>OY856411.1:859282368-859802368 GCA_963693085.1 Alisma plantago-aquatica | reverse complement strand
TATTTGTTGTCCTAAAACTCATTTTCCGCTCTTTTTAAGAAAAACTCAAGAACTATTATATTTTGTATATAAGTCTGTAACTTACCCGTTCATAAGTTTTTCGAGTGTATACTTGTAGCTGTTGCATTGTCGGGATCGTTCTATAATTCTCTGCCGACACTCGGCTCCAGAAGATGAAAACCGGCGAGGCCCGATCTGTATCTAGTGTTCATAAGATTGAAATTGTTGCTAACCTTGAGCCCAAAAGGTTGAATATAATGATCGCCACGATAATTCCTGTCCTCACCTGCTGATCTTTCTGCTGCTGCTTCTTCTTCTTCTTCTTCTTTTTCCACACACTGTTCACATCACTCACCTGCATATGGTCCGCGCTCACCCACCTCAACCCCCACATGAGTGATGATAATATGATTTTGTCGGGCTAGCTACACCCATGAAATCATCCTCCCAGTGGCTCTGCCGACACTTGCTCGAGGTAAAACAAAAACTGGAATGCGTTCAGTCTCTCATTATTGCTATCATCTTCTTCGGTAGTCATATACGATAAAAAAAAGTAGGGTCCCCCCGTTCTCATCTTCTGTTTCTACTTCTTCTACCCTGCCTACTTTGTTTCACTTCACCCTGCATATGGTCGGGCCCTCGCTCCCCATATGGGACAATCCGGAAGTAGGCACCAATTCACCGCCGTGCAGTCAGCAATCAAGTTTTAGCAGCGCCGGTGGTTGACAATGGAATTGCTGCTGTCTCGTGGCTAGTTGGAGCAAGGGGGACCTCGTGTGTTTTCCAGTCCTGATGATGCACACAGCAAGTAAGGAACAGAGTCGCACGAGCGAACGTGCATGGGTTGTGGGAAAGGAGACGACAAGGAGGGATGGAAGGTAAGTATTTTTCCATGGCGACGGCGCGGAGGAAGGAGCTCCTTTCTCGACCGTTGTTAGTCACTATGGTACACCGTCTCATTAATACAGGCACACACACCTGCGGACACATGTCGCTGTCACGATCCCTTTAGTGAAGAACATGGGCGCGGCCCCTAATTGCCATTGTAGGAGTTTGTCGGCGGAGGGGGCCCTATCCGTTGGAATGACGACGTCAGGTAATCGGTGAAGACGAGTGGGCTAAATAGGCCGTGGTAGGGACCCCGGATAAGGGATGTGATCCTTGATGTTGATGTATATATACGTTTCTGCATCGTGCATGTGGGCCAACTTGGCAACGTCTATAAGGATAGGATGCACGGTTTTGGAAGGGAAGGGGCCAAGATGGTGGTGGTGGTGGTGGGTGAGTGGAGGTGGGTGGGGTTGGGGCTCCGCAATCATCCACCTCAACATGCAATTCATATGCTTCTAATGGATTGGGTGGTTTATGGGATGCAACATATCTATACTATTATAAAAAGAGCGAGTTTGTTGAATAAATTACAAAAAACTGCCACCGACCAATAAAATCACTCCATTTTAAAATGGTGCATTCTCCTTAACTCTCTCTCTCTTCTCTCCTTTTTTTTTAGAATTTCACTTCTTTTTAAATCATTTTTGCTCTACATAGAAAAACTACTCCTCTCCTACTTCTCCACCCCACTCTCTTCCTCGGACACTCATTATTCAAACTGATTCACTCCTCAACACACGATTCAGCCCCCTACCACCCTCCCACGTACACACTTTTTCCCCCTCCTAATCTCCTACAATGTCGCTCACCCTCTTCCCAACTCCTCCGGTCATAACCTCCTCCACCTTTTCCTCTTCTCCTCACGATCCTTCTATTCCTTTACCCTCTTTTCCTTCAATGTCCGTTTTACAACGTAAAACAATGATTTTGTTTGTGTTTTCATTTTTTTCTCAACCGCCAAAAACCACTCAAAACTTATATTCTACTATTTCTCATATTATTCCATTACCTACGCTGATTATCTTTTTCTAATCCATCCTTGTCACCTTCCACAATAATTTCCCACCTTCTGTTTCCCACTCTCCTACTTCATCCCACTTTCTCCCTTTAACTTCGGACCCTTCGCCAAAAAATTGTTGACTCCCTTTAACTATGGACGGTTTTCTAAGAAATTATTGAAGCCAAATAACACAACTAACTATCATTATCTAAGTCAATTTAGAATTTAAAAATCACATAAAATTCAAATTCAATCACAAACCATCCTTAAATATCTCCCACCTCCCCACTAACCCCAACCCCATTTCAAACAACCCTTAGTTCTCCTAATCGCTCTCTCCGTCCACTCATTCCTAATCCAACTAACTCCCACTTTTCTCTCGGCACAGTACACTATGGAGGATAGATAAACAACGAAAACAAACACGTGGCACAAAAAAATATCAAACCACAATGTCACGAAAGATTTGGATGGAAGAACACGATTTATGCTGAAACAGAGGGACATGCGTCAATGTAGTTGTTATCAAGTTGGTTTTTATGGGAAAGAAAAAGTTACAGTTGTATATAGTTGTGAAGACATGAAAAGCCGTCAAGAATTGATGATAAACATGCTCAATGGGGGCACGTGCATATGCACGTGTGTGTTGCTAGTACAATTATAAATGGAAGGATACCTACACAATAAATGAGTAGGGTAATGCGTAAAACAGGTGAAGCAACATACAGATATAGATACTACACAATGAACAACCGTTTTTTATGATACTTCCTATCTCAAATACAAATGCTTCTTTCAACGCACCTTACTTCGAGAAGTGGGACAGGCACACAAAGTTATATACTGGATTTTTCTATATTATGTTCAAGGTTTGTTAACATAGTGCAATTAAGTATGAAAGTAGTATACATAGTAAAAATAGCTCAAATAAGTAACTAAGTAGCCAAGCATCATTAACAAAATACTACAAACAAGTCAATATTCATAATAGGGTCAAGAGACTAAGCGTACTTTGTGAGTAGTAAATTATTTTATGATATGTAGAAAAGGTTCTTAGATAAAGCCCAACTTAAAGTGGATTTAAGACGTAAAAAGATTGAATAGGGGAACTAGTAAGTTCTGAATAAGAAAAACAAAAATATTGTCATGTGGATGTATTTGGGCTTCAAGTTTGAAATAGTGTAATCTTACTTCCATAGTTGCAAACATGCTTGTATTTAATCCACTTAGTACAAAACGTCAGAGCTATACCTTAGGTCTAGGCGAAACATCCACATTTTAAGAGTTATTAAATAAAGATAAACTCTGATTTGGAAATAGGGGAGGCATGAGATAAGAAATATTATCATGTTTCAACATGCAAGATCATGGTCAAGTCATATTAGATCAATTTTAAACAATATCATCAAATTCTAGAGTAATATGATCATAAGGGAGTATAAGGTGGATCAAGTTGTGATTTAGTGTTACATACATGATAAGTCTACTGATTTAAAGTCTTAATATGACATATATAACACTAGGGCATGGTTCTTGCAAGACTTGAAGTCTATGATCAACATGTGCATTTAATCATGTATGCTGTCACATATATGTCATGTGTAATCAAAAGAGTGCATGAGTATGTTACATTGAATTTCATCTCTTCAAGTCATCTTAAGGACTAATTTGAAGGTCATCAATGAGGTTTTCACATTTAGGATCAACTTTTGCATAAGGATTTCAAGAGATAATCATATAAGTACTTAAAGATCACATTTTAGGGGATATTTGTCTACAAAGGTAAATATTTTATGTCATATGACTAAATCATGGAAAGAAGGCATACATTATTACTCAATCATGGCACCAAGCATCTTAAATTTTACTAATCATTTCAAAGATAGATGATCATACAGACCAAAGTTCCATCTTTGATATAGATACATCATGCATGTACGTAAAATGAGTCATTTTTAAGTCAAGCAAGTTATTTAGGGTACATCCATAAGATCCAAAGAATTAATCATGTAAAAATTGAAGAAAAGTTATTGATCATGAGGTATCATAAAATTTTGGAACATAGGATCAAGGTTGAGCATTTAGTAGCATTAATCTTCTTCATTAGACTTATAGCAAGTATTTTAGGCAGAATAGTGAATATATGAGTGTAACTATATCTTTGAAGTATTTATATTCGCCAAAACACATTTTTTAATAAAAACACATTAGATTATTTGAACATTTTGGCCAAATGTTGCATGAGAAATGGTTTTTACAAGGTTTACCTTATTTCATGTGATCTTGACCCTTGGATTTACATCTAAGGGATGAGGAGAATACTGGTGGGGCGCCTTATGCCTTCCTAGGCTCCTTTGGCCCATGGGTAGTGGGACTTCCCTTCATGTCCTGGATGGGCATTGACCATGACCCACCAACTTTTTAACGTAACTTTACCACCAATATCATTCATTGGCAACACACGACCTCCATCCATCGTTAATGTTGACTCCACCTAGAGATGGCGTGCCCGGTCCATGGATCCACATGAACCACATGCACTTGGGCCCATTTTCTAGCCCCACAGGGGAGTGGCATCCCGCTATCCTGGCTGACCAAGTGGGGACTCAATGACTTGAGAGTTTCCCTACCATGTGTGATCCTCCCGTCCAAAACCCTACAAGTGGCGGTGCATAGGCACGACTCTTGCCAAAGCAGAAGTGGCGTTCGGGCCACAAACATTGGAGAAGGTTGCATCCTAGACGCCATGGCTCAAGGTAGTGGGATGCAGCTGAAGCTGACCTTCTCAAGTGCGATTGACGACCAAGGCGGAGGCACCCAAAAGTTGAGGTGGTGGTGCTATTGGAAGAAGGAGGAAGAAGAAGAACTAAATACAGGTGCTAGGTCGCTCACAAGCCCAATAAAGTGGGGGGGGGAGAAGTAGAAGTGGTTTTAAATGTGAAGCGGGGATCAACTTGTGTTAAGGTGGAGGGAACTAGACTAGTTGGTGAGGTGCAATACCAGGGCCAACAGCCATGGTATGAAGGTGAAGGGCAACACCTCAACTGTTGGATGGGAGTGTAATGCACATCTGTTGGATCTAAAGCCTAACATTAATGGTCCAATTAGATTATTACAAAAAATAGGAATTGGATCTCTAATAAAGAGGAAGGGGGTATTGGGCCGCCAACACCGACAATTGGGCCCCTAAGAATTAAATTCGATTAAAAAGGGCTAAATACAAAGCTAAAACTAGTCAGTTAATTGGGCATATCTTTCTCATCCTATCTTGAAATTGAGCGAACTTTGGTGCATTGATAATGTAAGAGTGCCATCTAGACAACTAACTATGATGATGGTGATAAAACACCCATAGATGTTACTAAAATGGTATGAGAGACGGTGATGTACAATCTAGTTGCAAACTTGGTTTAATATCAAATTGAGTGTCACCAATTGACATGTGAACATAAAATAAACTGAAAAAGAATGAAAGTAACTCAAATTATAAAATTGATGGAAAGAGTAAGAAATTAGCACAAATACATAGTACATATCACATACATGATGAGAGAGAAAATTCCATACCGTCATATCATCAAATCATCCTATCCTACTTCCTAATGTATGATACATGTAAGAGAACATCCCCTAACTTCTCCTAGATCCGTTGTATTACTTGATTGTTCTCTAATAAAATCTTACAGATGCACACCGTCATTCTAGATAATTCCTTCACTAGCCACTCTACTATTTTTTAGTAGTTAAGTCCTCGACTAATCATTTTTTCCTATTGTGGTATTGGGTGACCAAGTGAAAACCATGGGCTGGACATGGATGGATGAGCCTAAAAAACTGGACTTTGCACAACATTTATGTGGAAAAATGAAAAAATCACTGAAAATCCATTTAAAAAATTATGTGGATATGGACATAGAGGGTGAGTGGAGAAATGGATTTGGCATCAAATGCCATGTGAGGGACGTGTTAGGAACCGTGAAGATGCCCTAGCAATATCATAAATCTCAGTGATGTAATGAGATTTATTTTTTTTAAAGAGTTCTTATGTGTGCATCATACGATATAAAAAAATGTCCACCTTCAAATAAAGCATTATTTATAATAGGATTATATTGGTGAGAACCAACAATAATGATAATGTCCTTAGATCAGTGAGGGGTTGGAAAGGGGGAAGAAGATAGAAAGAGGATATAAAAGAGAAACCAAAACAACACTCATGAAAATGATTTTATCAATATGAGATTATATTTTTGACATCAACCCCATGTGCTTATATCCTCACACCACTAAGGGGTTGGTAAAATAGAGAAGGTGAGAGAAGATCCCATTATGGTTGAACTATGTACCAACCTTTCTTGACCATTGTTCAGTAGGAAAGGAAACTATTTTCACTCTAGGGGTGGATCTAATCCAATAGCCTAGTGACATGGTTTCCAATCTCTATGCTCTATATGCTTGCAGAGAGACCGCAAAACACTATTCTAGGAGCATACAACCTTCTAGGCTCAGAAAAGTTTATTACAGACATCCCTTTGGCATCCAACAACCTCTATCTCAGGTTTTCAAAAGGTAGTAACAATAATTTGTGTATATGGTCTATATTTATAGTGGCTAGGAAGTACACAGGTTTTTTTTCTTCTAGGTTGAGGTATTATCCATGTCTAAAAGACATTGGAAGGAGGCTAGACCAAAATAGGTGACTAGCATCTTTCTAGAGTCTCTAGGACATTGTTCATCAAACTAGTTAAGAGAAAGTATGTGGGGTCATGGAAGATAGGCATCCTGCCTTTTGGATTCTTTTGGGGCATTTTTTTGAGAGCAGTAGAGTTGATCATTCAAAAAAGAAGGGTGATAAATGGAGGGAACATATAAAATATACACAGTGCCTTTTGGAGTCTTCCAAACATTTTCCAAGTGATGATAAATTGATGAGTCAATTTGGGAGGTAACGAAATAGGGGGTGGATGTTAGATCTTTGTCCTACCTTCTAGAGTCATTTGGTGGCAGATGCTCAAAACTTTTATGGGAACAAGGTAGGTAAGAAAAGGTGGCTTGGATCATATAGGCACCCCTACTTTTGAAGTTTGGTTTGAAATGATTTTGACTAAACCTAGAGCCAGTTTGAGGTGGGACTTGTTGGTGTATATGCCCTAGAAGCCAGTCATTAAATGATGGACATTGGAATGTTTTGTATATTGATTTCACTAAAAAAAGAAATTCCAAATTATTGATTCACATTTAAATACTGTGATATTAATGTAAATAATAATTATCCTTAGAATGGTTGGTTAAAAGCCATGGGACTTCAAGTGTGTGACTTGAACAAGATATTTTTAATGGATGCTAAGAGAAATATTATTATAATGTCCCCACTTAGGTATGATAGTGGATTGGACAATAATAATACATGTGATATTGGTACATGTGGTGAGTGATGACATTATCTGATGGCTCATAGGTTTTAGATACCAAGTCGGACACATATGTACTTGTTAGAGAACAAGTGTACTTGAAAAACGAACCTTGAGAGTGATTCATTGACTGATATATGATAATCACAATCATCTCTCAAATGCAACAATGGTGTTGTGGTCCTTTGACTTGAATTCAACACAATGGCAATGTAACAATCATCTTGCTTTGACAGTGCGCAACATGTCTCAAAGAAGGTTTCCATAAATGTGGTGATTGGGTGTGATGAGAATCATGGTATTGATGAGTGATTTAAAAAGATTTTGTTCCTCTCACATAATGGGAGAGATACCCAAGGCCTCTGGATAAGTGAAACTAGAGAAACACATGGCCATGCTCATGTGAGATAGATTATGAAACTGAGATCATATGTATCTTACTAGTATACTCAGAGATCAAGGAACCTAAATTAAATGTAATAAGGAAGATGTGTCCAAGCCTCTAGTTAAATGTCAATATATGTGAAAAAAGGAATATACCACATCATGACACTAGTTATTGATGGTTTAGTCTTATCTGACGAATCTTCCTACTTTTCTAGAAATGATGTGTATGTAGACACCTGTCCTTAATTTTGTAACTTGATATATTGACAACATAGTATGGTGCCTACAGGTTCACACACATATAGCTTAAAGAAAGGCTGGCTTGGACTCAATAATAATCATTAATATAGGGACCTAAAAACAAGTTTTGAGGACCTAGAAATAAATATGGATCCATACAGTGGAAATTTGTATCCATAAGTTAGGGACCCATCCCTCAAAGAAAGAGGAAAGTCTAAATGGCACAAGGACTTGTGGAGTAGGGTGTTCAACAAAACCTCATGCATGGAGGATTCTCTTATTCTGCAAGGGAATCCACAAACCTGGTCAGATTAGGGTTTGAAAACCCTACCCTATCTGGTTTTCTCTATATATGATATTGTGGGAGTCTTTTGATATAGAATATCTCATTTTGTCATTATTGCCTCCAAGTTTTGTGAAACCCTAAGGGAAACAAATAGAGAGAAATAAATAGATAGGGAGGAGACTAGATAATTCAAACCACCGATTAAGTGATCTCTTAGATACCATGAAGATGAGTTCACACACTAAATCCATTCCAGATGAGAAGCTTCATCTATGGCACAAAGTTCAAGGAGAAGTTCTTCCCAACAGAATACATCATTCTTCCTACATCCCTACTCTACACAATAGTGTGTTCTGCTAGAGGTTACGTCAGGGTCACATATGAGACTAACAGAGACAACTTTCTTACATTGCAATTTGTCTAGTATTCAAAAGAATAAGGAGTTCCATTATAGGCATTCATCAACATATTCCTGCAATCCATCATAAGGAAACATTTTTACATGCTTCCTAAGGTAAGTCCCAAATTTTCAAAAATCCCATAAATAAGTTCTGATTGTTGTTACAATGAAATTCAAAAGAATCATAAGTCATGATCTAGACCAAGGGATAACTTCTTCCAAAATAATATAACAACTTATGAAACCTAATATAATATTGTTGTATTAGACAGATGCCAATCAAAGGATTCTCAGGAAAATTTTATTTTGTTGAATTTTCTACTCTCTATAACCCTATAGGATTTAGCCTAATGTAATATGCACTTGTACTTATTAGTATTAAAATATTTTACCTTTTGGGATGGGACCTTGGCTATATAATTCAAAAAGGTAATCCAAAATGAAGCGTTCACGAGTTGTACATTCATCCAAGTTGATGACCTATCCATTGACACAATTTGATATTCGGATATACAATAATAAGTAGTAATCATGAGAGGTATATCATCATATTTTTTTAATTATATTAGCGAATTTTACACTAGAGTTGATTGTAAAATCATGTCTTGATAAATGATCGAAAACCTAGTTAGGATTCACACGGTCACTGGATATGTCAAATAGTGCATATGAAATGCCTTTCATCCCGAAAACCCTTAGGATGTTATTATAGGTTCTAGACTTTTGTACTACTTTCTCTGGATCTATGATTACCTTTAGTGTCTTTAGGCTATATTTTGGTGTTTATGGTTATGGTTATAATTTATTATAAAATCTATTATGACTATGTAGTTTTATTGCACATTTGTATTTGTTTCATTGATCCCTTCGATTGACAATTGCCATGTTTTAACTACTTCAACAAACCAATTTGGTCAAACTCAAAAAATTGGGTGTCAACATTTTGCACATCTCAGGATAAGGTTCAAGGTAGGCCTGATTTGATTTTTTCATGATAAGGGATTATTTCTTGACACTAGAATAAATTCATTTATTTGGTCATTTGTGTTGACTTTTGACACTATATATAGTATGATGTCTAGGTTCAATGGAACTCATAGAAGGAGTAGGATTGAATCATACAACTATGATTTTTCATACTTGAGAAAGGCTTGCAAATATATATGTGGGGTCTTATGCTTTCTTACTATAAGTCTTCAAGAGAGAGAGACATAATATTCTTGAATGTGCAAGGCTTGTGATACACTACTCATTGTATGACGCTTTTAAAATTGAGTGTCCAATTCTTAACAGGCTTATTTACATTAGAAATTGTGTCCATGTGGGCAATCCATATATTTTGAAAAAATATTGTATTGTAGAAGTGAACATGGCTTGGAATGATTTTGAAAAGGGTTAAAGAGGCTGAAAAAACTATGTTTGGGGTGTAAGAATTTCACTTTTTTGGTTAAATCGTGTGTGGTGCATGTGGTTGGGCCATAGACAAGGTCAATATTCAAACCTAGGTGGGGTCTAGTGTAGATCTATGCCCCCTTGTGGATAGAAGTATTTAGGGTTTTGGAGGGATGAATTGTGCCATCACACTCCTTGGTTGTAGGGAACTCTTTAGATCTATGCCCCCTCTATAAAAGGGGATCTCTCTCTCTCTTGAAATGGCAACACAACTAATAGTGCCACTTGACAGAGTTCAAGAACTTTTGCAAGCTAGGAAATTCCTTTTGATATGCCTTTGCGGGGTTTGAAGATATCATGAGAACTCTTGAGGTTTGTCACAATGTAGGTGGAGTAATTTACGTCTTCCCTTCTAGTGCAACTAAGTTCTCTCCTAGAGAAATTCAATCCTTATTTTGACTAAGGAATTGAGCAATGGTCTCCTTTCAGTGTGTATTTCAATTCTTCTTTCATGCAATAGTTGTTAAATAATTTTGAAAGACTTTAGTATATATGCCCACTACCTCTTGACTTCGTTGATTTTGTGAAGGATGATGGTAAAGGTATAATATTCTCGTACTTGTTTGCACACAACCTTACGTCTCTTTCTGTGTTGCATTGATTTTGAAGACATCTATCTTTCTTTGTTCATATTCATTTCTTCACCATTAGGCCAAAAGGAACATCCGATTATTCCTATTTATGTTACCCTTGTCTTGTATTCTCTTTGCTACCAAGCTTTAAGAAACATCTGATTATTCTAAATTTACAAAACCTCATCTCAATTTTTCTTATCTAGCATGTAGGAAGGAATGTATACTTATTCCTATTATGTAGACCCATATGATATTTTCTCTACTAGTAGGCCTGAAGGAATGTTTCTCATTCCTATTTGTGTAGCCTTATCTTGTTATTTCTTTGTCCCATCATGCTATGCTAATTGTTTTCATTATGTGAATGGAGATATGATATATTGTTCATGCCTAGGCAAGGAGAGAGGTTTCTTGTCACCATAATTAACAACAATCAATCATGATGGTAGAAAAACTGATGATGGAGTAGGAAGAGGCTCTAGGTTTAAATATATTTGTAAAATAATTTCCTTGAGTAGCTTATTTTTCCTCTCATCCAATTTTATTTCATTCATAGAAAGTGGATAAGTTCTATCCATTTTGTTTATGCATGAGCCATTGTGGGGTTAGATAACCATTAGTAAATTATTTTGTACATAGAGAAAGTAAGTTGTTCAAATAAGTGAATTCTATTCTTGAGATATTTTCATCATACTATTTAAAACCCATTTCGTAAGGCATCGATGAGTTCATATCAACTCTTGAACAATGCTTTCACCTTTTAATAAAAGTGGATCATGAGTTGTTTGAGCTGACTTGCATCAGTACATTCATCAACTTACCTTTCTAGAAGGATGGTTATTCCATGTTGAAAACAATGGCAGAGGGTTCCATCCTGAGATAAATACCTTTCACTTTAGTTTTCATGAGATAACCCCTCCTGCTAGGAAAATTTGTTGTTTCGACTGGACTTAGTTTCCATAGGACCATGTTGCATCCCTAGGGGGTTGTTTTGTGGATGATGTCTACCAAATTTTGAATATTATCTTACTATGAGTGCTATGGGTAGACATGGGTCTAGCTTTAAGATTACCTATATAGAAAGCCTTTTCCTCACAAAGATCATGTAAAGGGGGAGATTGATCCAATTATTTGTTGGACAACAACTCATTTCTCTTGTGTTCATCTTGATGTATATTGTCCTATTCATAACTTTGACAGACAGTCACAAATAGATTGCATGGATACACATTGTGCTTCACATAGACAAGATATCTTAATATGCTTAGGGAAGTGCAACATATGGTTTAGGATGCACATCCTCATATTCTAATAGTGGTGGTCCTTGTAAATGATTTAATGGTCACCGTCAAGTCATTCAATGGCTTACTCTTTGTCTTAAATGTATCATCCATATTGTCCTTTTTGTTTGAGGTGTTTATCTAAATTTGTTTTCTTTACTTTTCTTATAGTATTGGACATATGAGAATTCTCTATTTGGTCAAACTAAAATGGTAGTAGGTGCCACTTCTATAAAGGTCCAATTCTAACATGCACGATATGGTGTAATTTATACCATTCAAGTAAACTCTATCATAACTACAAGTTCTATGTTTTATTGGACGAGTTTTTCAAATAAATATCTTCTAGTAAGATACATTTTATCAAGATCATCCTTGCATTAAGTATTTGTGTTATAGAGATCTTTTTGTTTGATGAAAAGATTTCTCAAATGAATGATGGATGAGTGAATTCTCTTTGCAAGAACTTTAGATATTCATCAATAAACATTCTTCTTCCCAAGTGCAGAATACATGCGCTTAGGATATGGAGTGTCAGCTGGTGTCTTGGGAAGTGGACAGTCCCTGTTATCCCCCTACTAACATGACCATTCCAATGTTTGTGGATCTGAATGCCATGGACTTGTTTCAGCAATGTCTTTATGCCCTCAATGGTGTGACAATTCCTTGAAGAAGCGAATATCTTTGGATGAAGTTGGTGTGCATCCATAAAGTTATATCAATTAACCATGTCTATATAAATTCTTTTAATGTTCTTCCCCTAAATCAATTCTGATTTTTCCTTATTGACAAATCATTTCAATGCAATTTGAGTTTGTGGAAGGGATGAAAGTACCTCCAACTTTCGGTCATAAATTGATATGAATTTGACCTTATTGGAAGAATCCCCCTACTATGTCTACCATGATACTTATATGTATCAAGATGATTATAATGGTAATGGATATTACTCCGATCGTGGGTCCTCATCATATTTCGAGAAACTGACATTTGCATTTGTTGTGATCCAATCATCTAGAGATTTTTTCCTACTTCTAGTATTCAATTGGTAGGCATAGTCAACCTCTCTCAGGGACATTTTTTCTCTATCACTGCATTAGTACTAGCACTAGCTATTTCTTGTATCTTGATGTGATTGAGAAAGTCTCAGGCTAGTTTTCCAGCATAAAAAATCTTTAGGATAGGGAGGCATAATCTAAATTTATATTTGTTGCTATGTTGACCCCCTTGATTTTCATTTACACATGGATCAGGTGATGATGACAACCCACCTTCTACTGGAGGAATGGAGGTTGATCCTAGTGATCTTAAGATCCTTGTAGGCCTTCTTTCTCTTGTTTCATTGAGGAGAAGAAGAAGGGCATCAATGGGAAACTAACATCCTTTATCAATAAGGGTTTTGGCAAGTATATAGTCATTTCATTGCTTTGTGCAGTCTGCAAATATTTTCCCTTGTAAGTGTTGTATTGTCTTATCTTTCATGTATTTTGTACCCTTTTTAAAGAAGAATTCAATACGTAGATTTCCATATGTCAGGGTGTTTGATGACTTTTCTAAGTGTACCACTTGTAGGGGTTGCCGATATTGATGAAGGAGAAACATAGGAAGAAAATGATCCTTATTTATATTCATTTGTCTTTATTTTTATACTTTTCTTTATCTATTTTTTTCTTCTATATTTTTCAAGTAACTATACCCATAAATATTTAAATGAAATGAACCTATGTATTTTTTATTTAGATGCATCCTTTTTACTTGGCATGCTTTACGTCATGATATGCAGCTTAACTCTATATATGGGCTGAGAATCCCTGATTGAGGTAGTAATAATTGTTTTTCCAAGCAAGGCAACCTAGGGTATGGTATGAGATGATTAGACAGTGGAGGCTTTTTCATAGAAGCGGATGTATTCTTGGAAAGATTCAATTTGAGTACTATAACCGTCTTCCATAACATGGTGTTTGGGCATAGAGAGGGATCATGTATCATTTCTCCATAAACATTGCCATAGGAACATTCACTTCTAGGAAAGAAAATTATGACTTGGTTCCTTGACTTTGTAAATATATTTTATCCTTAGTTCTGGAGAATAGGAGGATCTATTTTAAGTTGATACTCAATCAAAAGTACTTATTTTTATGTACTACTCAACATAACATGAGAACTTTTGATATTGTTACTTATAACCTTAGGATGGAAATCATTTCCTCGTTAACCATTAACTAGGTGTGAAGTGGATTTCTTCTCTCTTTATGCTCTCCAGGGGCATTGTCACAAGCAGATATCTTAGAGATAGTGGTTCTCAAGCTCAAGGATGGGGTGATGTTTTGAACATGCATGGGAATTGGGAGGATTGAATTTCCTATTCTTCAAGAAGGTAACAAAGGCAATTTCCGTTAAATACTAGAATGAAGGACATTGGTTTTGGATCCCCTCATTCCTAGGACCCATTGGGTGGCAAATGAGGTGGTAGGTGAACCTTGCTCAAATGAAGTCTAAATATAATCATGAAGAGCTTTCAAATTGAAGTCTCTTTGAAGGAGTTGAATCATCATTTTCATATGAATGGTGGTAATCAGACCACATTCATATTTGTTCATGTTAGCTAGCATCTTTGTAGAAAAGAGTAGTTGCCTAATCTTATTATGTTAGATGGTTCAAGGAAAAATTGATTAAGTGGATGTTTTTATATTAGTTAATATTTTGTGAAGTGAAGATAACAAACATGATATTCATGGAATGTTCCACCTTAGCCTTGCATTCTAATGAGTTAACTCTTTACTTCTCCAACAAACTATTATTACCATCATTTTTAGTTGAGAAGGGGTTTATAGTATTATTTTTGGATGTTCCCTTGTGAAACCACCCTATAGTCAATTGTAGTACCTCTTGAGATGGTTGTATTTGATTAGTAGCTCTATGAAATCATCAATTTATTGAATTCATGTGTCACCATTGTTGTAGACTTCATGAATTATGTATGTTTGTTCCCATTTTGGGTTGAACTTACCCTGAGTGTAGGATTAAGATACACATGTAGAACCAGGTTACCTTTCTAGAAGCGTTGGAAATGAACCTTTATGGAGAAGGACTAAGACATTCACACCTATTAGCATTGTGAATGGTGCAATGCATGGAGCCTTCACCCCTGAATTGTGTTTATAGTGTATATAAAATCTTGTACCCAATATGCGTCGAGGATGTTCACCTCTTAGAGTATATGTAGGGATCGAAATTGGATCTCTTTGGTAGAATAACCTTAGTCCCTTATATGAGGGAGTAGTTTGTTGTGCCTATTGAAGCACATATACAAGATTTGTATGCCCAAAGAGCCATGTGTTACTTATTGTACCACTCTCATGTAGATTCAATAGTTTTATTGAGTATCTTTATGAGGTTTTTATTGGCTGCCTCAATTCCTTCATTCATCTGAGGTCAATAAGGAGATGCTCCTTGATTCATGATACTAAATGAATCTAGATACTCTTGTACCATATTTGAAATGATGTTAGTACCATTTTCAAAGATGATCTTACTAGGTATACCATAACAAGGGATGATATTGTTAAAAATAACCTAATGACCTGTGAGGCCAAGATGATAGAGATTTAAATTGGTTCCATCCATTGGTGATGTATTCAATGGTGAACAATATTAAGAAATGACCATAAGAAGCCTTTAGGTGTAGTTTTCTAATCATCTCCACTCTCCATAAAACAATTGGATAAGGCATCACATGTTGTATATATATGTCGAATGTATATGGATATGATCAGCATGTGGTTGGAAAATCTGACACTTGCGGACATACTAGGTGCAGTCTGAATCCACTATACTCCAATAATACCCTAGGAGTTGGATGTTCTTAGTGAGGAAATGATGCTTTTATCTCTGTCACAAATGCCTTCATGAACTTTGCTCGTGACATTTTGAGCTCCGTTCTTGCGAAGACAATGTAAGAGTGGTTGAATGGCAGAACTTTGATATAGTGTGACAACTCATAAGACATAATAATCGCCAGACACTAGATGGTTTAATTGTCATGTTGGGGTGTTATGTTGGATAAAGACTGTCCTTTTAGAATTTTCTTGATATCATGGAACCACAACCCTTAGTTTACTATGGGTTTGCTTGGATCTGCACACAGTAGGTTTGTCAAGGTAGTGGTCTGTTTTTTCTAACAAGCCATATGTATCATGGATGTTGCCCTAAGATTTCAGGGTTCCTGGTTTACGAACGTATGAATTCTTGTCTCTGTTGTTTTGGGTAAATTTGTTCTCATCAAATGATCCATCCTGATTTGAGAGGAATTCTTGGTACAAGATTTTATGTTCCTTCTTTCTCTTCCACTTATGGTTGAATTGAGACATGATGTGTAGGGAATCACAAATAACTTCAATCTTTAGAATCTCCATCCATCTATCTTCTTGTGAGACTAGAATGCATGATTTATACTCACAAAAAAATTTGCACACATAAAACTATAATCATTTGGAGGTACATATGTTTTTTTTCTTGTTCAGTTCATGAGAACAACTCCTATGCCATTTCCCTACTTCTTTGAAGCACCATCAACGGATATGGTTCGTGTATTGTCATGACCAAATGTGGTAATTCTCAAAACATTTTTCATGTCGATGTCACCATCATAGAAGTCAAAAACCTTATCTTTCAGAGAAATATAGGGTATTAGCTTGCAGCTAATCTGTCGATGCCAAGGTTGTGACCACCTTCATTGGGAAATAAGTGATGTCAAACTCTAAGAGCAAAACCTGCCACTTATTGCGTAGTCCAAAAAGGGAGGGATGGTCACATAGATAGTGTGTTGGATCATGATGAACTATTATAAGCACTCTATAGAGGATGCAAAATATGATGCAACTTCTTGGTGGAATGAACTAATGTGAGGTAGTGTTTCTCCACTAGGCTATATATCCCTTCTATTTCCATGAACTTTTTGGACATATTAGATGGTCTGGTCTATGTTGCCGACCTTTTATACAAGAGCCCCTTCCATGGATTCTTATATAACTGAGAGACTCAAAATCAATGGGTGACCTTGCACTGAAGGTTTGAGTATGGGTGGTGTGGATAGATGTAATTTTCATTTTCTAAACACAACTTGACATTGATCATTCCAACTATTATTGGAATTCTTGTCGAGCAGCTTGAAGTCTATATCAGAAATGGATTCATCTTCTCTATGAGTGGTTTATTTATTTTAGTATCATGTGTATTCCTCCATACGAGAAAAGGAAACTCGACAGCCACTCAAGCTTTCCCTTGATAAAACTTTATTACATTTTGTCTAACTATATAGACCAACAAGTTGTTGGATTTGACGTTGAAAGTACACTTTTCTAAATTCAATTAGAGTCAAATATGTTAGAGTCTCTCTAATAAATTTTCCAGAAATGCTACATGGTATTATGATGCTTTAAGTTGGTGATCATGTCCTCTATATAGTCTTTCATTTCTTTGTGAATAATTTCATAGGAGAGAGGTATCATATCATGTTGATAGGTTGCACCTGCATTCTTGAGTCCAAACAACATAACTATGTAGTATGAAACACCTCATTCTATAGTGGAGGTGATTTTCTTCATGTATGACAATTCAATCGTTGTTTTGCTATTTTTAAGAATATTTACAAGAAAGTAAGGAGTAATTTTGTAACATTACAAATGTTTAATATTAATTTAAGCCTTATCATATGGTTTTCTTAAAGAAAGGAAGTTGATGGACTTATTGTAAAAAGACCATGAAATGAAATTTCTTATAAGATAGTGAAGTGAGAAAAATATAATGAGACACAAAATACTTTTTCTCCTATATATGCATTATGTGTTGCAATTAACTCAAATTGATAGGTATTTTTCCCTTTTCTTTTTCTCCCCTTTATGCTTGGAATTTTTTAAAAGAAATAGAAGAGGAATGTAAAAGGATTAAATTCAAAAATAGGAATAGATGACTTGAGAAAGAAGTTTACCCTTTTTTCATTTTATAGCGTTTAAATATAACTGGAAAGTAACAATTGGATGAATACTTTTATTTGAAAAATAAAAAAACTCAACCCGCCGTCTTCCCTAGCGTCTCTGCGGAGACGCAGCGTGCGACTAGGGCTACGGATTGTGGTTGTCTCCCATCCCGGAGGTTTCCTCCGTTTTCTCTCTTGCTGGTCCAAGTGCTTGGCTGTGGGCGTTTGATCTCACCCGGGGCTGTTGGTGTCCCGCGATGGCAGAAGAACTAACGGAACAATGTGGAGACTGAAGATCACCGAAGAGGAATAGGAGATCGCAGATCTGATTGATGAGAAAGAGACCAGGCTACCGGATCGTGTCGAGTTGGCTTTGGTGGGCAGGTTGCTGACGGACAGGTCCTACAATTTCACGGCGATGAAGAAAACGTTCGCTCAAGCATGGGGTTTAACCAGTGGTGTGGTCTTCAAATCCATTGATCAGTCGACGTTTGTGATACAATTCACTCACTGGAAAGATAAAGCAAATGTTATAGAAGAGGGGCCATGGAATTTTGACAACAAGCTTCTACTGACAAAAGAGGTGGATCCGAAAGACAGACCGGGGAGGATAGGGTTTACAGAAAGCCAGTTCTGGGTGCACCTCTATAATATACCACTGGGGCTGTGAGGAGAAGCGGCGC
Source organism: Alisma plantago-aquatica (assembly GCA_963693085.1). Taxonomy (NCBI): domain Eukaryota; kingdom Viridiplantae; phylum Streptophyta; class Magnoliopsida; order Alismatales; family Alismataceae; genus Alisma; species Alisma plantago-aquatica. Next base: position 859,783,789 of record OY856411.1, on the reverse strand, counting down.
TGAGGAAAATTGCGGAGAAGATTGGAAGGGTGATTAAGGTGCATTGTGATACTCTTGGGTGGGAGTCGTACGGACGCGTGCGGCTAGGGATCGATATTACCAAACCTATTAAGCGGCTGCAGAAGGTTCGTGGCCCAGACAGACAAATCATTGACGTGGAACTGAAATATGGAGGCTGTCGGTGATGTGCTTCATCTGTGGTCGATTAGGGCATACTTAAAGAGACTGTGCTGACTATGACGAAGATGGTGAGAACCGTCGCGGGTGGGGTTCATGGCTGAGGGCATCGCCGCGGCGGCCGAGAGTCCCTGTCGAAGACGAACTGTTGGGGGGGTAGGGATCAAGGTGCCAGTGTTCGATTATCTTCCACACAAGAAGTGCCTCGTGCGGTTCCAGAAAGGACGAGACATCCTCCACGCAACAGACACGGACGGGTGAAGACGAGGCTCTCTCCGGGGTGCGGTCGGGTGTGGGGGGCGAGTCGGCCAAGGCGGGAACTGGAGAGAAAACGGAGGATTCCATGGACGTCGTCATGGAGGCGGGGGGCACCCTGAACCAGAAGACATCTCGAAGGAGGCGGTGCTACTCACAGGAAGAAATAGTGCAGATGAAAAGGACGGTGGGGGGACCTGTCACGGGGAGGGCGGAACCGGTGATGGGCGGGAGCAGCGACGTCAGCCATAGCGGCGTCGAGGAACGGTGTCGGGATGAAGGGCAAGAGCGGAAGTGTGAAACCCTAATGCAGCGCACGCTGTTAGGGGAGGAAGGTGGGCAACCGAGGTGGGAGGTCGAGAGTCCTTTGCCGAGGGAGGGGCCAGACGAGGGGAAAGGGGAACAGGTCGGGGAAGAGAAGGGGCGGGGGATCAAGGGGAAGGGGAGTGCGAACCTGACGATGCTTGGGGGGTTGGAGAAGAATGGGATACAGGTGGGGAAAGGGTGGAGGGTTACTAGGGTGGTGCTGCCGGATGACATCCCCATGTTTCCAGGAGAAGAAGGTGTGGAGAAGGAAAGAGCGTGGAGGAAGGCAAGGGCTAAGAAGAGGAATATACTACGAGGGAAAGGAGCAACAATCAAGGTGACCAAAGAACTAAGAAGCCAAAGCACAGGAGAAGAAGGCAAAACAAGATGCCCCGTGAACAAACATAGAAGGGACCTACTAGTTGAGGAGGTCTCGGGAGCTCTACAAGATGATGAAGCAGTGGGCACACAATCAAAGAAGTCGAAATCAACGGGCTCTGCACAGGCAGTGGATGGACATGTTATTGCAGGTGGTGCACACCAAGTAGCGGGAGTTGGGACAGCCCAACCCAGTGAACAACAATGAAACTCCTAAGCTAGAACTGCCAGGGTCTAGGTCGCCCGGTAGCGGTACAAGCCCTTCGTGAGTTATGTCGGAGGGAGAGACCCAACATAGTTTTCATTATGGAAACTATGCTAGATGATAAATCTCTTGAAAGGATTAAGAGAAGTTGTGGTTTTGTTGATGGCATCTGTTTGTCGAGCATCAGGAGGGCAGGAGGGCTGGGTTTCTGGTGGCGGGAGGTAGAGGTGGAGGTTACTGGTTTTTCTGCGAGACATGTGGAATGCAATGTGTTGGACAATTCTGTTGGATATGAATGGCATGCATGTGGTATCTATGGTTGGTCGGCACAGGCTGAAAAATACAGGACTTGGGACTTGATGCGACAGATCCGAGGCAGGTATGGTGATCTGATGGTCTTCTTCGGAGATTTGAATGATATAATCATAAATGAAGAAAAGAGGGGTGGCCTGATGAAACCAGACAGGTTCATGAAGCCATTTCAGGATGTGATAGACGATTGTACTCTTCTCGATATGGGGTATTCTGGCAATACGTTCACTTGGAGGAGGGGACTGTCTATAGAGACGCTTGTGGTGGAGAGGTTGGATAGGTTTCTGGTGAGTGAAGGATGGAGGGAAAAATACTCGGGCAGTTGGATCCATCATCTACCATTCTATCAGTCTGACCATGCACCTATCATCCTTTCGGCTTTGGTTGGGGAGGAAAGACAGCGAAAGAGACAGTCCAGATTTTTCTTTGAACCTATGTGGTTGTCAAAGGAAAGTTGTATGACTACAGTGACAAATTCATGGGAGGAATACAGTGATATGGATCTCAAAGACAAATTGAAGGGGGTTAGTGAAAACCTGGTTACATGGGCTGACGTCAAGTTTGGGGATATACGAAAGAAGATCAAAAATACTGAGAAAAGGCTAGGTGAGGGACAGAGGAAATGGACGGATGATAGTGTGTTACAACGGTGTGATGAGCTATCTAGAGAGTTGGAAAAATTGCATAGGGAAAATGAAGCTTTCTGGTGTGCTAGAGCCTGAATCAAGGAGCTGAAGGAAGGCGACAGTAATACCGCATATTTCCACCATAAAGCGTCACAAAGGCTGAAGAAAAATACTATTGTCGGGCTTAAAGACTCCCATGGGATATGGAAAACAAAAGATAAAGAAATTTTGGGTATCATTGAAGACTTCTATCAAGACCTCTTCACATCAACCAACCCGGTGGAAATGGAGGCTGCGGTGGAAGGTATAAAAACCATGGTAAGCAATACTATAGCTGATATGTTGGAAAAGGATATCTCGGATGAAGAAGTGAAGAAGGTGGTTTTCCAGATGCATCCAAATAAAGCGCCCGAGCCGGATGGTTTGAAACCCATGTTTTATCAGAAATTTTGGCAGGTGGTGGGTAAGGATATCTCAAATTACATCATGGGGTGGTGGAAGGGTGATTATTCATGCAAGGAGTACAATGACACCTTGGTAGTGCTGATCCCAAAGATTAAAAAACCAAGGGTGGTTGCTGATTTTAGGCCTATTAGCCTGTGTAATGTCATTTACAAAATTGCTACTAAGGTGCTCACAAATCGTCTCAAGCCATTCATGGATAGTATGATATCTGAAAATCAAAGTGCCTTCATACCGGGAAGATTGATCACGGACAATGCCTTAATTGCTTATGAATGTTTTCATGCTATGAAAAGAGGGAGGGGAGGAAAGAAAGGACACATTGCTTTAAAGCTTGACATGATGAAGGCCTATGACAGAATTGAATGGAAGTTTCTGAAAAAAGTGATGGAAAAATTTGGGTTTGGAAGTCGATGGTGTGATAGAGTGTTGGACTGTGTTTCTTCGGTCTCTCACACGTTCACGACCAACGGGGAAAGATCAAACACCTTCTAGCCTTCACGGGGACTTCGCAAGGGTGTCCCACTCTCTCCCTACTTTTTATTCTATGTGCGGATGCTTTCTCTACTCTTTTGAACCTCGCGGCATCTACGAATACCATTCATGGTATGAGTGTGTGTCGTGGGGCCCCCCGGAACTCACATCTATTTTTTGCAGACGATAGTATTCTTTTTGCTAGAGGGACAAGGAATGAATGCCTGAAAATAGCTGAAATAATCAGCCAGTATGAACAGGGATCAGGTCAAAAGGTCAACCTCACCAAGTTCGAAATTGCATTTAGCAAGAAGATACCTAAAAGCAAAAAAGATGAGTAGCGTGATCTGATGGGAGTCAAAGAGGTGGACAAACAAGCATCCTATTTGGGTCTACCTGCTGCTATAGGGAGGTCGAAGAAAAAAGTTTTCGAATATATTATTGGCAGAGTGAGAAACAAGCTACAAGGATGGAAGGAACGTCTATTATCCAAGCCGGGAAAGGAGGTGCTTATCAAGGCTGTTGTGCAGGCTATTCCTACATATGTCATGAGTGTGTTCCAACTACCAGCGGGGATTATTGAGGAGATCAATTCTATGGTGGCCATATTTTGGTGGGGGGCGAAAGCGGGGGAAAGGAAGATCTCGTGGTTATGTTGGGAGGGGTTGTGCAAGCCTAAAAGGGAAGGCGGAATGGGCTTCAGAGACATGAAGACTTTTAACCAAGCACTGTTGGCACGTCAACTTTGGAGATTTTTCACCAAACCAGACATCCTGGTGGCTAGAGTCTTGAAGGCTATGTACTTTCCAAATGGAAATGTTCTGCAAGCTTGACTGGGTCTAATTCCAAGCTACACGTGGCGAAGTCTATGGGGCGCAAAATCTCTTCTACTCCATGGTGTTATGTGTAGGATTGGAAACGGACAGGACATTGACATATGGGAGGATAGATGGCTGCATGGTGATGAGGGGGTCCTTACAAGATACAGATCGGGGGAGGCAACTATCATGAGAAAGGTTAGTGAGTTGATGGTGGAGGGACGAAGAGAATGGAACGTTGATAGACTCCTTGATATCTTTCCTAGGAATGTTGCTGCATTGATTATGGAGATTCCACTTCCTATTACTGAGCAGGAAGATGATATTTTTTGGTGGCCAAATCCAAAAGGATACTTCACTGTCCGTTCGGCTTACTGGTTAGGAAAGTTGGGAGGCGCAGCCTTGAGGGAAAGGAATAGGGTGCTACCGCATGACCTGTGGAGAATAATATGGGGAAAGAGGTGGCCTCCAAAACTATCTCATTTCCTATGGCGCATTGCAACGGGGAGCCTAGCAACACGTAGCAGGCTTAGAGACAGACATGTTACGGATGATGGGGTTTGTCCAATCTGCGCACAACAGGAGGAGACTATTCAACACATGTTGTGTTACTGCTCGGGGGCGGACATAGTGATGAGAGAGAGCTGGTTGCAACCCATGCAACGCCTAGGAAGCATGTAAAACCTACACGAGGATCTCTTGGGGCTACTTAGGAACAGCACGGAGGAAGAGAAGGATGAGATAGTGGCGGTTTGGTGGACCATATGGACATGCCGAAATAACAAAATCTTCCAAGATGAGGCCCCTTTCCCGAGACCTATCCTGCTATCCTACCGAGCTATGATATCGGACTACCGGCGCTACAACTGGGGAGTGGGTGACGGACAGCAAGAGATCGATAACACGAGACGGAGGACCGATGAGGCGGGCGGTGGAGTGGCTGCAAGGTTGCTGCTGGCGGATGGGCGGATGGGCAGCTGTGTCTTCATACACATCGACACAGCGGTGAAGTCGGACGGGCGGTGTGCTATGGGAGGAGTGGTACGTGGTATGGAGGGCTCGTTCATGGGTGCAACACAAAAGTGCACAAGAGCTGATTGGTCGTCAGACATTGCGGAGGCTATGGCTGCTAGAGAAGGAATTCTTCTTGCTCGTGATATGGTGCCACCTGAGAATCATCTTTACCTATGCTCAGATTCCCTAAATGTGATAAGCGCCTTGAAGGACGTGGACAAGCACTCCGGTTACCTTGGCTTGTTGTCTGCGGATATTCGTAGTGTAGCTTTGTTTTTCCTTTCTTGTAGTTTCATTCATGTAAAACAGGCACAAAACTTGTTGGCTCATTTCATTGCACAAGATGCTCTTAATTCTGGCGGGCATACCTCTAGATGGGCTACAATGCCTGTTCTGTGGAGGGAAGCAGCCGAGAATGATGTATTCTTTGTTCCTTGATGGCGCATGAATGAAAGTTTCCGACTTCAAAAAAAAATATAACTGGAAAGTATTGCTAATACCCTTTTCTCTGTCCTCCAAGGAAGTTTCTCAAAAAGGGCATAAAGATTGATGACATAACCATGGAGTGGGAAATAAGTTTCTATATCAAAATTAGACCCAAATACTATCAAAGGAAAATATTTTCCTTTTATTTAAACCTTTTTAATGCTTGAAAATAAAATAAGTAAAAAATATGAATATTGTGGTCAAAGAATATGAAAAACTTGTATTTTATTATATAAGAAGGATATAGACTAATGAATTAACATGTGGTCCAAATTTGGTATCTTTTTGACTATGTTTGACTGTCCAAATTAATTATGGAAGTTTGGGATATGGTTAGATTAGGAATTAATCAAATATGCATTTAATGCAACAAATACACGTATTGTCTGGTTATTTTTACGTATCACGTGTTTCATTAATTTGTTTCCTTTTTCCACACATGGCATTTGATCATTCTTTCCCAATCTAATGGTCACAGTGTTGTCTTCTGCCTCCATTATTTTTACAGGTTTGAGCATAGTAACAACAATTTCATTTCTTAATGCCATTCTCCCTCATCTCTCCATGGTTTCATGAGATTTCATTACTATCGAATTCATCTCTCTCCCCTAGTTCCAGCAAGCCATAACTCATGCCCTCTATCTCTTTGTATAAGAAATGCCTAATTAGGACTTTTCGCTCCTCGCCACTCCTGATTCACATACTCCTCTGTATCCCTCTTCAAGAGTCTCAGAAGTGCCACCACCCCTCCTAGGTCAATTGTATCTCCAACACCTTGGATCTTCAAGACCTACTTGATCTCCCCCTGTCGATTATCACCTCATCCATCATCCTCTGCTCCTTCTCTATAATTGACCACCCAGTGAGTATCCCCAATACCTCTTCATCCATTTGTCCCCACGGTCATTTTAGGCATTGTACCCTATAGTTGCAGTCGAGGACCTCACTGATGTTTATCACCATGGTACCTTAGAGGCCCCCCGGCCTAAGAAAACACATCATTGGCTTTGTAAGAACTTGTTCATGGTTTCTCATTCTCCTTTTGACCCTTTCCTTATTGTTTTCTCCTCGGTTTGGTTTTGAAGCTAGTTTTCCATATTTTGTGCATTTTTTCAATGAACCAGTGACTCCCCAGTTTTTTGCTTCATGCAATGATGCCCTCCTCTTCGAGGTGTCTCTACGAGTCTGTTTGCATGGTTCCCAGGTTTTGATGTTGAGTTTTCCTCCAAATTTGCACTACCCTAATGGCACTCTGGCCAAGGCTGGAGCAGAGCTGGAGCTCTAGTCCACCCCCATAGCCTGTGAGTTGGCTCGACACATTTTTCGGGGTGTAGAAAACTCATCGGTAGTCTTGACACCTCGAGAGGGGCTCAACTCCTCAACATTGATCAAAGATTCCATGTCTTGAATCTCCATAGAACTGGGAGGGAGAATAATGGGAATGGTGAAAGTACCCTAGTACCCAAGCTGACTTAATCAAATAATTTTAATAGCAAGGGTAAATCAGTACTTTGATGTGCCTTTGATGTGTGGATGCACACTTTTGATTTATGGCTAAATGACAATTTTTCCCTTGTGATTCTGATTTAAGTGTCACATGAACCTAAGTATTATAGTTATTTCACATTTATTTACATCAATTTTATTTTTGATTTAAATGACGTCACACATAGGGTTTCCTAAATTCTGACTGACCCTTTTTGCAAAATTCATAACTTTCGCATACGACCTCAAAAATGATGGAAAATATGTGTTTGAAAGATATTTTTCATTTTCTGTCATTCTAAAATGTTTTCAAATTCTATTTTATCCATTCAGTCGCTTCAATATTTCAACCACTCCTATTAGGGTTTTAGGGATTATGAACTAATATAAACATTATGATTTTAATCAAATTATAAGTGAATCAAGACTCATTCAAGTCATGGGACTAGAACTAAAAGGTTTATTAAGCATGCCATGCATATTTAGTACAAGTAAATTTTGGTATTTTGAATTCTTATTTTATGGTTATGCACATTATTGTGTCTCATGACATTCTAAATGTTTTCTAACATACCACCATTTGTATGAATCATTGTGTGACTGATTGCTTATGGTCTTTTGTGTAAATCCTATCTATGACTATGATCTATGAATAATGAATCATGTTTAAAGAAGGGAGAAATACCATTAAGATATTATGAGGGAGAAATACCATTGAGACATCATGAGGGATAAATCCCATTATGGAACTATGAGGGAGAAATCTCATTAGCATCCAATTAAGACATTAAGAGGGATAAATCCCATTATGACTCAAGGGGGGAAATCTAATTATGACATTAAGAGGGATAAATCTGAGTATGATTCAAGGGGAGAAATCCCATTATGGCACTAAGACAGAGGAATCCTGTTATGGTCAAGATTAAGATTAAAGACATTAATGATTCAGTCATGATCATGAAAAACTTAAGGAATTGGTTGAGTTTTTATACACTCCTCGATCATGGGCCTTTGGGTCATTATGGGCTTTCCTAGAATTATGGGCTTCCTAGAAATTATGGGCTCCTATTGATCATTAAGAGGCAACATATATTCAGTTATCCAATTCATCATGTTTAAATGATTTAAAGAATGATTAAGATAATCTATGCGGAAGTTTATGTCAAGTTCATGTCAATTTTATTTCATGTCAACTTTACTTCATGACAAGTTATATTCACTTTGTGGTATATAAAGTGCCAAATATTTCTTATTGATGTGATGTTTGTTTTGTATGCCTGGTTACATGATGTTTGCAGGACTTGGAGCAAGTGAAGGATAAAAAGGCCAATCAAGAACTTGAAAATTTTCAAGCCTTTCTTGGTGGGGTGCCATTTACCAATTCGATCCAAAGTCATTAGATATCATTTACATCATATTCAGGTTATATCATCCAAGTCCAGTTCAGTAGATTTATATTTCATGATGAGTAAGTTTTATATTTCATGACTGTGGACTATGTATGAATCTATTTCAAATGAATGCAAGGTGTTTCATTTACATTAATTGCATATATTAGAATACTATGACTAATGCTTCCACTAAATGATATTTCTATGTTGTGAAAAGTGGGGTGTTACATTATGGTATCAGAGCAATTGGTAAATGGTCACTAGGAAAATATGAATCTCATAGTCACCCTAGAATGAAGATGTGAGGTTAGGTATAGGAATGGACTTCCAAGAAAAGATATCATGCCCTAGGATGACTGTAGTCTACATTCATAGAAGTGATAAGATGTGATATGGATAGAGGTTTAACCACTTAGATCTCAAGTATCACCCTAACCCTAGCTAATGAGATAGCCTCTCCAATATCAATGGTCATGGCCAAACAATTGGAAGTTTAAGAGGGATGTCATAATCATGAAATTTTTGATCCATTTCTCCTTTGTGATAGTTCGTGTGGTATGGGACATATGTACTAGTAGGTAGATGATGAATAGTGTGAAAAAATGCCATATCTCTTGGATATGTGTCTAATTAACAGATATCAAATGTAGGGGGTACATAAAGGCCTAAGGTTTGATGGTCATCTATGCCCAATGTTAGAAAGTTATAAGAAGGTTAAGGTAGGTGACCTAAGTGTAAAGATAAGTATGGTTTCATAAACCCTAAATATAAGTTAAGAAGGAGACAAAGATAATAGTTAATTTATGTTCACATTAATCTTTTTATGGAATTTAGGTACCATATATCACATATCTCTTCTCATGTAAAATTTTGACAATAAGTGAACTTTAAGATGTTAAATATCATTAAATAAAGAGGTAAGGAAAACCCTAAGGTGGGTAGTATCCTAGAGAAAACTTCATTGACGAAATATATTTTAAGGTGGGTATAATTGTAACATCCCAAATTTTCTAAAATAATTTAACCTTATAATATGGATTTCTTAAATAAAGGATGTTGAGGGATTTAATGTAAAAAACCATGAAATGGAATGCCTTATAAGATAATGAAATGAGAAAAATAGAATGAGATACAAAATACTTTTTCTCCTATATATGCATTATGTGTTGCAATTAACTCAAATTGATGGGTATTGGTTTCCCCTTTTCTTTTTCTCCCTTTTAACCTTGGGAATGTTTAAAAGAAATAAAAGAGGAATGTAAAAGGACTAAATTCGAAAATAGGGAATAGATAAGTTGAGAAAGAAGTTTACCCTTTTTTCTTTTTAGAGATTTTAAATATAAGAATAAAGTATCATTAATACCTTTTTCTCTCTCCTACAAGAAAGCATCTAAAAAAGGGCATAAAGATAGATGACATGACCAAGAATGGGTAATAAGTGTCTATCTTAAAAGTTGACCCAAATACTATCAAAGGAAAGTCTTTTCCTTTTATCTAAGCCTTTTTAGTGCATGAAAATCAAGTAAATAAAAACTATGAAAATTGTGGTCAAAGGATATGAAAAATCGAATTTTATTGTTTTAGAAGGATCTTGACTAATAAATTAATGTGTGGTCCAAATTTGGTATCTTTTTTACTATTTTTGACGCTCCACGTAAATTATGGAAGTTTGGAACATGTTTGAATTAGGAATTAATCAAATATGCATTTAATGCAATGAGTACACCAATGGTCTGGTTATTTGTCCATGTCACACATTACTTTAAATTGTTTCCTTTTCCACATGCAACATATGATCATTCTTTCTCGATCTTTTCAATCACAACATTGTCTTCTACCTCCATGCTTTTCGTGAATCTGAGCATAGTAACGACGTGGGTCTAAGAACAGTTCGACTGTTTCCTTTCTCAGCACGTTCTCCATCATCTGTCCATGGATTGCTGATTTTTCTCTCTCCCCTAGTTCTAGAAAGCCATAACTCACCCGCTCTATCTCTCTTTATAAGAGACGCCCAATTATGGATACCCGGTCCTCGTCACCCAAAATTCACAGACACCTCCTCAATCCTCCCTTTCCCTTTTCAAGAGTCTCAGAAGTGTCATCACCCTTTATAGGTTCCTGCTCCTTGGTCAATTGTATCTCTAGAACCTTGGGTGAACTCGACTTACTCGGGTCTCCCCCCGACGACCATCACCTCACCCCATCATCTTTTGCTGCTTCTCCACAATTGCTTCTATGTTTCCTCTATATCATTTTGTCCCATGGTCATCCAGAAGTTGAACCTTGTAGCTGCAGTCAAGGACCTCATCGATTCTTATCACCATGGTACCTTAGAGGCTCTCCGACCAAGGAAAACACATCATTTCCTTCACAAGAGATTGTTGGTGGTTTTCCGTGCCCCTTTTAACCCCTTCCTTGGTGTTTTCCCCTTAGATTGGTTTTCCAACTAGTTTTCCATGTTTTGTGCATTTCTCCAATGAACTAATGACTCCCCAATCTTTTGATTCACGCAACAATGTACTCCTCTTTGAGTGGTCTCTGCCAATCCATTTGCATGGTTTCCATGATCTGATCCTGAGTTTTCCTCCCAAATTTGCATTTCCCCAATGGCACTCCGACCATGGCTAGAGAGGGGTTGTAGCTCCAGTCCACTCAAAGCCCATGAGTTGGCTCGATGATTTGTTAGGGTGCAGAAAACTCGTCAGTATTCTCGACACCTTGAGAGGGGATAAGCTCCTCAACATTGATCAAAGATTCCATATCTTTGTGAGGCTCCACAGAGCAAAGAGTGGGGGAGAATAATGGAAAGGGTGAAAGTTCCCTAGATCCCATGCTGACTAAACAAATAATTTTAGTAGCAAGGGTAAATAAGTATTTTGATGTGCCTTTGAAGTACTAGACACATACTTTTGATTTATGTCTAAATGACAATTTTGCCCCCACAATTCTGATTTAAGTGTCACATACGCTTAAGTGTTATGTTCTTTCACCTTTTATTTTCATCTATTTTATTTTTTATTTAAATGATGTCACACAATAGGTTTCCTGAATTTTGATGGGTCCTTTTTGTAAAATTTATAACTTTCGCATACGACCTCAGAAAATGATGGAAAAATATGTGTTAGAAAGCTCTTTTGATTTTCTATGAATCTTGACTTTTTTCAAATGGCATTTTTCCTATTTAATCTCTTCATTATTTCAACGACTAAGATTAATGTTTTAGGGATTATGAACAAATATACACATTATGATTTTAAGCAAATTATAGGTGAATCAAGACTCATTCAAGTCATAGGACTTGAACTAAGGAGGCTTGTTCTAGGTAAGTGAGCTATGCATATATGGTACAAGTAAATGTTGGTTTATTGAATTCTTATTTTATAGGTATGCACATTATTGTGTCTCACTAAATTATGAATATTTTCTAAGATAACATCATGTATAGATATCATTATGTGACTGAATTCTTATAGTCTATTGTATAAACCTTAGCTATGACTATGATCTATGAGTAATGAATCATGTTTAAATAGGGGAGAAATTCCATTCAGACATTATGAGGTAGAAATCCCATTAAGACATTATGAGGGAGAAATCCCATTAAGATATTATGAGGGAGAAATCCCATTAAGACATGTAGCTCCTATTTGGTTAGAGATCAGGATTACAAAATCTGGACTGTGTTAGTCGATAGATCTGGATTAGTTTATCTGGATTCAATCCTTTTTGTTTTGGAAATTCAATCCCATTACAGGAACTCATTAAATTGGTCTGGCCTCATAACTTGTGTTTTATAGTCTGACATATAAAACAAAATAACACAAAAGACAGAGCCAAATTCAGACTTGGTTCTCGAAATCCTACTGATAGCAGGACTGACTTGGTCTAGATTAGAAGATTACAGAATCCAAAACGGACCCCGTCAGTCCAATTTTTCCAAATAAAAGAAGACTGGATCCCGACTGGGTTAGTCGGGATTAGCGCCTACGTGGCACAAAAAGACAGCCTGAAATTCAGATCAGGTCGCTAATCAAACAACCCCTAAGAGGGAGAAATCCCATTATGATTCAAGGGGAGAAATCCCATTATGACATTAAGAGGGAGAAATCCCATTATGATTCAAGGGAGAAATCCCATTGTGGAACTAAGAGGGAGCAATCCCTTTATGGTCAAGATTAAGATTAAAGATATTAATCATTAAGTCATGATCATGAACAAACTTAAGGAATTGGTTAATTTTCCATATGCTCCTCAATCAGAGACCTTCGGGTTATTATGTGCTTTCCTAGCATATGGTCTCCCTAGAAGTTATGGGATCCTATGGGGTACTAAGAGAGTACAACATATATTCACTTATCCAATCCATCATGTTTAAATTATTTAAATAATGATTAAGATAATCCATGGTCATGTTTGTGCCAAGTTCATGTCAATTTTATTTCATGTCAAGTTTATTTACTTTGTGTTATATAAAGTGTCAAATACTACTTACTAATGTGATATTTGTTTTGCATGGCTGGGGATGAGATGTCCCTAGTACTTGGAGCAAGTGAAGGATAAAAGGAGAAATCAAGAACTAGACTATTTTAAAGCTTTTCCCAGTGGGATGCCATTTACCGAGTTGATCCAATGCCATTAGATACTATTTACATCATATTTATGTTATCTCATCCAAGTCTAGATCAGTAGATTTAGATTTCATGATGAATAAGTTTAGATTTCATGACTATGAACTATGTATGAATCTATTTCAAATGAATGCAAGGTGTTTTATTTACCTTAATTTCAAAGATTAGCATATTGTGAAAGTACTCTGGAAAGTGTTGTACTCGTGTGAAGGGTTATGAAAACTCTATGTTACCAAATCGGATATAAGTGCTTTCTATGTTTGAGGTAAATTTTTGATATGGTGAAATAATGTGGAAATCAAGTTTTACACCTCATGTTTGATGAGGTCCCTATTGATTAAACCCATGTTACCCTATTTTTGATCAATCCTCAAACATAGTTAAGAAAACTTTTCCTCTATTTGACATGTACAATGATCATGCCATGAAGTTACCATGTCTTTGGAAACCTAGATCATGATGTGAAGACTTATTACAAGATAAAAATCCCATAATGACCATTATTCCTCTTTGTAGGTTCAATTTGAATAATATGATGGACCTAGACCTCAATCTTGGACAATTATACTCAAAATCTTGATTCTCGATTTGACTCTCGATCGCCAAAGTATGCCCTTACCTTGACCATGAAAATAAGGGAATGCAATTATGACCTTGAACTCACAAAATCTTGAGATATGGTTGTCCTATTAATGATCTTGATGTTTGACTCGTGTCATGTGAAATATAATTTGATTGTTGAATTTATCCCTATATGGATAAACTTGATGACTCATGATTAATATGGAGTAATGTGCTAGATTAGGGTGGTAGTTGACTTATAACCCTCCTAACATAGGTCACATATCTATTATGAATCCTCTAAAGTTTCATCTTGTTGATTATTTAGAGTATGGAAAGGTAACCCCTTCCACATGATTTTGATTTCTTGACCTAAGTCCCTAATAAGACAAACACATGATGACCTTGATACTCGATCTTGAATATTGAATTGATGACAATATTGAAATATGATGACCTTGGCTATAGATTGCAGTTAACTTTATAGAAACACCTAGATTTAGATCAATCATTAAGAACAAATACCATGACAATGAAATTGATGTTACTATGACAAAATATCATTTGATTATTGCTCGATTGATGTATATGGATGAGTGATCAACCTAAAGGTCAAGATAGGAACCTAAATCCTAGTTTATAAATGTTTGGACCTATGACTTTGATTCCCAAACTTAACTATATGATACTAATGTATGAAATCTTGACTCATGATTAATGATCTTGACATTGACTTGAATCCTATGATCACCCTATTTTGGTCTTAAGATTACCCTCGATATATGATTGATGACTTTCATGTTCCCAAATCTCTAAAGTTTGAATTGGTGACTATGTTAATTTGCTCGATTTATGACTTAGGGTTAAGCTTAATGTGGACTATGGTGGGCCATTCCATCAATTTTGAGCATTAAATCACGATGTTGAAATATGATGTCTATCTCAAATTGTTGAATTATGAAATCTCCATCATGGATATATAGCGCCACCTAGGCCAATGTAGAAGCTAGAACCTTAATGGTTGGATGGAAAGTCATGTTATACTCTTGATTCAAGATCTCTATTCATTTGACCTAAATGTATGATCTCCCCAAATATGTCATCTATGGGACAATATCTCCAAATTTGTGACTCATGTGCTGATACCTCCAATTTTATGACCTATGTGACTATATATTTCTAATTTGATGATATATGTGACTATGATATTTCCAATTTGATTATCTATGTGACTATGATATTTTCCAATATGATGATCCATGTGACTAAGTGTAGACCATATTAATCGATTGCTCGATTTTAGATTGGCACAAATATTATAAGCAATGGTGATACCTTATGAGAATATTGTGACAATTGTGATATTGAATATGAAACCCAATCTCCATTGATGGGTTGATTTAAAGTGGGGGACAAAATTTCTTTTAAGGGCGGGGAGTATGTGATAACCTACACTATTCTCTCTCTCCATGTACGGCTTTGCACTTCTCCTTTTTTGCTAATTTCTCACTCCAGCCCTCTATTTTATGATTTGAGTTGTATTGATGCACTTTCAATTTACTCCAAGTTCATATGGTGAGTGGGGACACTCAAATTGGTATCTAATGATGGTTGCACATGTGTTGTACATGATCCCCTCTCATCCCCTTTTGATATCATCTTTGTGTCTCTCTCTTCCCTAAACATGAGTTCATTGGATAAAGGACACTCTAACGGTTCCAATGCATCAAATCTTGCTCAATTTTGAGAAAGGATGAGAGAGTTACATTGATTTGAAACCACCTTATTCTGACTTTATATATATATATATATATATATATATATATCTTTTAATTGAATTTTTTCCCATAATGGTCACAAAGTTGGGTGTGACCCACTTCCTCACTCTTGCCTTTGGCGATATAGATTGAAATCTTTAGACCAATCACAAACCATTTTTCTGAGGATCATGAACATTAGCCCTTGGATCCAGTAGCCTTGGATTGATGCCCCCTTTCCACAATTGTGATTATTTCTCCTTTCTCTATCCTGGAGTCTAAGGTTATGGCACTGATGTCTACCTAATGCTCTCTTTTACGTCACGCTAGCACCAAAAGAAGCCCCCGTTCACTTGCCTTGGCTTCACTCTTTGTTCCCCCTCTCTTTCCCATTCTCTTCACACCCTCCAGTTGCCTCTTTACTCTCCTTCTTCCTCCTTTTTCTGAAACTCCACATTGGCACTAAACTCTTTGGCGAGGTGCCACAGTACCTCTCGACTACCATGGGACCTACCAAGATTGACTGTGGGTGTGCAGGGATGTACCGATTTCCTATGGCAGGATCACAGAGTCCAGACCCTCTCCCCTTGCACGCTACCCATTCTCCAATGACCTCACGCCTCCATAGGTGTGGAGCTTCGCACGGGTTGAGGGATGCACTGACAAGGTGTTGAGCAGGGGCCAATTGTTGTGGACCGCTAGCAACTACTGATGGAGCGGTCATCAAAGTCTATGAGCTGCTCAGACCAGCCCAACCGTGACTTAGAGCCAACGAATCACGCGCCGTATGATCAATCACCAATGGGTGATCAGTCACCAATGGGTAAGATCAATAATGCATCGATGTCTCTTCACACACCTCTCGTGATCTCATTTTCCCGCTTACCACCACTCGTGGTAGCAACATCTAGAAGGGAGCCAGCCGCCGCTCAATGCCGACCCAAACACTCAAGCTTGGCCTTCAATTTTTGCTCATCCATTGCTACCCTTTGATCCAACACTCACAACGACCCAAGAAAGGAGAGATGGATGCGATCACCCGATCATCCCAATTTTGGCCCAAATTAGGGTAATTTCTCCCTCAAACCCTATTTGGCATTTGTAATCTTCAAATCCCCATAACTTTTAGATCCCATAATGAAACCATATGATGTAATATACCATTTTGACCAGAACATTGTCATCTTTCTAATGATAATGTTATCTATTTCTATTTTGCAAACTCATCCCTATTTTAGTAAATATTCATTTATGATCTTTGGATTATTAAGGAACCTCAATCATGTACTACATGTGTCATTAATGATCCCTATCTACCCTAATCACCCAAATCAGTGATATTATCTCACCTTTTAATGTGATGTTGTCTTGGACCATCTATATGCACCAGAAGGATTTTTTTACCTTCTATGTTCACCCTTGAGCTAAAGGTGACCCTTTTGATTATGCAAGCTATAACTTGATCAAGTCTTGAGCCTTAGATTAAATTTATATCACCTAAATTTGTAATCTCAAAATCAGTGACCTTGTTATGATTTGTTCCATGATAATCTAAGAGTTCATGCTAATCTAACCCATGGTTGGTTCATGATACCTTAAATACCTACTTTGTGCATCAAAATGACCAAGTATACCTAGTTGGCTTCCATGGGATGAATATGACTTTTGTGCTAAACCCATGCTCTATCATGTTCAAATCAGTAGATTTTCCATGTTGTAGCTCTACATCCTAACTTGATCTACTTAATGCATCTATGAATTGGAAATATGACCCTATTGCATAGAATTGATCTAATATGGCTTAGTCATGATCTTGAATGTTGAAACATGATATTATAATAAATTGTATGCTTTACCTATCTCCAAATCAGAATTTATCTATAGTCACATTACTCATAATGTGGATGTATCACCTAGACCTAAGGTGTTGACATGGCTTTTGAACTATGTTGAATAAATGCATGCATGTATGGAAATTTAGACCTAAATTGATCTTATTGAAACCTAGTTCCAGGTGAACATCCACATGACTTATATCATTTTTATCTTAATCAAACCTAGTGATCTAAGATTCCATGTTGTATCTCTTTACATCTTTGGTCCATGTTGGCTTGGGCCTTCTCTAGGAATCTCACTCATGATTTATTGCTTGTACTTCACTCACAAGGTACACTTAATCTCTTGACCCTACTAAGATATTGACTTGTTTGTATGTATGCTTGTATAAATGTTTGGATAAATAATTACTTGTTTGATCTACTTGTTCTCTATGATTAGTAAATTCATTTTGTTTGAAATATGTTGAACAAACCTCGATCATGATTGAACTTGTCTATTATACAAACCTTGTGTACCTTCCTATATTCTCAGGGTAAGGCCACAAGGTTGGGTTCCTTACTTGAGATGTCAAGATAAGGCGGACCATGTCGGTAAAAGGGTTGGCTAATCTTGAGCACCCTTATGGATCTATCTAATGGGAAGCTAGACTATGGCTATGATATGTTGTTGTATATAATGGAAATACACTTAAAAAATGCTTTGTATAAAAGAATGTCATTAAGTGTTTCATGCTTTTTTCTATTTCTTGATTATTATTATGTTGCTAGCAAAGAAACTTTTATATTACTCTTAAAACGTGGTAACATGTTTTTCATAGTGCACTTAATGCTTTAGCATTAATATATTTTGTTTATCAGATTTGTAGTTGACCAAATGAAGATCCATTGTACTCAAGACTCTAAGATTTGAAATGCAATATAAATGTACTTGAATCTAGTAATGGGTACATATCTCTTATCTTCATATTTATTATCTTGTTATATCTTATTGTTAGTGCTTTTACATATATACTACATGTGTAAAATATTTGTGCCATTCTACAGACGGGTACCCAAGTCCACTCACCTTTGGCTTTGTAGCCACTAGGAGTGTGGACTTCGGGTAACAAACAATTCTGTGACAAAGTGAGTCATAGATCACACTACACAATAGAGTTTTTTTGGGGATTGTTAGTTATATTAACTTTGCCAATCCTAGATAGTATGGGTTAAGTTCAATGCAGCTGCATCTAGTACATAAGGAGTGTGGGGAAAAATTAATTTTTGTCTTTTCTACAAATTAGGAGTAGGACTGAAAATTGTCTTCCGTATTCTATTTTCTTTTTTTACACAACAAAATAACTACTTTATTCACAGTTCAGTTGATGCTTTTTGAATTGAAAAGAGACTCTGCATATTCTTATTATATGTATAGAGTGGTCGTGTGTTTGCGTCAAATATAGAATAGAATTGAGTGTGGAAGTACTTTAAATAATTCCCCTAGGCTTAGGGTTAAATCCACATCTTAGACTTAGAGCGTCTTTTATTTGTGTTTTAAACCCTGCCGCCTATTTTTTATGTAGTCGTTGCCTATACAAATTTCTCTTGTGGAGTTCGTCCCCCTTCTTCTTTGTCCCCTCTTTTGTTGACGCAATCTTTTGGGTGGTGGTACCTAACGAATATTGAGTTACACTAATGACGTTACTTCTTGTCATCTACAAGAGAGAAAGACAACCTCTTTGTACATGTTTGTGACATTCTTGATATGATCGAGTCTGGAAGAACAACGTGTACCTTATGGATACTTGATCACTGATTTTTTAAGTAACGTGTCTCTTCTTAAAAAAAGTGATCTAGATTGAATTTTCTAACCCATTTTTTGTGTTTGTCTTGTTCTTTTTATTCATTATTTTCTTATATGATTCTTATATTTGATCTGTAAACCTATTAATTAGATTGTACCTAGTACACTATTTCTTGTAGCAATGTTCTAAGATTCAACATTTACTTAGTCTACATATGTTTACCTATATAGTCATGGTTGGGCCCTCCATTGCCACGAACCCACTTAGAGATGGCAATAGTGCTATGAAGAAACCATATTTATGGATAACTGTACCATATATTACACAGCATAACTACATCAAATGATTATAATGCGGATATAATTTTCAATTTTTAAAATCATTGTGGTGCAGTGTGATATATGGTTTTATAATGAATAACTATAGATAAAAGCCACATCACAATTAATTTATCTAGACATATATAAATATATGCAAATAATATTCTAATTGTATAATATATTGTTGTTCTCACACAATTCTAGATCTCTATTTTTAAATAACATTTAATGTATAAATAAGTAGGAATTTTTATTTTTTATAATTACTACACACATATATTGTCCTCATTGTACAATTACTAAACATACATGTGCCCCTAGAACATGAAAATATTACCATTCATATTTCACTTTTATATATAATTACACCTCATATTAATGTGTATTTTCACAAATTAAAGTCATATGTATAATAGTGGTAGATAGTGGTTGTCGTTAGTGGAACCTTTTAGTGTATTTTATTTAGATTTTTTGACTTGTTTTGTGCCAATCTCAAATAGAAACATACACCAATTTGAAAATGGAAGATAGATGATTAAGATGAGAATTGAATTTATTACTATAAATGAACTGTTATGCATTGATTGTTGGATCTAGTTACTAGTAGAAATTAAATAAAATTTTGAAAAATAAAAAGTGAAAATTAAATAGAGAGGCATATAAGAGAGAAGGTGAGAGATTACTATAAAAGAGATGATTACAACCACTCTTTCTACTAACCTTTTTTCATAATTATTCATTATATACTATCCTCCCACACAAAAAAGTTTTTGACTTCTCCCCTCAGAAAATCTGTTACTGCTCTTATTCTAATATTATTTTACTTTCCTCTAATTACAAATAAATATATAGAGGAACAATTATGACTTACATGTTTGAATTGATTTGTTGGGAATAGGAGTCCGGCCCACATATG
This sequence comes from Alisma plantago-aquatica, assembly GCA_963693085.1. NCBI lineage: Eukaryota > Viridiplantae > Streptophyta > Magnoliopsida > Alismatales > Alismataceae > Alisma > Alisma plantago-aquatica. The sequence goes on along the minus strand of OY856411.1, from coordinate 859,763,596 downwards.
AATTGGATTGGGACTTAAAAAGGAATTGGACATGTCTTACCAATCCTAATACGAGTCAAATGCAATAGGAAATAAGAAGATGGTTCCCTTTGTGCATCATGGAGTTGGACTAGGAGTGAGACTGGGATTTGGATTAGGAGTCATGGTTGCAACTACATGGATGGAGGCCTATAAATAGAGACCATGGGGGTGGCCATTGGGATTATCCCATCAGTTGTTCATTGTTGGTACCTTCTGTGGTAGAAGAACCGTAGAACAAGAACAACATGTGGAGCTCTCTTGTGGATAAGAGAGGGCCAACGACTTTGCCTTGAAGGAAAGTAGCAGTTGGTAGTCGGCAACACAACAGAGGGCATTGACAGTGGAGGCGGATCTAAGAGCGGAAGACGCACATCAGTCAGTGGCGGTTGTTGGTGTTGTGACTACGAAGGTTGTTTGTCCAGTCAGCGAAGGACACACAATCCCTCTCTCAGGTGGATAGAGCTTTCGGTTTGCAGCAGTGTGCCGAAATCCTAGTTGGAGGTGCCAACTAGAATGAGTACCACAGGCAACGACGAGGTAGGCGACCTTGTCACCGGTGGAGATGATCGATCATCGATCGTAGCTGCAACAAGCAATCCCCAACAGTGACAACGACGTCGTGAGGAGATAAAGTTAAGAGAGAGATTTTGTACACCTTGAGTGTGATTATCTTCTTCCTTATCTTTTTTCTCGTGTGGGGGGAGCTACTCGGATTTAGGGGTGATTAAATTTGGGTGGTGTGAGCTGTAATTCTTGATTACATAGTGCTTGTTGACCGGTATTGCCCCGTGGTTTTACTCTCCTTAACTTGGGGAGAGTTTTCCCAACAAGTGGTATCATAGCAAGGTTGGAAGGATGAAGTGGAAGTGATAATGATGTCTGAAGACGGGAAAGTGTGCATCGACAAGTTTGATGGCAAGGACTTCGGCTTCTGGAAGATGCAGATTGAAGACTATCTGTACCAGAAGAAACTGCATCAACCTCTGGCGGGGACTAAACCTGAACACATGAAGCAGGAGGACTGGGATATCCTTGATCGTAAGACACTTGGAGTGGTCAGGTTGACATTAGCACGAAATGTTGCATTCAACATTGCCAATGAGAAGACAAATAGGGGACTTCTGAAGACGCTATCAAATATGTACGAGAAGCCAACTGCTGCGAACAAGGTATATTTGATGTGTCGCTTGTTCAACCTGAAGATGAGTGAAGGAGCCTCTGTAGCTGATCACATCAACGAGTTTAACGTCATAATCACACAACTCAACTCCGTGGAGATCAAGTTCGAAGATGAAGTTAAAGCTCTTATCCTACTCTCCTTTTTGCCCAAAAGTTGGTCTGCTACCGTGACAGCAGTCAGCAGTTCGCCAGGAATCATAAAGCTAAAGCTTGATGATATTCGGGATTTGATCCTAAGTGGAGACATCCGTAAGAGGGAATGTGCCAGATCTGATTCGTCAGGTTCAGCTCTACTCGTTGGAGGCAGAGGAGGAAATCAGAGTCGCAATCACAGTTCTAACCGCGGAAAGTCAAAGACAAGGGGTAAAGAATGTTACTGTTGCGGAAAAGTTGGACACTTCAAAAAGGAATGCAAGGTCTAGAAGAGGGTGTCACAAGAACTCGTCGAAGAACAAGAGGATGATGAGAAGAACAATTCAGCTACTATTACAGAGGAAGTGCTTACAGTCCAAGAGCAGTGTCTGAATACAAAGGATGATGTTGAGTGGGCGATAGACACGGGAGCGACGTGTCATGCTGCATCTCACAAGAAGTTCTTCACAAGATACAGAAGAGGGAACTTTGGCAATGTGAGGATGGGGAATGCTATCTACTCAAAGATCGTCGAGATTGGTGATATATGCATCAAAATAGATATCGGGTGTATTGTCACGCTCAAGGATGTTCGTCATGTTCCAGATTTGAGACTCAGCGTAATTTCTAGTTCCTTATTAGATAGGAATGGATATCATCTCGGGTTCGGCGGAGGCAAGTGCAAGGTGACAAAAGGGTATTTGGTGATAGCTTGAGGAAGACTGTGCTGCAATCTATATAAAACCAGATTCAGAGTGCACAAAGACAAGGTTTAGGAAGTGAAGAAGTTAAAGCCATCTCAAAGAAGATGGAATCATGGAGGACTACGAGGAAGTTCTATAGATAGCCGCATGACTGAGCTACGGGATTCTCTCAATGATGTCAGAAAGTGTAGAAAAGTGGATTTCTACATGCATCAGGAGATGCACTTTGACGGCTCCCAGTTAGAGAAGGTCACTCCAAATACTTTCTCGAGACATGACACGTGTGAGGAAGGAGGGCAATACATTGAAGATGTAGTTGCTACACCCAGGCTGGAGGATCAGACTCTTTATGTAGACTTACATCGACAGGGGGAGCATCATAAGAAGGTTTCTGAAGCTTACTGCAGAAGGCCAGAAACATGGTTTTCATCCAGGATGGCTCGACTGACCGGTCAGGGGGAGCCGACAAAGTTCTAGGTGTGGGCATGGAGAGAGAAGTAGTGTGGCCAAGATACTTCTTCTCTGTTGCTTGGGAACAAAGTGAAGTCAAGGTGGGACTTCAAGAAGAGGGATGAAAACAATAGGATGCTGACATGCTTGAGGAGAATGACCACCTATCGGAACCCATCACAGGTGGTGATGGAGTCCAGAAGATACTTTGGATGATTGATGAAGACAACGTCTCCCTTATGGGCCGGAGGGGGAGATTGTTGGGAATAGGAGTCCGGCCCACATCTGAATTGGATTGGGACTTAAAAAGGAATTGGACATGTGTTGCCAATCCTAATACGAGGCAAATCCAATAGGAAACAAGAAGATGGTTCCCTTTGTGCTTCATGGAGTTGGACTAGGAGTGAGACTGGGATTTGGATTAGGAGTCCTGGTTGCAACTACATGGATGGAGGCCTATAAATAGAGACCATGGGGGAGGCCATTGGGATCATCCCATCAATTATTCGTTGTTGGTGCCTTATGTGGTAGAAGAGCCGTAGAACAAGAACAACAGATGGAGCTCTCTTGTGGATAAGAGAGGGCCAACGACTTTGCCTTGAAGCAAAGTAGCGGTTGGTAGTCGGCAACACAACAGAGGGCATTGACAGTGGAGGCAGATCCGGGAGTGGAAGACGCACATTAGTAAGTGGCGGTTGTTGGTGTTGTGACTACGGCGGTTGTTTGTTCAGTCAGCGGAGGACACACACTCCCTCTCTCAGGCGGAGAGAGCTTTCGGTTTGCAGCAGCGTGCCGAAATCCTAGTTGGAGGAGCCAACTAGAACGAGTATCGCAGGCAACGGCGAGGTAGGCGACCTTGTTGGCTAAATGGACATCTATAAATCCCTTTGTTTTGATTATGACAAACATTTCATTCTTGTTGATCTAACGAGCTACTTGAGTGTGCAGGATGACAAAGTAACGAGGGAAAATCTACAAGCTTACATATTTATATTTTCATGCAATGTAATCACTGTTGTAAAAACTTGTACAAAAAATTATAATGTACAAGTACTTAGAAATTGCATGTAAATCAAGCGTTAGATTCTCCCTAGATAAACACCACAGTTAGACAAGTCATCCCATTCAGATAAGATCACTCATGCATACTCACACACATAATTAGTGCCTAAATTGAAACCTTGAAACAGGATCAATCTCGGTCGACAAACTCCTCGACCGAGACACTCTCGGTCGACAATCTTCTCGACCGAGAAAGATCCAAAGTAGTCGTTAGACACAACAGACAAGTTAGTTGGCAGTTGAAGAAAGACGTTGCAAATCACTTGTTCCAGAGAGCCTGTCGGTCGACAAAAGTTCGACCGAGTAGGTGTCTCGGTCGACCATTTGTCGACCGAGATGGTCTCTGACAGCAACTGCAGAATTAATTAATTAGCCGTTGTTAAAGCAACAACTTTGTACCTAACGGCTAGTTAAGCACTTAGAAACCCATAGAAGTTGTCTAGAATGTCCTTAAGCTTCCTTAGGCCATTCCTATAAATAGTACAAGCCATAGGACACCTAAACCAACTTGTTTTTACACTTGTTACACTTGAGAAATACTTGAGAATACTTGAGCAATCTGTTGCAAGCAAATTGAGCATTGTGATCATTGGCCTACTTTCTCCTTAGCTCAAATTTGTGTCCTATAGGCTAGAATCTCCTACCCACAGCAATCACAAGTTCACACATTTGGTTAGGAGATCTATACGCTTGATCTAGGCATATCAAGCCTTGGGCTTTAAAGGATAAGTTGTAATTTCCTTTTTCTTTCTTATTCCCTATTACTGTTTGTACTCTCCTTGCTACTCCTAGGTTGGAGGCTGCTGATTGGAGAGGGTGAAGATCTTCTTGGCAAAGAAGGAGACTTTGAGCTACTTCAGAAGGCTGGTGCAACGGGAGGTTACTTCTAGAGAGGAAGGCTACTTCAAGGGGGAGCTTGGAGTTACTTCAAGAAGGCTACCTCAAGGTTGGTGCACCTACTTCAAGTGAAGGCTGTTCAAAGGGTGTAGTTGAAAGTATTGTATTTTGTATAAATCCTCGAGAGGTAATAAAATAAATACTTTCAAATCTCGGTTGGGTAAGCAACTGGGTAGTGGACTGACAACTATAGTATTTGCTATAGTTGGAACCACTCTAAACGCCTGTCTCCTTCTTCTAATCTCAATTTTGGTTGTTTGAGTTAAATAATTATTAAAATCACTATAAAACTCTATTCACCCCCCCCCGCTAGTAGTTTTCAGTTGGTATCAGAGCGGGCTTCAAGGAACCCTAACCAGGTCTTGAAGAATGGAGGGAAATGGTGAAAGGTGCTGTTTGGACAAAACCACAACATGCTGCAATTGGTGTTTAGGAACAAGCCACAAAACAACCGGATGCCCATGGAGATCAAAGGAAGAGCACAAAGAATGTCTTATTGCTACAACTAGTGAAGAAGAAGAAGAGGTAAGTCTCTTTGATTTATCTAAAGAAGAACTAGTTGCTATTATTGAAGAGACACATAATAAATATGTTGAGTGCGAAAAGAAATTAAAGAAATCAAATAAAGAAAATGATGATCTAAATGTTAAACTTCTTGCTCTTGCATCTGAAAATGAGGATCTCAAAGAGGGAAATAAATATTCTGATCTTAAGTTAAAATCTATGGAAGTCGATTGCAAGCTCCTTTCTGTTGAAAATTCAAACTTGCAGACTCAAGTAAACGATCTTCAAAAACATCCATTATTGTGCACCCATATAGATTATGACACTATTGTTAAAGAAAGAAATTTATTGTCATCTAATCTAGACCAAGCAAAACTAGATATTAAGAAGAGAATGGAAGAGATTGCCAAGTTACAACAAAAAGTCAGTAATTTAAATAATAATGGCATTCTTGATCAAATCTTAGAGAATTCCTATCATCAAATTGGGAGAAGAGGACTAGGTTATAAGCCTAAAGGGAAGTCCTATCAACCTAGTTGGAAAAGGACACAAACCCATCAATATGTATATGTACCTAAAGGAACAAATACATTTGTACCAAAGAACAACCTAGAACAAAACCATAGAAAACGACTTGAGGTTGATTCTATATGTTGCCATTATTGCTCACGTCTTGGACATTACTCTTTTTCATGTCCTTATAAGAGAAAAGATGTCGAGTTAGTTTGGGTTCCAAAACCTCCAAACTAAATGAACAGAATCAAGTTGAGATATGACCAGAGACATTAGTTGCATACTTCTATGTCTATCTCAACTCAACATAATGAGATTACAAATAAATATCTAAATAGTTAACTCACACAAATATGAACAGTTCCAGGAATCTTGTCGGTCGAAAAATTGTCGACCGAGCACATTACTGTTCTCCAGTCTACGACAAAATTGCTGCATTTATTTTAAATCCGATGAAATTGCTATCTACATATGATTGATGACTGGATATATTTTTGGAAATCATTTCTACAAATTTATTTCCTGGATGATTTAAGCTTAAACTGAAATTATGCTTGGTTCAATGAAAAAGAAAATTCATAGTTTCACATGATTGTTCCTAAAAGTATCTTCTGATCTACTTACAAATCATGTGATGGAATCATCATTATATGCTACTATTGTTACACCATGGATATACTTTCATTATTGGGTGCGCATAAATAATGAAAATTGTATGGATCCTTGAAAATATATATATAGGCAAGTAAAATGATTTATTGGTTATATGTTATTGCTTGCAACACATAAAAGATAAAAATCTCTAACTTAGTATCTTTAAAATAATTAATTGTGCCTCCAATTAAGTAGTATGCTTCAACTTGATATTTAATTAAATTTTATGCAGATATTATACTCAATATATTCAATCTGAAAATCTGCAAAATTTGCCTCTTAGTCAAAATAAAATTTGACAAAGGGGCGCTATGGTCGTAGTCAAATTCGACCTAAAATAAGTTTGACATAATAACTATTTGGATATCCTTTTATGATTAAAAGAAATTAATTTATGATCACAACTTGTCCCAATATTGTCAATAATAAACACAATATTACTCCCTTAGAAAATCTATATGATGTGTCTATCTTTCTATGCTTGTAATACATGTTTTTAATGAAATTGGCCATCTTTACTTGATTCCAATGAATATTTTTATGTGAGACATCTTCAAAATATGGATTATAAGATCATCATTGAAGAACATACAAAATAATGGGAGTAATAAATAAAAATGCAACCTTTAAAATTGTGGCAAAATTGACAAGGATCTATGACACAATTACTTAAAACAGTTATGAAACAAATCCAGACACATTCTCGGTCGAGAAACTGTTCGACCGAGAACACTATCGGTCGAAAGATCGTCGACCGAGGAGGTTTCTGTTGTCAAGTTTGCAATAAAACTGAATATATTTGCAAATTAATCATGTTTCCCTTCATCATGTTGAAGATAAAATTGGCTAAACCGCTTCCACTTTGGAAGATGTTTTCTTTGATATTTGTGCTACTTAAACAAAAACTCTTATTTACATTTTTGGCTTTTAAATGGACATCTTTTTCATTAGATTTGATGGGATATCTAATTAAGGGGGAGTTTTTCTTCTTAATGGTTATCTTTTTGAAATGACAAAGGGGGAGAGATAAATATAAAACTAAAATTTAGTAATTATGTAAAACTCAATTAATGAGTTTCATAAATAAACTCTTGGCTTTACATTGAAAGTTGCTATATTCCCAAATGATCTGGATTTCATGTTCCATAATTTATGGGGAATAAAAAGCACACATTTTCTACACAAGAGAAAAAGCTACAAAAGGTAATCTAAAGGTATGAAACTCATATGTTTTATATTTCCTTTATTTATATTTTGGAAATGTTTGTCATCTTCAAAAGGGGGGAGATTGTTGGCTAAATGGACATCTATAAATCCCTTTGTTTTGATTATGACAAACATTTCATTCTTATTGATCTAACGAGCTACTTGAGTGTGCAGGATGACAAAGTAACGAGGGAAAATCTACAAGCTTACATATTTATATTTTCATGCAATGTAATCACTGTTGTAAAAACTTGTACAAAAAATTATAATGTACAAGTACTTAGAAATTGCATGTAAATCAAGCGTTAGATTCTCCCTAGCTAAACACCACAGTTAGACAAGTCATCCCATTCAGATAGGATCACTCATGCATACTCACACACATAATTAGTGCCTAAATTGAAACCTTGAAACAGGATCAATCTCGGTCGACAAACTTCTCGACCGAGACACTCTCGGTCGACAATCTTCTCGACCGAGAAAGATCCAAAGTAGCCGTTAGACACAACAGACAAGTTAGTTGGCAGTTGAAGAAAGACGTTGCAAATCACTTGTTCCAGAGAGCCTGTCGGTCGACAAAAGTTCGACCGAGTAGGTGTCTCGGTTGACCATTTGTCGACCGAGATGGTCTCTGACAGCAACTGCAGAATTAATTAATTAGCCGTTGTTAAAGCAACAACTTTGTACCTAACGGCTAGTTAAGCACTTAGAAACCCCTAGAAGTTGTCTAGAATGTCCTTAAGCTTCCTTAGGCCATTCCTATAAATAGGACAAGCCATAGGACACCTAAACCAACTTGTTTTTACACTTGTTACACTTGAGAAATACTTGAGAATACTTGAGCAATCTGTTGCAAGCAAATTGAGCACTGTGATCATTGGCCTACTTTCTCCTTTGCTCAAATTTGTGTCCTATAGGCTAGAATCTCCTACCCACAGCAATCACAAGTTCACACATTTGGTTAGGAGATCTATACGCTTGATCTAGGCATATCAAGCCTTGGGCTTTAAAGGATAAGTTGTAATTTCCTTTTTCTTTCTTATTCCCTATTACTGTTTGTACTCTCCTTGCTACTCCTAGGTTGGAGGCTGCGGATTGGAGAGGGTGAAGATCTTCTTGGCAAAGAAGGAGACTTTGAGCTACTTCAGAAGGCTGGTACAACGGGAGGTTACTTCTAGAGAGGAAGGCTACTTCAAGGGGGAGCTTGGAGTTACTTCAAGAAGGCTACCTCAGGGTTGGTGCACCTACTTCAAGTGAAGGCTGTTCAAAGGGTGTAGTTGAAAGTATTGTATTTTGTATAAATCCTCGAGAGGTAATAAAATAAATACTTTCAAATCCCGGTTGGGTAAGCAACCAGGTAGTGGACTGACAACTATAGTATTTGCTATAGTTGGAACCACTCTAAACGCCTGTCTCCTTCTTCTAATCTCAATTTTGGTTGTTTGAGTTAAATAATTATTAAAATCACTATAAAACTCTATTCACCCCCCTCTAGTAGTTTTCAGACCTTGTCACCGGTGAAGACGATCAATCAGCGATCGTAGCGGCAACAAGCAATCCCGAACAACAACAATAAGAAATCCCCAACAGCGACAACGGCGTCGTGAGGAGATAAAGTTAAGAGAGAGATTTTGTACACCTTGAGTGTGATTCTCTTCTTCCTTATCTTTTTTCTCGTGTGGGGGGGGAGCTACTCGAATTTAGGGGTGATTAAATCTGTGCGGTGTGAGTTGTAATTCTTGATTACATAGTGCTTGTTGACCGGTGTTGCCCCGTGGTTTTACTCTCTTTAACTTGGGGAGAGTTTTCCACGTTAAATCTCGTGCCTTGAGTTTTGCAGAGTATTGCCACTTTTTCCCAACATGATTAACATGTGAGAGAGACTTGAGGAATTATTTCATAAGGGATAGTGTCATTTAAAAAAAAATGTATAATAGTAAGTGGGACTTAATACATTTTATGGAGGATGATGTTTAAACTTTAAATAAGAAAATATATATGTAATTGAAAAAAAATTATATTTACTAGTTTAAAAAAATAGAAAATATGTTCACATGAACAAAAGGTTAGTATTTTTTATTATGTAATATGAATGTGACAATGTTGATTCATATTTTTATTTTGTTTCTTTATTTCTTGTGTATAATTTTTGACAAATTTTATGTATAATGACATTAGGAGCAATGAACAGTTTATTTATGATGTGGTGTGACACGGTGTTGTGCGGTTAACCACGATTTCTGATGGTGTAGATATGATTTTTCATCCAATACTGCAGTGAATATAGTGCAGATATAATATTTAATTTTCAACTGTGATGCGGTTATGATTTTGACATAAATAACAACATATCAGCATCACTGCCATCCCTAAGTCAGCTGTTCCTATTGCTAATTGGGTTTCGTCCCGTCCCCCTCTACCCTACACAATGATAATATATTTTGTAGTGCTTCATTGTTAACTATCTCCTCCGACACTCTTTTGATTGTAATAAAAAAGAGTGCAACCATACAGAGTCCACTGTTTGTTATTACTATTATCTGGCCGCCGGAAGCAAGAGAGGCAAGATCTCGAGCAACTCTTGTTCTCACCTACTATTTCTACTACCTCTTTTACCCTGCTGTGATCACTTCAACCCCTGGACCAGTCCGGCAGCAGTAGGTATCAATCGACCATGCACTCGACAATCAAGTCTACAAGCTCCGGTGGTTGGTAACGGAACTACTGTCTCGTAGCAATGCGTGAAACACACCGGCTCAAGAAGAATGTCAACTTATGGTGGCAACGTGTGTCATAATTGTTGGTGTACATGGATAATGTAAATATAGGGGCCTGTTTATATGTCAGGATCCTACTTATATACATTTTCATATTTGTATAGGATAGACAAGGACAAAACAAGTGACATCAAATTACATTCCATTATGTAACAATGTATGTCAACTCTGGAGTCCGAATTGCCGAATTTCTTGTTTGATGATATGACTAAATCATTTCATTTATTTGTTTTCTCTACTTCTACTTGAGTAACTTTCAGATGATACAAACACACTCCAAATGTGTATATGTATGATTGTTTGACTTGTAGTAAGCGCATACGTGTAGTACAATAAATTAGAATGAATTAGTATTTTACTTGGGAGGTTCGTGAATACCCGAAACCAACAAGTACAATCGGTCGAGTTTCCATTGATAAATCTTGACCGACATCACTATTCATTGGTTTTCCATAACTCCGAGTCGGTCAAGTTCCTCATTGATAACAAACTCGGTCAACTACATTGTGGAAGATGTACAATATAGTCATTGGAAGGAGAGAAAAAGTAAAATATATCACTTGGGCTCTCCCAAAACTGGCTAGAATTCTCTTAAATGATCCGGACAACTAGGATGCACCATCAACTATAAATTGGAAACTTTGTTCTTCATATCATGGTAAACCTCATATCGCATAAGGCACCTATGTTGTAGCTAAAAGAGACGTATCCCAAAGAGCCCTTGTCCACTCTCATGAGCTAAATCACTTGTTTTCATCCATTAGAGTAGTAGGAGACTTGTAAGAGAGTTATTCCCACATGTATATCTTATGAGACTCTTTCAACTATCATGAGCTTAATCACTTTCTTCTATATATTTTTTTAAAAGATATTTTAATAAAAGAACCACATCAAAAGAGTTTGTATATAACAATCTGAATTCATGCTAAACTTCAAATACATGAAGAAAGATAAAGTGGAGTTTGAATTTATGTGCAAAATCTAGTTCTAAGGACTACAATTGAAAATGCAAAGACATCTCACATATAGGTATACTTTGACGTATTCAGGAAATTATAAAGAGAGATTGTTACTTTGATGTATTGCAACTCATTCAGAAAACCTGACAAAATAGGGGAATTCATTTTTTAATATAATAGATAAAAGGAAAAGGTTTTTCCGTAGACCTAATATATTTAGTCCTCAGTGAAAGCATTCTGTTGTCTACAAAACTTTAATGTATGTAACTATTTTCCAGTTTTTGAATTTTGCATCATCTAGTATAATATGTAGAAAAAAATCCGGTCTATATATTTTTCAAATTTGACAAGTTAGGCAAGGATTATTAGTTTGTTGATAGATGGAGGAAGGATGTAAAGAAAACTCCAGAAAATCTTATTACAATAGAATTATTTCACTTTTCAATTCAGCTAGTATGTACAACATTATATACACAACACAAGGAGCTAGTCAAGGCATATGATATGTCTCAACCAAATTTTGACATGATAAAGTAAGTCTTGGAGAACCTCACTAGAGAGGTTGTTCGAAGAGATGATGTAATTGTCTTCTTTTTATCGATTTTAACTTAGTTTATTATTAAATCTTAACATGTAACTAAATACATTCTTATAGTTACATTGTTGACTGAGAAACCACCCAAGGAAAATAACATACAAGATCCAAGTCCTTCAAGTTAAATTAATCAACCTTATTTAAGTAGATATAGGTCTTGGAACGAGAGAATAACCAGAAGTTAAAACCATCAAAGGATGTTGTAATGACCTACTTTTAACTTAGCCATCTAGTTAGGGATTACTTGGATGCTTACGCGCTTAATTAGACTGATCATTGTTTAGCTTTGATTAATTATGACAGTCTAATTATAATAATTTAAAACTAATGATAAAATCTAAGCATGCCTTTATTTTGAATAATTAGGGTGTAAGAATTGAAAATCCCATTCGGCCAAAAATTAAGATTTTAATAGCTATTAATAAAAAAATTAATAAATACATTGATGTTGTAAAAAAAATGGTATTTTATCTATAACTCATATTTCTTTAATATTTGGATTTACCTTGGGTAACTAAATATAGGTATTCTTAAAAAGTTTAGAAATTTTTATGTATTTGGATTTGTTGGTCAGTCAAGATTCCACCCAGGGATAACTCAACCGACCATGTATTCTAACTAAAACTATAGAAATCTGATGTTTAAGTTTTAGTTATTTATTAGTTTATCCTTTTGGATGAAATTTGAACTATGTCTTGGAAATTAGATTTTAGATCATCTATTAATTAAAAATTTTGGAGAAAATTTGACAAACTCAAACCCCTTCATTGGTAGATATTTGTGATAATAAAAACTCGACCGAGGACAATATCTGTTGAAATAAAGAATGCAATGAAGGACTTATTTTTTATTGTTACATGTGCCTCAATCGATCTATATCTCTAACCTAACACCCTAGTAGATTCCATAGTACATCATTTGATCCAAAGACACATAATTCTTGAGAGAGAGAGAGAGAGTGATATGGTTTGGAAAGAGAGAGTGGTAGAGGTGATGATCTAGGATTTTGTATTGCTAGAATTGATGAAATCTAGTGAATTGTCCTTATTTAGTTATGATTTCATGGTGAGTCTTCTTTCTAATGTCTCAAATTCGCCCATACTCTAATTTGAATAAAAAAGGATATTTAATGTGAGTTAGTTGTGCATAAAAATTCCCTAAAAAGGATTATCCTAGTTTTTCAAGCCTTTAATATTATTGAAACTAACTCACCTGCAAGTGGACAATCAACTGTAGTATAGTGAAGGGTCAAATCCCAAAGGAAAATATTTTTAAATAATAACTTGTTGACCTATCTTTGAGAATGATATTTCAATTTGGTTGTTTGAGAATGATTATAAACTAGTGAATGAATAAAGATAACAAAGCACGAATGAATTAAAATAAGGTTTAACTTGATAGTAAAGGACACACATTTATTTGGGTTTCACCATCATAACCTACATACCTATCTCTATCATTACAACTAACAAATATATCAATACTAAAACTAGGACTAAGTGAATCCATTCCTTGTGGAGAGTGAATTACACCATGACCAAATTCCCATGTGGTCGAGGTCTCGTTACCCCTAATTCACAATTTAGACATTGTGTAGGATCCCATGATTGCATTCAAAATCCTACACATCAATTCAAGAATGTAATCCTAAGTTTTTTAGTCTATATGTCTAGAAATTTATTGAACATGCTAGTTGTGAGAATAATTCAAAAAGAAAAAAATAATCTAATGGTGAACAATATAATTTATTGAGAAAAGGTGAATTTGATAACAATCAAGATAGAGTACGGGTGACGGGCCTACTCCCAGGCACTAGAGAGAGAGTCTACTTGCTCATCAATTTATAAGAATATAGATACAATGAGGGAGAGAGGAGATCATGTCACTGATGGAGAAGAGAGAAAAATCTAATGGTCTTTGACTCCTGTAAACTTCTATGGCCATGAAAAATCCAAAGAACTCCGCTAAGATGGTCTTCCTCTTCCTTGTCTCTGCTTGATCCTTACTCTAAAATTGTGCTTTGGACCCTGAGTGAATAGAATGAGAGATGATTAGGCATGATATTGTTTTATTTTAAAAATAGCCCCTTGTCTGAGGTTGTGAAAGTTGCTCTGTGTGCCACAATGAGCAACCAACTAAGTGGTCTAGTCAGTCGATCACTTACATGGTCAAGCAACCATTGGCTTTATGGTTGGTCAAACAGAGTGACTGGTTAGCTTATCAAAATTTTTATGAGACTTTTAGAGAATCTGTTGGTCGATTGAACCTAGTAGGGGATTGCCTAATCTATTGGGAAATTGAGTTTGGTGTGAGTCTCTAACTTGAAAGGCATCTTGGGTTGGTCATCTGACCAGCAAGCTTGATTGACCGATCATATGTCCTTTAAAAGCACTGAAGTTACTGATGTTGTGGTAGAAATTTTGGATTTAAATTGGAGGGTCGGCCAATAAGGGAGATTAGGCCAATATGGCATTCTTTCAAGGCATTGTGCTACAGGTAGACCATACGATCTAGATAATGGGTTGCCTTATCACTTGATGCCAAAAAATTATCACATTCTCTGTCATTTTTGGGCAACCTTCTAATCAGCTAACCAGGAAGGAAGATCACTTGATCTCAAGCTCACCGTAGGAGTTCTTTGGGATGGTTAGGTTGGTCGGTCGACTAGGAGATCTAGTTGCTCGATCAACATGCATGAATGTTCTAGTAATATTCAATTTGATGTGAATGTGATCTCAAATCTTAAACATGAGCTTGGGGAAGGACTTTTTAAATGCTACGAATATGATGTGTGCTTTCAAATGCATAAGAGAAAGGAAATTGATCAAAATCTTATTGATCAAGAATAAAGATGAGAATGATGACACTAAGAAAAACATGATGCAATTGGAAACTGAAATGAGAAAAACTAAGCTAGAAATCGTAAAGAAAAGATGATAAATATGTATGCATTAAACTAACATGAATGTGAATGTTGCTCGTTCGTGAGCAACACAAAACCAAAACAACAAAATTGTACTAGCATGTCATCCTCTATATCCTATATCACTTGGTTCTCTACAACCAAACATGGCCATGAAACCCTAATCTCATGGAATCACAAAATTTCATCTTTAAATTACCTATGTCAACATCAAATTCACAAACAAGCTTCCATATAAAAAATATGCATCACAATCATGATATCAATGGTGTCTCAGAATGTTGAGCATATTTCTACAAGATTTGCACAAGTATAGGGTTCAACTGTGAAGGGGAATATTTTTGTGATTATTGTTTCCCCATTGAAGAAAATTGAAGTGAACAAAGGCATGGAAGGAAGACTTGTGAATCTTTCATCTACTTGACTTGAAATTTCTTACTATAGTAGTTACATAAATTTTATGTTTCTCTTTTGTTGTGCACATTGACATGTTTTTATTGTCATACACCCCTATTAAATAGAGAGGGGTATGGAAGAAGAAGAGGGGTAGGAGAGGGATGCCACCCTGAACTTGGAGTTTGAAACATTCATTTCAGATTTCAAAAATTATTTTGGAAGGATAATGGGGTGAGATGATGGTGAAATAAGTGTAGAAGAGTCTTAACTTATGCATCTAATATTTGGGAATTCAGAGCCTAGGAACAAACATTGACAAACCACTTCAATCATATCATATATATTGCAACAAAAATGACTATTCCCCAAGAAGCTTGTGTTGATCAATTTAGAGACTCTGAATTTTGATTCCTCTCAAATTCATATGGTTTTCCATCATTTTTAGGGAGTGATATTAATTCATGATCATTGCAGACATGATACGTTCTACATTGGCATTTGATATTTATTACTGTAAGAGATTTATTTCATTCCAATTCAGGAGTAAATTTTGGATTTACTAATTTAAACATGCAAACAAAAAGTAAATCTAGGAAGAATATATAATGATTGATTACATGGAACTAACATGAAATTTTGAACAAAAAATAGGAAACATGTACGGTGCTAATCTAGAAGCAAATGACAAAAAAAGGAAGATATGAGGGTGGAATAAAGACATACCACCCACCCTCCACCATGAACTTAAAAATTTTCTCATTCTTGAGCAAAATATAAATCCATAATATAGGGGAAGAGATGCGGCTAGAATGGCCACTAACGTCCATGATGACCTGGTGGTGGTGGCTGTGAGGCTGGTGCGATTGTGTAGGATGCCCTTGGAATCTGTCCCAAAATTGCCTGTAACACCAATATTGGCTCAGGGATGTCTTGCGGTCTCTTTAGGAGGCAGCTTGGTGTAGTGGCTTCCCTAATACCTAGAGGTAGGGGAAGGGTACATCTGAATCCTGCCATAATGCTCGTAGTAGGTTTGTGCCTTCTGGTAGTCACCTCGATCCACATGCCAATGTGCATGCACCTACTGCATCACATACATATGGTTGATCTAGTGGCCCTGGTGCTATTGCTCCTGCTCCCTACAGGTTTGTCTACCCTTGATATATTCCAAATGTTGCTAGAGGGTGGTGAAGTTTTAGGGTCTGGATGGCCCTCTAGAGTTAGGAACACATCACTTTGTGCAACATGCAAAAGTAGGTGGGGAAGGGCTAGAATCCTTGTCATTTGCCTCCATGGAGGTGGTGCATCTACCATACATTAGCTCAGGAACTTCACCCTTGATAGGGGGATGTCCCCTCATACTATTGGATATGTTAACTAAAACTGCTGGGTTGTAAACGAGATTCGCCACTGTAAAGTAGGCAAATGTGGGTAGCACCAAAATGCCCTTGTCGTCCCAAAAAAATTGGTGGTAGATGTCATCCTACTTGTCTATCCTTAGGTTGGATGTAGCAACTAAGTACTTGATGTAGATCATGTGTGATGGCTTCTGCGTCATCATCGTGATGAAGGGGTTGTGGGTGTAGCCATGGTAGATGGGAATGGAGGTGATGAATCCCTCTGTAAAACTCAGATGCCTTGTTTTGGTGTTGTTGATTGTATAGGTGCTTGATGAGTGCACTCCCCCAATTGTAGAGCTCTTCATTCAACAGACACCACATAAAATATAAATAAGGACCAGTGACGATGTCAAGATCACACGTTCAATGTATGTAGTTGATGTAGAAAACCACTAGGTTGTGAATGAATGATGCCTTGGCATTGTGTGGGAAGGAAGGAAGAAGCCTGGTGATCTCTTCCCAAAACATGTCAACTTTGTACTTATCAGATGCACAGTTGTGATTATATTCAACACACTTCATCTACCACTACTTTTCAGCATCAATAAGTACATCAATGATCTTTTCATCATCCAAGGTG
This sequence comes from Alisma plantago-aquatica, assembly GCA_963693085.1. Taxonomy (NCBI): domain Eukaryota; kingdom Viridiplantae; phylum Streptophyta; class Magnoliopsida; order Alismatales; family Alismataceae; genus Alisma; species Alisma plantago-aquatica. The sequence goes on along the minus strand of OY856411.1, from coordinate 859,746,647 downwards.
TGCTCCTACCTAAACATGCAAAAGGAGCAACTATACTCCAAATCATTGTTGAAGTGCTTCCTAATGGAATCAAGGAACTCCAGTGTGAGTTTCTTGGAGATTGTCTACATGCAAAAAGAGAAGGTGGAAATGTGTGCACAACAAATAACGTGCTTCACATACTCATGCATGCCTAAAATTTGAAGTGTCTTGGGGAACACATAGAGAGTCATTCGAACCCCAGTGGACCCACAACCTTGTGCTTCTTCCAGTTTTGGATGATCATGAGGTTCCTATACTTGGTCAGAAGAGGAGCGACGTAGGTGGGGAAGACATCTTTGTAGCCACACGGATCACCCTCTGTCTGAGATGGTGGCAGCTCGAGGAGGAGTAGTAGAAGTGTATGATTGAGTGTCAATGTCATTGATTATCTTCTCAACTACAGTTGTGTCAGTTTCCATGTCTTCCTCACTAAGAAACTCCTCATCCTTCATGATATCAAAGGGGGGCATGTCGTCTTCACCACCCCATTCCTATATGTGGATATGACCAGTGGGTTGCACATAATCGGAGCAAGGTAGAGGTGTAGTTGTCATGGGCACTTTCTCCTTGCCCTTTTAAGAATGGAAGGGATTCATCACATGTATAAGCCCACAGCTAGACCCTTTAGCTAGATGGTCAGAGGAACCTCCTCAAGTTTTGGGCATGGTTGAATTTGTTGGTCCTAATCAGGTGAATAGACATGGTGATTGGGCGATCCTAGGGTATTGTCAGCTCTTTTATGTGTGGTGGTTGAGCGACCAATTGATGAGATTGAATGATTAGGAGGGAATTAGTAGCTTCTAATGGATTTTTTTTTTGTGACCAAAAATCAATAGTCGGCCAACCAGTGAGTGGAATGGTGTATGTGGTGAATGAGGTGGCAAGGAAGAAATGTTGGACAGTTGATCAGGTTGCCTCGTATTGACATGAGAGGGCATGAGTGGCAACTGATGTGAGAGGTGGTGCATTGTATGGTGAGTTGCAACATTGTCAGGCGATCTAACAAGTTGTAATCAGACGGCAGGCTGGAATGAGGTTGGCCAAACTTCTAGTGAACTACACCATATGACGTGAGGAAGAAACCGCAATAGTGGTCGGGCAAACAGATCATTGCTGGTTGACCCTTTAGTGCTGAGATCGGCCAACCTAGGGGCATAGAGTAGTGTTAGTGAGCATCTTAAGAGAATATAAATGGGGTGGGTGATGCCGACTCTCTTGCCCCTAGCCTTGATTTTAAAGGCATGTGCACGATGATCGGATAATCTGAGGAAACTAGATTTGTCGATTTGTGTTCTTCATGTCATAGTAGTTGAGGTGTTAGTTGGATGATCCCATCGACATGGATCGGCCAATTAGAGTAGATGGAGACTTATGGAAGCTTCAGGTTGGTCAGCCGATCAACATGCATGGTTAGATGAGCAGATGGGGTCCAATGACTAAAGATTATTTTAGATACCCCGTGGTCACTTGATCTGGATAAGGGATTGTCTTATCTCAAACAAAATCTTGGTTCTAGGATCTACTGATGTTTTAGATCATCATAGTAATCAAGTAATCAGCTCGTGTGTCTGATCGATCAAATTAATCTTTTGAATCCAGTTTCTATTGGCATTTCCATCCTTCTGTATCCGCCTAAGCTAAATAAGTTATTAAGCGACCAATATTGCATAGAAAAACATCGGTTACATGTAGATTTCTCGAGTAGAGGTTCTGGTTGGGTGATGAGCCTATAGATGAGTTCCTAAGAATGTTTTTGACCTCTGTGGTCATTGTGAACAACTAGTTTGGTCAGCCAATTCTGGGGTTACTAAATATCTATTAACTTGCAAACAAAATTTCAACTAAAAACTAGATCAATTGAATGTTCAATCATGAATGTAAGTAGGGAAATGATCTATAAGGATGGAATTCAATCCTAACTAGTCAAATAAAAATGAAATCTAGTTAGATAACTGTCAGATTGCCTCCTGACAAATGCCTTGTTTAACATAATGGCTCGACGCTTGGTTTCTCATATTGCAATCAGATTTGTTTAATTCAAATACTCATAAAAGAATTCATATTAATCATTTATCAAGTGTGTCATCATAATTTACACATATACAAAGAGAAGACCAAGATTTGGCATGATGTCCACCTCAAATGAAAAGACACTCAAGTAGGGGATCACATTTTGCTCTTAAAATCCCACTCCAGACTGTCCCCTGGGAAATTTCCATCATGATGGCATAGAATGTACCCCGTGAATAAGATCTACCCGCATGATGCATTATGTTGTGGGACAAAAATAAGGGTGATTTTTTTGTATGGCCACTCACTAAAGACATATATAATTGCTAAAGTTCTCACATCAAAGGAATCATTTCCACTTCCTCTTACTAATTTGGTTGCAATATGAGAAACCAGACGTCGATCTATGATGTTAAACAAGGCATTTGTTGGGAGGAAAGTTGAAAATTATCTATTTAGATTTCAATTTTGGTCGACTAGTTATGTTTCATTTCCATCCTATTAGTCCATTTTCGAATGTAAATAGGATGTAATAGGGAAATGAGCTAATCGAATGGAAATGAAACTGTAATACCTAGGCCCACTACCCTAGGATCTAGTAGAGTTTTAGGAATGATGACTGGCCGCACAGATCACCACTAGCCTTAACTGTGTGCTTTGTCCTTACTCACATGCAAGTTGGGGTCAACTTCCCGACTAGTAACCCAACCTAGTACTATTCCAAGCCGAGCATGCTAACTATGGAGTTCTTTAGTAATGGGCTCCCAAAAACGGAGGTGCACCTTAGTGATATGGGTAGTCCAATCATCCCTTTTAAGATCATTTTATTTGAGGCCTCAAATTCTAGTATGTTACAATCTCCCCCACTTAGACTCTTGACATCCTTGTCAAGGCTCAATTATATGGCCTCATAATCTCTTCCCCATTTCAGTGCAGACCCATAATGGCCAATGGACACCCAACTCCCATCCATGGCTACCATCGCAAGGGTGGCTCCATCTCGTCTCAACAGATAGCTCTTTCCAACTTGTCTAGACCACACAACTTAAGATTGGCATGTCACATGCCCATGTAGGCCCCACCACCTGGAGGGGAATCGACTCTGATACCATTTGTAATACCCGGGCCCAATGCCCTAGGCTCTAGTAGATTTTTAGGAAAGATGACTGGCCCCATAGATCACCACTAGCCTTAATTGTGTGCTTTGTCCTCACTCACGTGTAATTCAGGGTCAACTTCTCGATTGGTAACCCATCCTAGTACTACCCCAAGCCGAGCATTCTTAACTATGGAGTTCTTTAGTAATGGACTCTCAGAAAAGGAGGTACACTTTGCTGATATGGGTAGTCCAATCATCCCTTTTAAGGTCGTTTTATTTTTTGCCTCAAATCCTGGGACGTTACAGAAACTTATTTTGTCAATAAAAATTGAAATCTAACTAGATAATCATTAGGTTGCCTCCTCACAGACACCTTTTTAACATTGTGGCTGGACACCTGATTTACCATATTGCAACTAAATTAGTAAGAGGAAGTGGAAACATTTATTTTTATGTGAGATCTTAGTAGTGTTGTATGTCTTCTGTCGATGGCCATCATTACAAATTCACCCTTGTTCTTGTTCCACAACAAAGTGCACTTTGTGGGTAGATCTTCTTCATGAGGTATGATCCATGCCATCATGATAACAATTTCCTAGGAAACAATCTTAAGTGGGATTTGTAGAGAAAAACTTGATCCCTACTTGAATTTCTTTTCGTTTGAGGTGGCCATCATGCCATATCTAGATCCGCTCTTTGTATATGTGTAAGTTGTGATGACCAACTAGATAAATGATTTATATGAATTGTTTTACGAAAAGTTGGATTAAACAACATGTGTTATGATGACACATATTGTTAGGTGCCTTGAACACTGTGAGTTTCTCTTGAGGTCCATGTTGGGGAGATATAATAAATCTCCTTGTAGTAGTCAAAAATTATAAGAAGAATTTTTGGAGTGTGCATTGAGATCTTAAAGTTTATATCATAAGGATTTAAGAGTGTGTCATCTGGTGTGGTTTTGGCCCTAAATCCTCTTTTTTATTTTCTATGTCTATGAGGAATAGACATTGATGTATGTAAGCTGTAAAAAATTAGAATTATTGTTATATATGAGATTATATTTAGTTTGTTCCTATCACATGTACCAAAGATGAGGATTGGAGCCTCTTTAGGTAACCCTACAATGGACTAGGGTCTATTATTGATATCCTAGGGTGGCCATCTAAACCTTAGATAATTATGATGAGTTGTTGATATGAGAATCAAGAGTGGTGACTTCTACTTGGTGAGGTACGAGCCGAGTAGTTTCAAGGAAAATGAATAAAAGATGACAAGCCTTGTGGAATATGAGTTGAATGTTTGTTACATTCCTTTTACTGCTACATGATACATCTATTGTTATTGAATATGTTTCTTTTTGTAGAAATTAGTCATTCATTTATAAAAAAATATTTTTCCTTATTCTTATGAGTCTAGTATGGAATCTAATTTTAAATGTTGACATTTGATTTATACTCAGATTTAGTGTCCACTTTTTATTATGATATAGATTTACTTGTTATATGAATAGTCTTGCTTGGTAGACCTATCTTATGTGTACTTTAACTTCAGAAGACTGCATGATGTGTTTTTAGTCTGGCTGGTGGGGTGTCACAAAGATGATGTTATTGCTATGTCTTGATTCTAAATGTTTATAAATTGACTTGTTACCTCTAAAATAGGATTGTAACTTCACAATAATTAGTACTTGAAAAATTATTTATAGATATGCAATCACTAATGGTTAAGGTTGGAATTTGCATAATTGATTGACCTTATAAATTATTATATTATTGTAATAAAGTGGGTTTTACGTAATTCTAGAATCACCAGCTAGAATTTTCAATATGATAGGTTTCTTTCAAGTTAAGTATCCTTAATATGTCATTGATGCATGTACTTATCCTGAGTAGGAGGTATCCAATCACTGGAGCTCTATATGAGTCTCATGTGGTTGTTTCAAATGTTTTTAGGTATAGTGTCATCCAACATAGATGTCGTGCCAAAGAAGATGTAAACAGAACAATCTAGAATAGAATATCCCTATACGATCTCTTTCTTGGGATGGTTTGTATATTGAGTTTGTTTCTTCATGTACATGTAAGTGATGTAAACTAAACTGTACATGTGTAATAAAATTTCATTCTAGTTTTAGTAGAGTTGAATAAGATTTGTAATAAATGAACATGGTGTCCTCAATGTGATGTTGGTTTATGAGATTTAATGAAAAAAAGGAAAAGGTTACCTACATTTCTTATATATTGCGTTGATTGTGTTTGTCAAGAATAAGATGCTTTATTTCTTATTCTTTGTTTAGGTATAGGGTTTCTTCTAATGGTTAGAATTTATGCTAATAAAAAAGGAGGTCCTGATAAAAGTTGTATTGTATTTTTAAATTTTGAGGTGACAATGAGATATTAGTTTTACATATGTGATAGCAAAGTAATTTTTGAATTTAACATCTAATTAGGTGTATATTGATTGTTATCTCGAATGACTGATGAAGTGAATGCATTAAAAATTTATTTTTCACATTATGTATATAGTTGTTGCAATTTTCCAAACTAGGCTTTGATGTTCAATATGAGATGTTTTATTTTATAATTATGGTACCGAGACACAGAAATGAGGTACACCAAGATTGAAATCAGGTGCAACAACATTGAAACAAGGTGCAATAGCATTGAACTGGCCCGTGGTAGTGTAGAAACAAGGCAAAGTTAGCATTTTGTCAAGGCTTATCATAGGAATGAGGTGATATATCAACAAAACAAGGTGACCTAGTGTTAAAACAAGGTGTATTGTACACAAAAGATGAGATATCACAAAAATGAGGTGACATACCATAGAATTGTTGGGTTTTAGGGGAGACAGAGAAGGCAGCGGAAACAAAAAATTTCTTCTCCCAAACCCAGAATAAAGGAAACGCGTCAACGTCTATACAATAGGAAAGATGGTTTTGTAGAGGCATACCTTGTCCCGAGGCTTCCTCGATGATGTTACCTCGCGGCTAGCGCAGTCTTCACCTCTGGTCTTGGACGGTGTCTGTACTGCTCCTGGTCTCACCGGGACTGTCGGGATTGACAGCTGTCCTCTGAGCTGTAGAAGTCTCCCACCTCTGAAGTAGTCCACACGGACCACCTGGAACTCTGATCTCCTTATCCCACAAGGAATCAGAAGGAGTCACACTCTTCTATCGGCGTACTAGTCACCAACACACTCTTCTGCAACCAGTTGATTTTTTGTAGTTGTCTTTCCCTTGTTGTGCCTCACTTATTGGGTAGCACTTGCTCGGGCTCTCTTTCGGTTACCAAAACCAGAGAGAACGACAACTTTGCAGAGAAACTGGTGTTCTGAGTTGTTCTTCCTGAGAAGCCCCCACTACCCCTATATATAGGAGGGTCATGGGACAGGGTTCTCTATCCCGAGCAACACGGAATTAAACAAGAGTAGAAGGGTTCAAGATTTTCCACAAAACAACCAATATGCGCCAGCTGAACCGATTGTTTCACACCCTGAAACGATCGTTTTAGGTCATGAGCCGATCATTTAGGACCTGAGCCGATCATCTGGGGCTCTGAGCCGATCGGTTCGTGGTCCTGATCCAACTCAATTTGACTTTCAAATTTTTTTCCAATTAATCAAATATTAATCCTTGTCCAAATTAAATTTGTACAAGTGAAACAAATTGTATTTGCAAAATAGTCTTCTGACTTTCCAAACGATCTCAGTTGATCACATGAATCGACCGGTTCAACAATTGATAAATTTCCCATGGGTTTAACAAAATTTCCCAACTAAGGTGTTATATTCACATACCTATTCCTTAGAGTCCTCGAAACCACTTTTTAGAACCTTTAAACGAGATCAAGGTCCACTTGTCCTAACACCATTACCATGTTCATACATTAGAACTATATTCATTCATTTAAGACTTAAAACTCCAAAGTTACCAACTTTTTCTACAAACCATCGATTAAGTCCTAAAACTATCACTAATGTCTTAGTTAGGGTTTTCTGATCAAAATGACTTATAATTTTATGTAATTTGAAGATATGAACTTTTAGATGTATTTTTGGTGATTTTTAACTAACTAGTCCATTTTCTAGAAAATCACCTTCAAAAAAACTCAAAATCAAACTTTGAAAATATTTTTATTAGAAAGATCACATTTTTTTAGTTCAGAACATATTTTATTTTTAATTTTGGATAAACGGATAAAAAGATATGATTTTTTGAATATTGACCAACCACAAATTGACACATCATCAAAACAGGCAAGAGAGAGGGGGTCGGGCGCGCTTGCTAACTTGGCCCAATAAAGGGGTGGCCAAGTCACACGGTCAAGGTCAGGTCAAGCCGCGGTCAAAATAAAACGAAAACCCATAAATGCCCTCACATGAACACAGAGAGAGAAGAGATAAGCGAGTAGGGGTAGAAGCATAAAAATGCACGGGGTTATCTCCCCCAACACACCTGCGCCATGGCCGACGAGTGCAAGAAGCAACTTGCTTGGGATTTTGGGCGAATCTGAAATACTCAACGAAATTCGACGTTCAGATATGTAAAAGAAAGAGCATGAAGAACCGAAGTAGATGGTATCTAGAATTTCACCGGAAAGGGAGGGAACTGGGAGAGAAGAGAGCCAAAAACTATGTGCCTTCGGTCGCCTTGTCGGGGTCAAAACAGCAGCGAATCAAACAATTCGATGAAGGGTTGAGTTGCAAAGACTCCCAGGAAACCAATGGTAAGGATATATATATGTGAGGGAAAGAGATGTGGCGAGGAGGGTGGTAACAAAAAAGTTTGGGGAGCAAGCAATTGGGCGTTTCCTCGAAACCGAAGAAATTTCACAAATAATGGTTTAAGAAATGCGGATTTTGATTTGGAAACCAATGCAAGTTATTTCATGAAGTTTCATTGAGAAACTAGGGAGATATGCCCAAAATACCAGAGCACTTTGGTCCACGTTTAATGTTCACACGGGGTTCAGGTAGAAGATGATCAGATCATTTAAGACAACTTTCTAACTTTGATCTTTTGATACATTTAATGTATAAAACTTTCTATAACTATTTGAGGGTACAAAAAAATCCAAATAAACTCAAATTTAGTAATTTAACTTATTTTTGGATGAAGAATCTGAATATAAAATTAGATTTACCTTTTGAAAAAGTTAGATTAGTCAATTAAGCTAATTACTATTTTCTCTTTCCTCTCTCATTATTGACTATAAAATTCTTTAAAAATAATGAAACTTCACTCATAAGTCATATTAAGTATGTTAGATACGAATTTTCCATTATTTCCATTTATTGAAATTATTTGTTATTTTAATTAATAGTTTGAATATTTTGCACACTTTTTCTCTCCAAAATTTACCTTCTTATAAAATATTTTCTAAATTGAGTCAAAATTCATTCAAAGGTATATTTTAACATATATAATACGAATTTGGAATTATTTTATTTTTTTACTTATATTTAATAATTTAGATCTTTAAATCATTTTCTCTCTCCTAAATAAAATAAAATATTTAACATTGACCAAATTAGGTGCAAATTAACACATAGACTCATTTTGACATGTAGATTACTAATTTAAGGTTTATTTCCACTTTTGAATTTGTTTAATAATTTATTTAATGATTTTGAGAAAAAAAACTCATATTTTCCGATTCCGATTAATGCATAGATAATTATTAATTTTTATAAATTATGAAACTTGTCATTCAAGAAAACTATAACTCAAGGAAAATGATTCTCAGCTTATTTTTAACCAATTAGTGTTCCTTTTATGAAATTTATCCAATTATCCAATATTATATATATTTCTCATATTAATTAATTATGTGTCACATTAACATGTTTAAATTAACATTCTTCATTCCTTTTTCTCTTCCTTGCTCCATAAGGCTAAGGAATGATCTAGAATGAATATATTTTATTAATATGTAACATGAGTGGTAAATTTGCATATCAGACCCTTATTAGAATATTTACTGAGGTATATGTGCATAAACCCCTTTATTAGCATAAAAGGTGAACAAATGTCCACGAAACCACCATAATATCCACAAATTATATAGAAAGGCCAAGAAGGATAAAAATGAAAGGAAAGGATGGGAAAGAGGGTCAAAAGACAAAATGTCCAGGATTCAGTATGTTATAAACAACTTCATGATATAGGTCCATGCTTAAAGCCATGTACTCCTTTTCCTATTCCTAGGATGATCCTCCACACTCCTATTGCACAACTTTGATCCTAGGCCTTGCTCAACTCAATGATCAAACCCTGGGTGGTTGGGAAAGCACCCAACAAATACATAAGCAATGTATGTGTCAGAGAAAATGAACAAGGATAAAAGTTAAGAAATAACATAGAAATAAAGGTTAAGATTTCATCATAAGATGAAGATGGTCAAAAGTATGAGACATAAGTATATAGACACTTGCCATAATAAAAGTAGTAAAAGTTTGTATGCATAATTAATATTAACTACCGAAACTATGTAGGGTTGAGGCACCTACCTAACCTCAACCAATAGGTAAGGGAGAGTAACACATTCCAATCACCTACAAATATTTTAAATTGGGGAGAGTAACACATTACCCTAGGCAAATTTACACATGCCCTATCTATGGGTGGTTGTACAAAAGTACCACTACACTAGTTAAATAGTCTAATAAAATCAACATGCTAAAAACTATGGAAATTATAAGCATCAAATAATAGAAACATGGCAGTGGGGTACAAGACCCACGAAATAAGTAGCAAAACTAGTTTTTGAGGCAAATATAGCAAAGGGATTAACAAAAGAGAAATTAGGGTTTCATAAAAGCCTCATTAGGGAAACTAGGTTAAGGTTTGTAATTATTCCAAATTATGCGTTAGAACACAGGGCTGTGAGGGCATTTGGGAGATTTGTTAGGCAAGCGCCCAGTATATTAGCCACAATCTCCTTATATGGTTGAAATTTCGGTAGCTTCTTCTTGTTGTCTTTTGATCCGTCGCGCCCAATATCTCTTTTCTAAGCCATCCTATACAAGCATCTAACTGCTAGAGCCTCGGGTGTCCATCCCAATCTACAGCGGCAGCGGCTGCAGCTGCTCCGCGGGAAGCTTTGTTGCGAGATTTCCCTTTGCCAGACAGTCAGCCGGCGGGATCTGCCACCCCACTGCTCCTCGACTTCACAAACTTTTGAAGTTTTCCACCTGGGGAAGCCCGGTTCCGGCTAGATCTAGGGGTTGTGGATTCACAAAAAGGTCGCACCTTTAATATGTTGGGGTCGGGGCCCTTGGTGCGGCCAGGCGGAGGAGTGAATGGAGCTAGTGCGGGAAAGAAAGGAGGTCGGGAGAGTCTGCTCTGGGACAATTGAAGGAAGATCCACTGCAACGACTAGGCTTGGGGCGCTGACTTGCTAGGTTTGTGAACAAGGGCAAGGAAGAAATCTAGAAGATTTTCCCGAAGCTGCAGGGACCTGGAACGGGTGGAGGAGCGATAGGGAAGAACAGAAAAAGAAAACAGTACCATCATGAGCTTTGTTCCTTGCGGCAGCAGCCTAGAGGCACGAACCCATAGCCAACCCCGCCGGCTCTGCGTCGGGCGTGCATCAGTGCATGAGGCCCACTAAGAGGACGATGATGTACATGAGAAAGAAGGAGGCAGCTAATCACCTTAGTGATGTATCGGATCTCAAAGAAGGAGAGATACCTAGTTCGCAGGCTGTTGATGTCTCTAGCCAGAGGGAGCAACATACGATCCACACAGGAGGCCTACATTGTCCATTCCGAAATTTCCACTGTTGTCCGGATGGTAGAGAAGGAAGCAAAGGATTTTCACGTATGATCTCTCATCTCAAGAGGTTACACCTGTACAGTGAGGAACGCAACAAGGTTTTGCGGGATGCCATTCAGAATGATCTTGATTTATTTCTTGCAGTTGAGGAGACTTTGAGAGCCCTTGATCAGTGGATGTGTGGGAGATGTATGAAGATACAAGCACTGAGTCATGCATGCCATCATGCTGATGGTATTGTTCGGGTTTTTGATGATAACGGAGAAATCTAGGGATGGATTGTTGGCATTTTAAAGCCCCTACCAGCGGGCCTTGAGATATCTAATTCCAGTCATGGGTTGGCCCTTAATGTTGCGCTTCTTGATCGTGATTTTCGAGCACCCATCACCACTGTGAAGAGCATCCCACATGCATGTCGTCTTACCTTCTCTCAAGCACTGAAGACAACTCTCTACAGAGTGGTTGCTGAGCCAGGGTCGATAGCTGCCTGGGTGAGATTGTTACTTCTTCCCCGCTGCACGTTACATGTTTTCAGATCGAAAAATAGGCGGGACAGGAGATCTGGGAATAGGAAGTATCTACAACAACGTCATATTCTGAGCTCGCTCGCTACTTGGGGCAGAGCAGACGGTATCACTGAATTAGTGGACAACATGATTGACGTTTGTGCACAAGAGGATATGGGTCATGGAGATGGCAACATTTTGGAGAATGATATAAAGGAGAACACTAACATCAGACAATGTCTTCGCAAAGTCACAGATGGTCACTTTACAGCAGCAGTGAAAGTCTTGTGCTCTTCAGGTGTGGCCCCTTATGATGATAATACCTTGAAAGCCTTAGAGGCTAAGCATCCTTACAAGTTGCCTCCTTCCAAGCCAGATATTCTTATTTCAGAAGCCCCTCTTGTTGATGATGTTGATACTGTTCTCAAGTGCATCAAATCCTTTCCTAAAGGGACTTCATGTGGCAGAGATGGCTTGAGAGCCCAACACATTTTGGACGCTTTGTGTGGAGAGGGTTCTGGTGTTGCCACAGATCTTATACATGCTATCACCTCAGTGGTTAATCTATGGCTGGCAGGGAGATGTCCTTTGAGTTTGGCAGAGTTTGTAGCTTCTTCACCTCTTGCTGCATTACTTAAGCCTGACAATGGCATTCTTCCTATTGTAGTGGGCACTATTTGGAGACGGCTAGTGTCTAAAGTTGCTATGATAGGAGTAGGCAAGGATATGACTAAATATCTCAATGACTTTCAATTCAGAGTTGGCGTCTCAGGTGGAGCTGAAGCAGTTTTACATAGTGTCAATAGGCTTTTGAGTGCATATCATGAAGATGAGTCTCTCTCCATGCTTACAGTAGATTTCTCTAATGCTTTCAACTTGGTGGATAGGTCTGCACTGCTCCATGAGGTGAGGAAGAGGTACCCATCTATCTCTTTATGGGTGGAGTTTCTCTATGCTCAAGCAGCTAGGTTGTACATTGGAGACAAACATATATGGTCTACCACTGGGGTGCAACAAGGTGATCCTCTGGGCCCACTTCTTTTATCCCTTGTATTACACCCACTTATTCATGAGATTAGAGACAATAGTAAGCTTCTTCTTCATGCCTGGTATCTTGACGATGGGACCGTCATCGGAGACACTACGGAGGTAGCCAAGGTGTTAGACATTATTCAACGCAGTGGTCCGGAGCTGGGGCTTGTTTTGAACATTCATAAAACGGAGGTGTTCTAGCCTACTTGTGATGGAAGGAAGGTTGAGAAGGGGTTGTTCCCTATGGATATTGGGACGCCTGTCTTAGGAGTAAAACTACTTGGAGGATCTGTTAGCAAGAATAAAAGTTTTATTGAGGAGTTGGCCATGAGAAGGGCTACTAAAGTTGTTGACTTGATGCATCTACTTCCTTAGTTGCATGACCCACAAAGTGAGCTTCTTTTGTTACGGTCATTCATGGGTACGTCTAAGCTTGTTCGGCTTACGGACATCCCAACCCACACATGTACATCAGGCTGCAACCTTTTTTGACAAAGGGTTGCATGGATCTATTGAGGATATTGTGGTATGTGGAGGTTCTTTCTTTGGGGATCTTTAATGGCGTGTGGATGCCTTACCTATTAGACTCAGTGGTTTGGGACTATATTCAGCAATGGAGGCTTCTTTATATGCGTTCGTGGCCTCTAGAGCCCAATCTTGGGTGCTCTAAGATCATATTTTGCGAGATAGCAAGATACATGGTATGGACTTTGATTTTAACTATGCTTTAGATTTTCTACATGTTATAATTCCGTCTTTTGATCTTAATTGTTTTTCTAATAAGGACACTGTCCCCCCTAAAGCCCAAAATGCTTTGGCGAGTTCCCTTTTTAGCAAAATTGTTAAGGGCATGGATGTTGAATTTGATATGACCGTAAGACAGAAAGCAATCTTCCAGTGTTTATAGGTTGAACATGCTCAGGACTTTCTTCTTGCTATACCTATTGATGGCCTTGGACTACATATGTCTCCAGTGTAGCATCGTACTGTTCTTAGATATCATCTTATGATTCCACTTTTTCCTATTGATGAGGTATGTCCAGTGTGCTGCAAATCTTACTGAGACACTTTTGGGGAGCATGCAGTTCATTGTAGGGAGCTCCCAGGCTTCAAGTATCGGCATGATCTTGTAAGAGACGTTCTTTATGATGTTCTTAGACATACGGGAGTTGCAGCTGAGAAGGAAGCTCCTGTGAACTTTTTGACTGATCCTCAGGAGGGCAGATCGACACTTAGGCCAGCAGACGTTCTTATTTTTGGCTGGGTTGGAGGAAAACATGCATGTGTAGATCTAATAGGAGTTTCCCATTGGTTGGTCTGAAGGGTGGCAACTTTACTGCTGGACATGCTGCCCGTAAAGCCGTTTCTGCTAAAGTGGCCAAACATGAGAAGGCATGTATCGACAATCAACATGTTTTTATCCCGTTTTGTTTTGACACTTTTGGGTTCCTAGCACCTGAGGCTGTGGAGCTTCTTAAGAGAGTTCAAAAAGTTATGCATAGTAATGTAATGACTCCCAGATCTAGGGATGTGGTGTTTCAGAGGATTGGATTTGCCATCCAAAAAGGGGTGGCGGCACAGCTTGTTGCCCGCCTCCCTTCTATTTCCTTGTAATCTTGTAGTTTTCTAAAAAAAAATTTAAGTTTAAGGAAAGCCCATACCTCTCTCAATGAATTCAATTATCAACTTTCACCACTTTAATTGATTCCAAGGTCCACTTTTCCTATTTTCAATGTATAATCATGTATTAGGGTTTTACACATGTATTAAAGTAAGACAAACCCTAGTTTTGGACTTTTTTTAACAAAGCCTCAATTTAGAGTCTAAAAACATGACCATTGATCTTATTAGGTTCTCCTGATTAAGAAAACATATAATTTTGTCTATTTTGGAGTTATGATGATTAAAATGTATTTTTGATTATTTTAATGCATTAAAATCATTTTCTAGAAAGCACCTTTCGACAAAACTCAAAACAAAGCCTCGAAAGTATTTTTATTAAAAAAATCATATTTTTTTGTTTCTATAACAAATATTATTTTCTCTTTCATCCATCATGTATGGTTACAAATTCTCCAAATTTGATGAAACATCACCCATAAGTCACATTAAGTGCCTTGGATATGAATTTGCCATTAATTTTACATGTTGGAGTTGTTTGTACATTTGTTTAATATTTTGAAGGTTCTACACACTTTCTCTCTCCTAATATCACATGTATACTAAAGATTATCCAAATTAGATGAAAATTCACCCAAAGGCTGTTTTTAATTGTGTAGATTACAATACAAAGTTTATTTTCCACTTTTGGTGTCCTTAAATATTTTATCTCATATTTTGTAGGAAAACTCACCTTTTCTTTTCAAAAATAAAAGAGAGATAGTTATTATTATCTCAATATTATGAAACTTGGCCTCTGAGCCAAACCAAATCCAAGGAAAATAAATCTCAAGTTATTTTTAACCAATTAGTCTTCCTTTTATGAATTTTTGTCCATTATCCATTATTACCACAATCTCTCATATTAAATATTTCAATAACATGTTAACATGTTTAAAGAATTATTATTCATTCCTTTTTATCTTCCTTGATCCATAAGGCTAAGGAATGATCTAGAAAAAAATCATTTTATTAATATGTCATATAAGTGGTAGATTTGCATATTAGACCGTGATTGATAAATTAACTAAAGTATATGCGCATAAACCCATATGTTGGAAAATTGGTGATCAAATTCACCCCAATCCACTATTAATTCCACAAATTAAACATAAAGGACAAAGAGGATAGAAAAGAAAGGAAAAGCTTGGAAAGAGGTTCAAAAAGAGAATATGTCCAAGTTTCAGTGTGTTACAACACTCCACCCTTTAAAGAGGATTTTGTCCCCTAAATCACAAGAAAATATAGAAGGGTGAGTATGAAACATATCAACATGAAATTTCCAAGTTGTTTCCTCCAAACCATAAAACTTCCATGAAAACTTTCACTAGCAACTCCTCATAGGTCAGGTTCTCAAGGATCACCTAGGGTTCCATTATTAAGATTTATTTTTATGTGAAATAACACAATTAACATTTTAAGATTGTTGGCATTATATTTATTAGAATATCACATAATCATTATTTAATTGTGTCTCATTATATTCACTTAGTTTCCAAAAGAGTTATATTTCATTATGAAAGCAAGAAACCCTATATATATTTATTATATATTTCATTAAGGATTTTAGTACAATTAGAGATTACTCAAGTATCTGAATATCTATATTTGACCATTATCCTTAATTGGATTTAGACTCCATTATCCTCATATTATAACCATATTGAATTATAACATATTATTTTTCATGAATTAAGACATTCTATCCAATTTGTTATCAAATCTACTATTAACCCAAACAATGTCACATTAATTACTTATATCTATATTAAACATTATCACACTGTTCTAGGTTTAGGATGAACAAACATGTGGTCCTAAGGGATATAAGGAAGCTATATTGGTTATCCATCCTCAAAATAGGTCACAACACCTGAAAGACTAGGTCAACACATAATGTTCCCAAAGATATCCAACAAAGATGTCTAAGGTTACTATTGCCTAAAAGCATGCTATTTCAGACAATCTGTACCAAGCTCAATCCAGGTAGGTATTATATGGATCTGGGAGTCCTCGTAAACCAAGCTAATGGAATAGAGGAAAATATTGCCAATCCCCAGACTTTGCTTTCAACTTCATATCCTAGTAGCTTCCTAAACAAAACTAAACAACTTCAACTTACTATGGTGACTTACCTCTTTTAGTTGTAATTTTAGGGGGTTTAATCAACATGATTCTAATGTAAAACTCATAGGATCCTAAATCAACCTTTCAACATCTATAGATCTACTCTAGGGCAAACATGTCACTTAAAGGGGAAACTATATATGCAAGGCAAGGGTTCTAATTAGGGAGAAAAAAATGAAATAGTCAGATTTCGACTACCATGGACTCTGATACCATGATGTAAAAGAGTGAAATCACCCCTTTACTAAAAAAATTTGAATAATAAAACATCCATCCCAAACATACTTAAAAGGTATGTTGAAATGGGTGTAAAATTTTCAAATCTTTTTATAATGGTATACAAAAGACCAATGTGAATGGCAGCAGAATAAAAATCATGACTATAATCAATTTTATAAAAGTGTACAACACCATTCTCCCATATAGGGTTTACAAAAACAAAAGGATCTAGATAGAGGGGAATCTAAACTACGCCAAATTTGTCTCTAAGAAACAACTCCATGAGTCAGGTACATGTTGGAAGCCAGGTACTCCATATTCAAACATACTTAAAAGGTATGTTGGAATAGGATATTTTGTTTTTTAAATATTTAGTAAAAGGGTGATTTCACTCTTTTACATCATTGTATCAGATTCCATGGTAGTTAGAATCTGACTATTTCAATTTTGTCTCCCTAATTAGAACCCTTGTCTTACATAGTTCTCCTTTAAGAGACATGTTTACCCTTAGAATTGGTCTATAAAACCCTAGAGATGATGAAAGGTTGATGTAGGATCCTATGAGTTTCACATTAGAATCATGTGATTAAACCCCTTAATATATTTACAATTAAAAGATGTAAGTAATCGTATTAACTTGAGGTTGTTTAAATTTGCCTTTAGGAAGCTACTAGGAAATGAAGTTAAAAGTAAAGTCGTCTAGAAAGGATCAGGGTTCAGGGGCTGGAAAGATTTTCCTCCACACCACTAGCTTGGTTTATGAGGACTCTCATATCCATATGATATTTTCCTGGCCTAAGCTGGTAGAGATTGTCTGAAATAGCATGCTTTTAGGCAATAGTAACCCTAGACATCTATTCTTAATGTCTTTGGGAACCTTAATATGTTGACCTTGTGACTTGTTTGAGGATGGATACCAAATATAGTTCCCTTATGTCCCTTAGGACCACATGTTTGGTCATCCTAATCCTAGAACCTAGACTTTGAAGTTTGGTAAGGTATCAGAGTGCACAGTGGAAGCGTGACGGATCTTGTACATGATTTAGTTAGACTCACCATTTTACCTATAGTTTAGTTTGGCTTGGTAGGTCAGACCTTTTTAAGGGGTGGAGAGTAGTTTGTTTGATGATGTTTATGTAGCTAGTATCGGTATGCCACCTTATGAAGCTTTATATGGAAGACCTTGTCATTCTCCGTTACACTAGGATGATGTGGGAGAACATGCTCTAGTGAAGTCTGATGATATGCAGATGATGATAGAGAAGGTTCAGTTGATTAAGAAGCGTATGAAAGTTGCATAAGATCGACAGAAGATGTATACAGACAAGAAGAGGTCTGATGTGAGTTTCCTAGTTGATGACTATGCCTTCTTGAAGATCAAGCCTATACGTTCTATTAAAATATATAAAGGTAAAGGAAAGATTAGTCCCCACTATGTTAAACTATTTGAGATCTTGGATAAGGTTGGAGACTGTGCATACTGTTTAGCTCTTCCTCCTACCTACGACAAGATCCATAATGTGTTTCATGTATCTGTGCTAAGAAAGTATGTGAAGGACCCTTCTCATATAATCACAATCAAACCTTTGGAGATTTAAGAGAATCTGACTTATGAGGAGTTACCTATGAAGATTTTTGACTCATGAGTTAAGAAGTTGAAGAACAAGGAGATTGAGTTGGTGAGAGTCTTATGGCAGTATCATGGTTTGGAGGAAACCACTTGGGATCTTAGAGATGAGATATTGCGTACTCACCCTTCTCTTCTTGTCTGAGATTTTGGCGATGAAATTCTTTTTAACATGTGGAGTGTTGTAAAGAACTGAAATCTATGTAAAATCTTAGTTTAGCCTTTTTCTAAGCTTTTCTTTTCACATCTGTCCTTGATGTTGAATTAGTGGAAATTATAAAGGTTTGGTGTACATTTGTTCCCCATATTTGACATTATAAGGATTTATGCACAAATACCTCAGTAAAAGTTTATAAAAGATTTTAATTTGCAAAATATCCACTTAATAGAGATAAGGATAAAATAAAATCGAACTAGAAGTTTCTATGACCTTTTTGTATAAGAAAAAGAAAAGAAAATCCTAAAACTTAGAAAATGTGACATTAAGCGAATTAATTTTTCAATTAAGTGAAAATAAGAGTAAATTTTCTAAATCTATAAAAGGGGAATTCAAAAGATAATTCTAAGTACAAATTCATTTTTTTAAGTACAAGTTTGCTTGAGTGATAAGTTTCACAACTTTTGGGAAATTAGTAATCATAATTGCAATAATTGAATGTGAGAATAGGAGATATCCCAAAAATATAAATAAAATCATTAATGACTCCAAAAGTAATAATTGGTGAAAATTGGTAATCTACACATTAAAATATTCCTTTGGGGTGAAATTTCACTGAATTTGAAGAATATTTGCTTAAAAGGTGAAATCAGCAGAGAGAAAGTGTGTAGAACTTTCAAAATATTAAATAAATGTATAAACAACTTCAGCATGTAAAATTGATGGTAAATTCATATCCAAGACACTCAATGTAACTTATGCATGAAGTTTAATCAAATTTGGAGAATCTTATAACCATTTATGATGGAAGAAAGAGAAAATAGGATGTGGTTTATTTAACAAATCAAAATTCTAAAAAAGGCAAATCTAATTGCATATTCGGATTCCTCATATTAAAAATATTCTAGGTGTCAAGTTTTAATTAATTTGGAGTATCTTTGCACCCTCAAATTAGGAGAGATAAAAAGAAATTAATGTACACATACTTCACTCCAATTTGATTTGGAGTCGAATTAATGTTGTGATGTGGTTGATTTTTATTTTTTTATCTGCATGATCATGATCATTGGATCCGCGATCCAATGACTCATGACTCATTTCCTAGCTCTCACCGATTTGGAAATAGATGCTAAAATTGGTTAATTTTGTTTTTGTGATTCCTCGCTTGATTCTCAATCAAATCGCATGAAACTTCCTCCAACAGTTTCTAAATAAGAATTTGCACGGTTTGATCCATTATTTCTGTGATTTTGTGGAGTATTTTAAAAAATTTCAAACCTTGCTCTATAAGCAAGTTCGGCCGCAAACCTTCTGATTGTATTCCTTACCCTCATCTATAAATATCCATACCTGAGGCTTCTCTAGCCCCCTTGCAACTACTCTCTCCATCCAATTGCTTGTAAGCTTGTGTCTTGGCTTGTCGGTGATCGAGAATTGCTCTAGGGTTTGTAGCGGTGAGTTCTTCTTCCCCTCATTGTCTTCGTGTGAATTGGAACCATAGGTAAGTTCGATTCCTTCTCTTCTTTCTTTCTATCATCTTGGTTTCTCAAATTGTGGTGCCTCACAAAATTGCCCAAATTGTGCTTTGAAGCAACTCTGCTACTTTCACGCATGGTGCCCAAGTGAGGGGGATGAATCTCCCTTGGTGTTTTGATGCCTTTACCCCCCCCCCTTCTTTCCTTCTTTCCTCTCTGGTTTCAGGTGAGGACTTTCTGGTCTTTTAGTTTGGTTCTTACCGACGTTGATGCGAGGTTGAGTCAACGTGGAAGATTGACTTGGTGCCCCATGGTTGGGCCAAGTCATGCGGCCCACCCCTCTCCCTCTTTCCCTCTCTCTTCACCTCTCTCATTTTATTTTGATGAGGTGTTAATTTCTGATTGGTCCATATTGGAAAAATCATATCTTTTTATTCCTTTCTTGAAAAATTATAAATAAATATGTTTTGGAATCGTAAAAATGTAATCTTTCTAATATAAATACTTTCGAGGTTTGGTTTTGAGTTTTGTCAAACGGTGTTTTCTAAAAATGATTTTAATACATAAAAATCACCAAAAATACACTTTAATAATCATAATTCCAAAATTGACAAAATTATATATTTCCTTAATCAGAAGAACCTAATAAGATCAACGGCGATGATTTCAATGTCTAAATTGAGTCTTTGTTCAAAAAGTCCAAAAGTTAGGGTTTCCTTACATTAATGTATATGAAAAACCCTAATACATGATTATACATTGAAAATAGGAAAAGTGGACGTTGGACTCAATTAAAGTGGTGGAAGTGAGTAATAAAATTCAATAAGAGAGATATGTGCATCCTTACACCTTAAGTTGGAAATATTTGCAAACCTAACCTAATTTCCCTAATGTGGCATTTATTGAACCCTAAGATCTTCTTTGATATTTCTTTTGCTATATTTGCCTCAAAATCAGTATTGATAATATTTTTTTGGGTCTTGTACCCCACTGCTATGTTTCTACTATTTGATTCTTATACTTTTCATAGTTCTTTTAGCATGTCAATTTTATTAGACTATTTAACTAGTGTAATGGTACTTTTGTACAACCACCCATAGATAGTGCATGTGTTAATTCACCCAGGGTAATGTGTTACTCTCTCCAATATAAAATATTTGATAGGTGAATGGAATGTGTTACTCTCCCTCACCTATTTGGTTGAGGTCTGCTAGGTGCCTCTACCCTACTTAGTTAAGATAGTCAATGTCAATCATGCATGCAAACCTTTTATCATTTTCTTTGTTATGGCAAGAATCTATTTGTTTATGCCTCATACTTTTGACTATATTCATCTTATGATGAAATCCTAACCTTTATTCCCATGTTATTTCTATATCTTTTGTACTTGTTCATTATCTTGACACATACCTTACTTCTTTCTTTTGCTGGGGGCTTTCCAAAACAACTAGGATTTGATCAAGGTGTTGAACAAGGTCAAGGAGATCAAGTTCAGGAGTAGATGGAGTAGATACTTGTTTTGTTGTCAAGGATGTCTAGGTTGCTTATTGCTAGATCCCAATAGTTTTCTTTTCAATTTTTTATTTCCTTTCAAGAAACTCATGTAGTGAACTAAGTTAAAAAAGCACATTGTACGGGAGCATGGAGAATCCAAATGGCCATGTGCTAACCATTTTCTTTTACCGAAACACCTGCTACTGGTTTTTCATATTGTCATTATTTTATTATGATAAGATTACCACAAGTTGTTGTCCTCATAAATTACATTGAACCAAACAAACATACAACCAAACGGTCTCTGAAGTAGTTCATTTTCATTGGGTCGGGGAAAGAAACTGAATTGGACCATCAAACTAAATCAAACTTGATCAAATCAGCTAATGAAGCCCGATTTGGATAGATATTGCTTTCTAATTTAATTTGAAAAATCTTCAGACCATCCTTAAATGGTTTGATCATGGTTTGAATAACCCATTTCTCCAATATATATATATATATATATATATATATATATATATATATATATATATATATATATATATATATATATATATATATATATATATATATATGGGTGTTCATTGAATACACACGCGGGTAACCTGGAGTTCTCTACCCAACAACCAAAAAAATAACTCTTTTGGTCATAAAAGTAATCCTGCTATCAAAGAAGTAACTATTTTGATAAAGAAGTAACTATGAGACTAAAAAAGTAAATCCGTGAAAAATACACAGCAGATATGTATATAACTGTGTTTTTGAATCTACTGTTACAAACCTAACTATCTATGCATGAAACTTTACAGTTTGTAAGATAAAGTAACCCTCTACATGACAAAAGTAAAAAACTAAAAAAAAAATAACCAAAATAGGCGGCGGATATCTACCTGCGCGGGTATTAAAGATGGACCATATATATATATATATATATATATATATGTGTGTGTGTGTGTGTGTGTCGATGTTCACTTTTACAGTAATGATGTGGTTGGTATGTTGACAATCTCAAATCAATTATAATATGGAAAACTTTATATCTAGTGTTTAGATAGAAGTATTTTGTTTTATGATTTTAACGTAGAATTATAACTGAAGAACAACAATAACCTGATATCATAATTGAATCAATTTAATATTATATTCTTGTTAAATGACATTTGTTTAAATATACTAATAGTAAAGACTAAGCAATAGTGGGATTAGGTCAAATTTAACCGAGCCTGACCATACTTCAGTTATGTTTAGGTTGGATGTTTGTAGCAGTCAAGTTAGTTTGAAATATTTTCATAGCACTATATACAATTTAGTCTATAATTTTAAGGTTAAATTAGACTTGACCAACCACGCCCACCTCTGGTATTTGAAAAAAAAACAAAAATGACCGAGTTCTCCAACCTTATTTCCCCCACTAACCTAGTTTGTAGGATAATTTCAAACTAACTGAGTTTGCCAGAGGAGAGAGAAAATGGAGACGCCAAATGGAATGGCGTCTCTGTTATAACCCCAATTTTTGGACTTAATTAATGATAAATGAAATTTCCCATATTAAAGCTAATTGAACAAATAATGATATGATGAATTCCATGATTGATGTGATGTGGTTTGGAATGGATTCCATGATTGATTATTTGTGTGTTGCTAAATGGGCCTTGTTTTAATTGAAGCCCAAATTGATATAATTGAAGAATGCATAAAGAATTCCATAAAATAAGGAAAAGGATATGAAATATTCGAGATAATGGATACCTTGGAGTTCAAGGAACTCAAAACCAAGAAATAATGATAAAAGGATTAAGGAAAAGATGGAAAATGTAATTAATATGATGATAACTTGCATATTAAGAAAAAGAGTCGAATCCTTGAGTAAATCCCTCCAAATTTTGTAGGAAGGAAGAGAAACCTATGAGGAAGCTTCCCTCAAAATTTGGTAAAAATAGGAGTAGCCAATTGGGATTTATTTAATTTCTAAGTTTCCCTTGAAAATTGGCTTTATTGGATGATTTAGGAAATGATTTCCTATTTTGATTGAACGCGTTTAATCAGGATCGTTGGATCTTGATCCTACGATGCCCGATCATCGTCTCAGATATACTGGGACTAGGAGTTCGCGGGCAACCGAGGATTTTCCCTCTCTGTTTTCCCTGGAATCTAGCGCGTGTGGGTGTTTTCTAATAATCCCAATAGCTTCAGGAGAAGAAATCGTTGAGGATGATCCCTAGTTTGGGTAGGTTTCCTCCTTGATTCAGGAAATACCCAATTCCGATAGACCTGAGTGTGACCCTATATATAGGGGGGAGTTAGAGAGTACCAGCATCAACTCTTGCTTACGGGATCTCTGCGGAATTGTGCGAGGAGTGTTTTCATACACTCAATTGGTGCTTTCGTCCTGACCTTCGACCTCCTAACCGCCGGGGACCTCACCGGAATCCGGCGAGCAAGGGGATAGTGTCGGGGGGATCATGGGCTTGAATTGACCCAGCCCTCGACTTCGTTGAGAGGAGGCGGAGCTTCCGGGATAGTTGGATCGAGAAACGGAGGCTTGCAGCTCCGAGTCAACTGTCGAGTTGACCGCGCGAAGGCCTGCGGAGGTAGACGACGACCCAGACACCGTTGGATCAGGGATCACGGTGGTCTTCATCGTGATCTAACGATCCAAGAGAGAGGGCGAAGTTGTGAGTGGCGTGCGATCTGCTACCGTGCGATTGTGATCCAGCGGTTTGGTCAAAATTTGGGCCGAACCCTTGGATCGTGATCCACTGTGGACTCAGGAGATCGGACGATCAGAACGCGAGGCGCGTAAGTGAAAGGAGACGCGCGGCGAGGAGCATCGGATCGAGGCGCAGACCACGGGTGCACCCATCGAACGGCTGAAGATTTTCGGTAATAATTTCTTTTAATCAAATAATCAGAAAAAGACCTTTTCTTGCAAAATTCGTAGTAATAGCTATGAACATCAGATGAGAAAACTTTATATATGAAAGTTGCATAGAAAAATGCAAGGAACACGATAAAAATACTTCCAAAACCTAATTCCACTTCGTTTTGCAAAAGTACTTTATTTGGCTAATAAAGCTTATTAAAATTTGATGAGAAACCCTAATTGCATGTTGAGAGGGTAATTTGGTAATTCAACAAGTCAAATTGTTAAGATTGACTCTGATAATGTTAATGGTAGTTTAATTTGCTATTTGAATGCAAAAATGCTTAACTTGGAATTATAATGATTAAAAGAAGGTTAATTTGCAAGAAAACCCTAATTTGAGATAAAGAGAGATGAAAACCATATTTTTATGAAATAAGGAAATCAGTTGTTTAATAAAGGAAATTCAATGAGAAATTAGGAGTTTTATGAAAAGTAATAAATCAAGAATGGTATTGATGAAAGAAGAAGTAAAACTCTAATTTCTAGAAGAACCCTAATTATGGAATTGAAATCCTAATTTGAATAAGGAAATTGGATAAGTATTAATAAAAGGAATTGGTACTTTTTATTCAGGATTTCTCTTCCTCATTGCTTGTTGATTGGATTATTATCTTGAAAAGTGCAATTAAAGGTATGTGGTTATGATTATGAATAATCGCTTTAGTTTCCCGGCGATTCCCGAAGGATTTATCGGTTGCTTGAAATAACTGTTGAATGTCTATTTGTTTCATGCAACTATAAAGTGACTATGATTATCACAAAATGTATATGCCTACATGCTCAGATCCTGGTTCCCTCTGTGTATGACCTAGTACATGGCTATCTAATGGGTAGGACCATCAGGTCTGAAAAGATCTAGTACATGGCTGCCAATTGGAGAGGTCATCAGGTCTGACCTAGTACATGGCTATCTAATGGGTAGGACCATCAGGTCATGAGAAGACCTAGTACATGGCTGCCTATTGGAGAGGTCATCAGGTCTGTGTTTGACTTAGTACATGGCTACCCTTGTGGTAGGACCATCAAGTCACATTAAGTTAGATATTGGGCTACCTGGAGCAGTGCCATGCGACTCTACCTTTACAGAGGTATAATGAAAGTTCACTGCAGGAACTCACAGAGTTGGGAATATGTATGGATTGAGATGTATGGCTTAAAACATAATCTTGATTGTTAAAAAGATTAATTGCTTGATTACATTGTTAGCATAATTTCTTGATTATTGGATCCTCCACATACCGACTGACCGTTGTTTTGTTTGTCGGCGTTTTAGGTACATATTCCAAAGCACAAAACAGTAAAGTGACATATTGTGAGTTCAAGAATTAAAGAACAAGGAGGATTTAGTTAGAGTAGATCATCTGTGGTTAGAAGTCTAGTACTTCCAACTTTTCAAAGGTATGATAAAGAAAAATTTTATTACCATTTTCAGTATAGTCTGTTAGAATTTAATAATTGTTATTGGTTATATGTCGAACCTTTGATCTGGAATTTCATGGGTGCGGCTTCAACCTTTCGGTCTCCCTTAATTGGGGGTTATCGGAAGATGGGGTCGTAACATTTGGTATCAGAGCCTGGGTTCCTCATGTAACCATTAATAATTATTAAATTTTACAAACTCCATAGAACCCAAGGGAGTTATTAGAGGAGTATCTGAAAGACGGAGGTGTCTAGAAAGGGATCACGACCGGGGGCTGGCAAGATTTTCCTCCGCACCGCTAGTCAGAATACGAGGACTCCCGGGTTCGTGTGACCGCCTGGCCAAAGTCTTAGGGTATGAATCGAAATAAGATACCTTTAGGACTTCTCATCTTATTCATCCCTTCTCATCACAAAATTCTGATAAGGACATAAAGGATTAGGGTTTCCTTTCTTCTCCTCACCCTCTTAAGGTATGGGTAAGGTTAATAAGGTTTAAGGAATCCTCCACTAAATTAATGAAAGGCATGTAAATAAGATGTCATGGACATAAGCTTAATAGATTAAGCGCAACTAAATGATAGATACATGCTTAGGTCGTATGACATAAGTTATCGTGACCTCAGAAGAGACTTGAGGCTAGACCTTCTTGTCTGGAGGATAAGTTAGTTTTGGAGATAGAGATCTCCATGATAAGTAGAAACATGGCTACGAGGATGACGTTAACCCTAACCCTAAGTGAAGGATATATAGAGATATGGCATGATGAGTTAGACCAGGTGTTTGGATGGATGTGTCTGGGATGCCATATGAGCCATGAGAGGTTGGATGACCGAGTACCTTTGGCCACCCAAATCTTAGATAGAAGATGAGTCTATTTATACCTTCGTATAGATGACAAGAAGAGTCCCATAAACCCTAGAGAAGTATAGTAACAAGTTTTGAGGCCTTGTACCTTGTTGATTGTCCTTGAAGAGGACTCAACCTTAAAGGGTTGTTCAAGGGAAGGATGACAGGATTGCATGTCATGCTTTTTGCAAGCTTGGTGCATGGTTAAGAAATAGAGTATGCAGTTGGTGAACCTAGGGTTCTTAGGCCTAAGAGGGGATGTGGTATACCTAATACTCATGATGAGGATTAAGTTGCTATAGTTTCGAGTATGGTGCTCCACATGCATAAAGAAAAGGGAAAACCCTTTTAAGTTAAAGGTAGGTTTGGTGAACCCCTCACAGCTAGGTTGAGGATAAAGGAAGATATGATCTTGATCCAGCATTGAGGAAAGAGGACAAGTATAACATAGCATGATTCAGTGGGTGATCTGCTTATACCTTAATAGCTTTCTAGGGTTAAGTAGGCTCATGTGGATGTAAACCCTAGACCTAGGAGCTTTTGTGACCTCGTGGTCAAGGGATAGTTTTCCTCCCATCCTGGGAGAGGGACCCCTTTGGTAGGGTGTATATCAGTTTTGTTAAGAGGTCTCATAGGATCTTGAGAAGTTAAGTGAAGAGTACATGGTATGCGAATGAACCTGTAGACCCATAGATATCCATCTCTAATTGCATATGAATGAGTTACCATGGAGGTAATCGGTATGGGGCTTGACCAAGGTAGGCAAGTTGCCATGATCCTTATGGAAGGGTGAGAGTCAGCCCATGAATGCAGAAAGAGAGATGATGAAGACTAGGGTAAGGTTCTAAGTGAACATGTACTATGATGATGAATCCTAAGTCTATCCTAGGGTCAGATAGGGATAAGACCGATGAAAGTAGGAGTTGCCTAATTCCCCAGTTGCACATGACCAAAGGGTCGGGAGGTAACAGCTATCATTGTCTGAGGGCCATGGGTTAGGAGATTGATCACCTTCATGAACTCATGGGACCCAAAGGGCAGATGAGTAGGGCACTCGCTTGATGCACGAGGGAAGAGGGATGACCCCAAAAGAGTCGGTACCCTATAAACCTAGAGGAGATGACCAAGGATATAAACCTCAGAAGGTTCAAGATTAGTTTGATATCATGATGTTCGTGATGAAGAGACATATGTGGCACGTTGCAACTTAGATTTAAAGGTGTACTGGCAAGGTGGGATGTACCATCTCTACTCTTGGAACAGGAAGAACTCTGTATTTGGACAGCAGCCAAATGCTTATTTCCTCCTGTTATGGGAGTGAGAGATAGTACATTACGCATGGCATACACTAAGGATAAGAGATGATGTAGGATGGGGATAGAGAAGATAACCTAACTTGGTAAAAAGAATGATACATGGAAGATAGTCACCTTATGAGGATGTGTTTATCCTGGGCTAAGTGGAACTTACAAGTTATACCAGGTTGAGTTTAATCACCACGATGATGAAATCAGAGAGTGTTCTTAATGAAGATAGATAGTGAGTTTATGGGGAGATAATAGGTGAAATACATGGAAGTATGTGTCTTCAACGTTACCTAATAGCTAAGGATGTGAGGTGGTAATGGATGCGCTGGTTGAGATACATCTGACTTGTTTGGCTAACCCTAAGTTTGAAAATGAGTGGTGTTTGGATAACACTCAAATGTGATAAGATGTGTTGAAAAGTTAAGGGTTGTTTGGTTAGCCAGTCTACTCTTTGATGCAATAAAAGGGTGGTGGTGGAACCTCAGATGCACTTCTTTGGTGATGAAACCCCGACATGAGTGGTTTAGGGTTTCAGAGGAATCGATCTTGAAGAATCATGACATACAGGAAATCATGATACACCATGGAAATGGAGATAGCACTTTGGATGCTTAAGATGAGGTTGCATGTGGTTTATGGCCATACAAGCCAGGAGGTAAAGGACGAACCCCAGTAACCCAGTGTATCGATATAGAGGACAAAAGAGTCCTTGAGAGGGAATGGGAGATCAACACTATGGATGTTGAGATAGGTCTCCCTTGGACCAAGGAAAGGTTGAAATGCAATATGGGTTATGGTAGGTCGCCTTACCTAGAGAACATGAGAAAGAAAGATTTTTGTTGAACTACCCATGAGAAAGATGGTTCAACTACACCATGAAGCGAGTTCGAAGGTCCTTGAGTTTTACCTAAAGGTTCACTTCCATAAAGTGGAAGTAGGTACATTGAGAACTCTATGTAGTATAGTTTATCACCCCTAACCATGGTTAGTATGATCCAGACTAAAGGGTCTGATGAGGGCATGTGTGCTCGTTCAGGGTGATATCTAAAGACAATTCTTGTCCTATGAAAGATGTGACAATGACCACCATATCCAATATCGGGATTCTAAGAAGCTCTATAAGGGAGGTTGAGTCGGTCACCACTTCAGTAAGGTGATGCTGGTGAAAGGACCACATGATGATTAGAAAAGGACCACAGTGCATGAAGATGAAAGTCACTTTGATCATGCAAGGGCTGAAAGGAGCCTAGAGACGATAAGAGTCGTAAGCAGATGCAAAGTAGACTGACATACAAGTTACTCTGGGAGAAAATGTGACATGAAAATCCGACCCCTCTAAGTATATCTAAGAGAGCTGAGTCCCCGATACATGGGTCCATTAGAGTTGGATGGGTGGAGAAGGTTAGGATAGAGTAATGGGAGATGGTTTCCATGTGTCCAATTTAGAGCACTATGTGAGGTAACCAACCAGGTGCTGAGCAATGAACCTAGTGAGCCCCAAGGGAGGCTGAAATGGCCTGAGTCACCTGTGTAGTTTATAGACGCCAGGATGAAAGGACTCAAGGAAAAGGATATGTGATGGTAAAGGTTCTTTGGAAGCGCCATGAGTACGGTAAAGCCACATAGGGGCCAATGATGGACATGGGAAAAGTCTTATCCTGAATTGTTGTTTGTTTGCTTGTTTGAATTTTGAGGAAAAAATTTCTATAAGAGGGGAAGGATGTTATAACCCCAATTTTTGGGCTTAATTAATGAGAAATGAAATTTCCCATATTAAAGCTAATTGAATAAATAATGATATGATGAATTCCATGATTGATGTGATGTGGTTTGGAATGGATTCCATGATTGATTATTTGTGTGTTGCTAAATGGGCCTTGTTTTAATTGAAGCCCAAATTGATATAATTGAAGAATGCATAAAGAATTCCATAAAATAAGGAAAAGGATATGAAATATTCGAGATAATGGATACCTTGGAGTTCAAGGAACTCAAAACCAAGAAATAATGATAAAAGGATTAAGGAAAAGATGGAAAATGTAATTAATATGATGATAACTTGCATATTAAGAAAAAGAGTCGAATCCTTGAGTAAATCCCTCCAAATTTTGTAGGAAGGAAGAGAAACCTATGAGGAAGCTTCCCTCAAAATTTGGTAAAAATAGGAGTAGCCAATTGGGATTTATTTAATTTCTAAGTTTCCCTTGAAAATTGGCTTTATTGGATGATTTAGGAAATGATTTCCTATTTTGATTGAACGCGTTTAATCAGGATCGTTGGATCTTGATCCTACGATGCCCGATCATCGTCTCAGATATACTGGGACTAGGAGTTCGCGGGCAACCGAGGATTTTCCCTCTCTGTTTTCCCTGGAATCTAGCGCGTGTGGGTGTTTTCTAATAAACCCAATAGCTTCAGGAGAAGAAATCGTTGAGGATGATCCCTGGTTTGGGTAGGTTTCCTCCTTGATTCAGGAAATACCCAATTCCGATAGACCTGAGTGCGGCCCTATATATAGGGGGGAGTTAGAGAGTACCAGCATCAACTCTTACTTATGGGATCTCTGCGGAATTGTGCGAGGAGTGTTTTCATACACTCAATTGGTGCTTTCGTCCTGACCTTCAACCTCCTAACCGCCGGGGACCTCACCGGAATCCGGCAAGCAAGGGGATAGTGTCGGGGGGATCCTGGGCTTGAATTGACCCAGCCCTCGACTTCGTTGAGAGGAGGCGGAGCTTCCGGGATAGTTGGATCGAGAAACGGAGGCTTGCAGCTCCGAGTCAACTGTCGAGTTGACCGCGCGAAGGCATGCGGAGGTAGACGACGACCCGGACACCGTTGGATCAGGGATCACGGTGGTCTTCATCGTGATCTAACGATCCAAGAGAGAGGGCGAAGTTGTGAGTGGCGTGCGATCTGCTACCGTGCGATTGTGATCCAGCGGTTTGGTCAAAATTTGGGCCGAACCCTTGGATCGTGATCCACTGTGGACTCAGGAGATCGGACGATCAAAACGCGAGGCACGTAAGTGAAAGGAGACACGCGGCGAGGAGCATCGGATCGAGGCGCGGACCATGGGCGCACCCATCGAACGGCTGAAGATTTTCGGTAATAATTTCTTTTAATCAAATAATCAGAAAAAGACCTTTTCTTGCAAAA
Source organism: Alisma plantago-aquatica (assembly GCA_963693085.1). Lineage (NCBI taxonomy): Eukaryota > Viridiplantae > Streptophyta > Magnoliopsida > Alismatales > Alismataceae > Alisma > Alisma plantago-aquatica. The sequence continues at coordinate 859,715,778 of OY856411.1, read as the reverse complement.
TTCGTAGTAATAGCTATGAACATCAGATGAGAAAACTTTATATATGAAAGTTGCATAGAAAAATGCAAGGAACACGATAAAAATACTTCCAGAACCTAATTCCACTTCGTTTTGAAAAAGTACTTTATTTGGCTAATAAAGCTTATTAAAATTTGATGAGAAACCCTAATTGCATGTTGAGAGGGTAATTTGGTAATTCAACAAGTCAAATTGTTAAGATTGACTCTGATAATGTTAATGGTAGTTTAATTTTATATTTGAATGCAAAAATGCTTAACTTGGAATTATAATGATTAAAAGAAGGTTAATTTGCAAGAAAACCCTAATTTGAGATAAAGAGAGATGAAAACCATATTTTTATGAAATAAGGAAATCAGTTGTTTAATAAAGGAAATTCAATGAGAAATTAGGAGTTTTATGAAAAGTAATAAATCAAGAATGGTATTGATGAAAGAAGAAGTAAAACTCTAATTTCTAGAAGAACCCTAATTATGGAATTGAAATCCTAATTTGAATAAGGAAATTGGATAAGTATTAATAAAAAGAATTGGTACTGTTATTTCAGGATTTCTCTTCCTCATTGCTTGTTGATTGGATTATTATCTTGAAAAGTGCAATTAAAGGTATGTGGTTACGATTATGAATAATCGCTTTAGTTTTCCGGCGATTCCCGAAGGATTTATCGGTTGCTTGAAATAACTGTTGAATGTCTATTTGTTTCATGCAACTATAAAGTGACTATGATTATCACAAAATATATATGCCTACATGCTCAGATCCTGGTTCCCTCTGTGTATGACCTAGTACATGGCTATCTAATGGGTAGGACCATCAGGTCTGAAAAGATCTAGTACATGGCTGCCAATTGGAGAGGTCATCAGGTCTGACCTAGTACATGGCTATCTAATGGGTAGGACCATCAGGTCATGAGAAGACCTAGTACATGGTTGCCTATTGGAGAGGTCATCAGGTCTGTGTTTGACTTAGTACATGGCTACCCTTGTGGTAGGACCATCAAGTCACATTGAGTTAGATATTGGGCTACCTGGAGTAGTGCCATGCGACTCTACCTTTACAGAGGTATAATGAAAGTTCACTGCAGGAACTCACAGAGTTGGGAATATGTATGGATTGAGATGTATGGCTTAAAACATAATCTTGATTGTTAAAAAGATTAATTGCTTGATTACATTGTTAGCATAATTTCTTGATTATTGGATCCTCCACATACCGACTGACCGTTGTTTTGTTTGTCGGTGTTTTAGGTACATATTCCAAAGCACAAAACAGTAAAGTGACATATTGTGAGTTCAAGAATTAAAGAACAAGGAGGATTTAGTTAAAGTAGATCATCTGTGGTTAGAAGTCTAGTACTTCCAACTTTTCAAAGGTATGATAAAGAAAAATTTTATTACCATTTTCAGTATAGTCTGTTAGAATTTAATAATTGTTATTGGTTATATGTCGAACCTTTGATCCGGAATTTCATGGGTGCGGCTTCAACCTTTCGGTCTCCCTTAATTGGGGGTTATCGGAAGATGGGGTCGTAACAGTCTCTCATCCCATTGGTCCAAAATTTTGTTTGCGACTAAAAAATGAAAGCCTCCCGTCGCAATAGTCAGTGAGGGGGCGACCGACGCCACGTGTCGGCTCCCCGTTGAAGACATCATTCTGAATGGCGTCTTCAGCGGAGAGCCGACGCGTGGTGTCGGTCGACTCCCCAGCCGACCGTTGCCCCCCACTTGCCCCTCAACGGTTCCATCCCTATCTAACGGCCATATTGCTACTCCTTCGCCCTCTAAAATTCTCGATATAAACACCCCCATTGTTCCCCATTTCCCCACCAATTCACTCACTCTTCATCTTCTCCACTCTTTTCATCTCTACTCTTCTCATCTTCAAAAGAGTTCATGTTCTCTTCTCACGTCAAAAGAGTTCTTTGGTCTTCTTGTATGCATTGAGTAATCTAGTGTGACTTATTTCTTATACGGGAGCCCGAGCTTATTTCTTCTTTTAATTGCAGGCAATGCTCGGTCTTTCATTGTTCACACGTACTGTTTCTACTACAACTTCTTCTACCACATGGACCAGTCTCCAGCATTAGGTATCAATGACCGTGCACGCAGTCAGCAATCAAGGTTACCTGCACCAGTAGTTGGCAACGGAACTACCACTTGCTCGTGGCCTACTAGTTGAGACAAGCTGAGAAACGGGCCTCGTCTTCTTGCGCACATCGAGAGAAGACAACAGGGCCGCATGAACGATACCAACGTGCATGAGCTGCACAATTACCGATGTGACGTGTGTGGTTTTCCATTGCTCGTGGCCTACTAGTTGTGTTTCCCGTTCGTTTTCTGGCCGTTGTTACTGATTGTACATCTCTATTAACTGAGTGTCTATATGATGAAGAGAAATGTTGCACACATCAGTTGACACATGTTCCCCGATTTACCTAAACAGGCGTTCACTTAAATAGAGTGTGCAGATTTATCGTCATAGGTGTTTGTCTGCGGTCCGGAGACTCCGGACCCGACCGGTGGGCCGCTCGCTGTAAAATTTCCACCTTCACCGCGAGGTAAAAGGTGGGCCAAAAGTCCCGTCGTAAGGGACCACCAGACCAGATGACGGCCAGATACGATCATATACATCTATAAGGGGTTCTTGGGATGCGTGAATCTCAATGAATATTAGATAACAACTCTATTTATCACGGCTCATGCGGAAATACAAATTCAGGACATCTTGTCAAATTCAACCAACAACTTCACCACCAAGTGGGGTGCGGCTACTTGATTGCGATACATTTCTTATGGACCCTATTTTTCCCCATGCACGAGTCCAAAAATTAGAATTTTAAGGTAGCAACAAAGACAATTCCATCAATCTACGAAACACACCAGGCCTCGGAACAATGCCAGGCACCGACGACAAGAGATATTATATATGTTAGCATTTTTACTCTTCTAATTATCCATCATTTATATTGTATCAAAATAAAATGAGATGCATAACATGTTGATTTTATGTCTCTTTTCACATGCTATTTCATGTCTATTTAAGCACAAATATTCTCATTTAGATATGTTTTTATCTTGTTTTCTATTTATTAGCATGTGAATCACTTATGCATCAATTATCAATTATTTCTATCAAAAAATATGATTTTATGATCATTTATTAGGAATTATGTTGTTGTTCCTCTTATTTTTGGCAACTACATTATCTATTAATCCACTCGATATCACCAACTTATTTGTCGGTGATATTGACACCTTATGCCCATCAACAAAATGCAAAGAGCAACATCGATGATACTGAGAGGCAACTTTGTGCAACCGAGCATCGTGTTGATGTCATCACAATACAGACTCGGTGGTACTAACTGAGGGTCCAAAGAGCATCAAGGATGGAAATTTATTATCTGGGCACCAACAGTCTTGAAAGTGGTACCGACTTTAGTATGCAAACACTCACAAGAATCGACTCGGTGTTATCGACGTGTCTGTTGATGGTACCAATGCAGATCAAGAGGGCAAAAAAGGCTAAGTGACTTGGTACCACCAACACCCAGCCGGTGGTACCGACCTAGAGAGACCAATTTAGATATGAGATTCAGTTAGATCCAATGACTACTAATTAAGTGAGGATTAGGCCTCACTTATGACTTAGGAAGGCTGTGAGAGATGAGACACCATGTACGTTTTGGAAGTAGAGCCAAGACAGGTGGAGACATAGGAGATAGACGCCAACCAGACAATCCAACACTTTTGGAGGAAAGTTTGCAGTCAAAAAGTTGTTGATCGTGTTGTTCATCAGAAAGGAATGTCGTGACAACTTCTCCTAGAGTTATTCAGTTAGTTATCTGATATTTTGCTTCTCTTTCAATGTTTCTTCTTGTTGTGATTTGATGACAAACACATGAAACTAAACTCCTCTTTTTCGTAGGACCTAGGAGTAGCACAATGCATCATGACACTTGAATTTGATGAGTTTATAGTATAGTTTCTTTTATTCTGAACCTGAGTGTATGGTATTGTTAATGATTAATTTATACTTGATCATCAATATCAAAGTATTAGGCTACTAATTGCTTCAGGAGAAGCATTAGGTGTTAGAAAAATCATAAATTTACATAGCTAATAACATGCTTCAAGAGAGGGCTAACAATTAAGAAAGAATAACCTAGAGGAAGTTACTATCCACTTGGACTAAGCTACTGAACTACTATGAGAGTGGGGTTTGTCTTAGTCTGGGTAGTGCAACACTAAGGGAGCAGGTAATACTGACTATGGGTCTTTAGTTCAGAATAAGGGTGATCAATTATAGATAAAAATACTTCAATTGTAGTATGTGTCGTAGTGAAACCAAAAGTACCAGGGAATTCACTAAATTTCATTTATAACTACCTTAATTTAGATTTCTCAAATTTTTGTTTTTAGTTAAATAACCATTGATTAACCATTTCATTTTGATTAGTAGTAGTTTCTGGTGAATGATTCCCCAAGTTAGATAACTCAAGCCTCTTGGGGTTGTATTACATGACACAAATACTTGTGTATTCCATAGATGTAATATGTGTGTTAGTTCCACGAGATTTGATCATATGGGAGCATCCCAAATGCCTCATACATAAGAATGGGGTGGGTTTCGTGAATATACATACCACTGACATAGAGTTGAGAACACTTCTAGGATAAGAATACAATATATCAAGTGAAGTAACAACCTAGCTATAGATCCTAAAGGAGAGTGCCCAATTATAGAGTGGCACATGTGTGGTTTTGTATGACTAGACTACTCGTGAAATCAATGAGTGCTAATGTATGGGTCAGGATAGACGAGCTGACACCACGTTTATAAGAGAAAATGAGAGAAACTATAAACATAGTTCCAAAAATGGATGGATAAGTTAAAGGAAAAAATTAGGTAAGATGTAACGACCCCATCTCCTGGTAACCCCCAATTAAGGGAGACTCGAAGGTCAGAGCCGTTATTCAATTAATAGGATCAAAGGTTCAGTAGATAATCAATAATAATTAATAGCAAAGGAAAGAGAAATTAGGTGAAAAATATATATAATTAAGGGATATCTTTCACTTAATGAAAATGAATGTTTCCTTTGAGATAATGAGCCCAATTTTGGCAGAGAGGTAGATTAAGTCATAATAGACTTTCTCCTAAAATTTTATAGAAAAAGGATAATCGAGGAGAGAGTTATGGATTTTAAGAGTTTGCTTAAAATGAAAGAATTATCATTGTTTTATTTGAAATAGAAACCTTGGGCCCAGCCCATGCGCCTGTCACGCGCATTGCGGGCCGTTGGATTCAGATCCAACGGTGATCCCTTCTTCTCCTAGCTCGCGACAGGATTAGGAAAGTAGGACCAAGAGATTGGGTTTTTCGGGGGTGATTCCCTTGATGATAAAAGCACGGGCAAGTATGGAAACACTTCTATTAGATTCGGGAGAAGTTTCCGAAGTGAACCAACCCAATATGTGGGTGGTTTTGTCGCGTTTGGGAGAAGTCCCCAATCTGCAGGGGGGCCCGATAGGTTCCTTATATATATAGGGGAGCGCTTGGCACCGCGAGGGATGCCCTCAGTAGTTCCCACACGACCGAAGCGTGAAACCAACCACACGGGTACCCTTAATTTGGGAAACGGCCAATGAATTCATGTCCTTCTTCTCCCTGTTTGGTGGCGGGGGCGGCCTTGTGGTTCTCTCCAATCGATGCATAGTTGCCCCAATTGGACCGACCATCAGGTTTGGCGGTGAGCTCTGGAGTAAAACGCTCCCTTTCCGGCTGCGGAAGAAGCCTGAAGACGAGAGTCAACTCTCTTGTTGACTCGGCCAGGAGACAAGCTCGCAAACCTGGGGAGCGTGAGGTTGAGGAAGATGAGGGGGAAAAGACTCTCCTGCCCCTAACTCTAGTAAAGGAGCAGAAGGGTGGAAGTGTCTTCTGTCGATTTGTTGGGCCGCACCGCGTGCAAAGAGAAAAAAAGGGAAAAAGGGCTGACGTGGCGGCCAGTGATTGGCCTAGAAGGTAAAATCTTCACAATTTTGTAACTAATTATATGTAGCTTCGATGATAGAAAATAATACATGAAAATTGATCATAAAAATGTGAAGAATCCAATAAAAATATAATTGGAACCTGATATTGCTTTAATTTGAAAAGTACACCAAGTTATCACCTTTGATGTATTAAATTATGGTAAAACCCTAATGTAATATGGAACTCAGATTTAATGACTCTTTTCGGTTAATTTGGTTTGGAACCCTAATTCTGAGAAATATTAACCTATTAGGAATAAAAGGGAGAGTTAATTTTGAAAAAGGTAGTTTCATGCTTGTTTTAGGGTTTTATGCACATGATTATGTTAAAAACCCTAATTAAAAGTAATGGTTGGGTTTATGATGCTTAATTGGTAAAAATTAAGTAACAGTAACATGTTGAAATATTAATAGTGAACTCGAACCTGATCTAGATGATTTATTGCATAGTTTAGGGTTTTAAACCTAATATGATGGTTAATATTCTTAGAAACCCTAAGTAAGAGAAAAGTAAAGAGAAGTGCTTATAATCCAAAATTAAGGTTTCATATTGCTAAAAGATGATCTTAGGATCTTAATGGGAAATAAAATGAGATAATTAGGGTTTGATGGATATTTTGATAAAAGTAAAGTAAAAGTGGTAAAAAGGAAGTGAAACCCTAATTATGGTCGAAACCCTAAAAAGGGCTAGTAACCCTAGGGCACGATTAGGTCTTTTAGACTTGGATACCATGATCCATGATAGAGAATATTGTATATTTGTTTCAGGATCTTATTGAATGCTTGCTTGCTCATTGTTGTTTGGATTATTCCTGCACCTGAATCTACATGTACATGTATGTGGTTAATTATGAATAACCGCCTTAGTTTCCCGATGATTTTTCAGATGGTTAATCGCATTGAATGCAAATTACCAGTTTGGATGTTCATACTTGCAAATTATAAAGTCACTATGATTATCACATTAATAATAGAAGTATGGATTCTCGCACCTACATGCCACCCTGATGGATGATGCCAAAGGTCAGGCCCAGATGGGTAGACCAATGGACGCCTTGAGTGGTGACCCCAGGCACCAAGAAGGTGGCCTATGATATTGCATGACTAGTGGGCACCATGAGTGGTGACCCCCAGGAACCAAGCTCGGGATTGAGAAGGTGGCCTTAATTCATTGGCAAAGGGCACCCTAAGGTGGGTATGCCAGGGTTAGGGAAAAAGCGGTGGAGAATGTCATACTGAAAAGTGTAAATTGGCTTGTTAATTAATTTGATTGTGATTATTAAATTGTTAGCCATATTTGCAAGATTTTGGTTGTTCCCACATACCAGTATATTTCGATATACTGACCGACGTTTTGTTTGTCGGCGTTTTAGGTATAAATGAAAAGAACAAACATTAAAGTGACATATTTGGAATTAAATGAGAAATAACGTCCACAGGAGGATTAGTTAGATTAACATCTTCATGGATAGAAGTTTAGAAATCCCAGTTTTTTCAAGGTAAGAAAAGTTTTATTTTATACCAGTTTTCAGTTTAGTTGGTAAAGTTTATTAATTATTATTGATTATCTGCTAAACCTTTGATCCTGTTAATTGAATAACGACTCTGACCTTCAGGTCTCCCTTAATTGGGGGTTACCAGGAGATGGGGTCGTTACATAAGATGTCAAATTATGTGCAGGAAGGTGTAGGAACCTCACGACACCTTTGATGTATCACAATTCCTAATGAGGTCAAATATGTTTTGTTTATTAAGAATGTGGCTTATATTTTCAACATAAAGTATATAAAAAATAACCCAATATAAAGGTTAGATATAACATAAATGTATGCATGCTCATCAACCCCTTTGCCTATATCATCCATCCACTAAGGATTGGAATATTGGAGGAAACAAATCTATATGGTTGTCTAATCTAAGCTATCTTGCTCTGACATCATAAGGAGGTAGGAGTGAATCTTTCCTCTCTTAACTTGCTTGGGTTTAGAGGTATACAAGTGTGCATCTACTTGTACTTATATAAAAAGGATAACATCTATCAATGTGGATCAATCATTCAAATGAAGCCAGAGAGCTCTCTCATAGAGTTCTCAAAGGCTCTCCCCTAGAGATAGGGCCAAGGAATACATATATTTGGATGTAAGGGTTACCCATGGTTGGGGTTAAGGTGGGATCCTATCTTAATCCAGAGACAACTAGGATAGGAATGGATGTGGGTTAAGCGATCTCCCTCCTTTTGGAGTCTTTTAGATATGATTTGTAAATGGTGTTGTTGACTGGTTAAAGAGAGAAATACTAGGGGCATGTCGGGTGGGCTCCCCCTTGTAGAGTATATTAGATGCTATTTGAACACATTCTTCTGATTTGATCAAAGTAAGAAATGTGGTGGGGGTGTGCCAAATGGGTGCCCTCTTTCTGGATTCTCCTAAATGCAAATTTAATTCAATCTATTTGAATCAATAAAAATTGAAAGAATGAGGCACATGCCTATCATGCACCACTCTTCTAGAGGTTTTTGAGTGTAGAAACATGGTATTTGATGCACATAGTGTAGGTAGGGAGAATGGTGCTCGATGAGTGTCTGCTATTCCTCCCATGTCCAACATTGGCTTGAATCAACTAAACCTCAAATTGAATTGAGATGGTATTTGGTCTCACAAGGCAGGGAAGGGTGTCCACTTTCCATGTGCCAGTTTGTGCTCAATCCATGTGGGCATATAGCTTGGATATAACAAGATGGGAACCCATACGATTAGGAACACAACCTAGTGCATGTTCATGATGCATTGTATGTACTTGAGCTAAAAAGATTGTCTTAGGTTACGTGGACCATGTTTCAAGACTGTCTTGTGTTGGGGCCTAAATGATAAGATCCCAACAAGTTTTTGTAATGATGTGTCCATTGATTAGATTTACATTCCATTTAGTAACCTTCAAACTCATGAGGATTGTAATGTCAAATTTGTGTGAATGAACAATAATTATAAAATGTTAGGGTCGTTTTCACTAATCTATTAAATTTTTTTTGATCATATAACTATATTTTGATACTTGATCACATATCTAGTAAATAGTTCAGTAGTCAATTGGATGTTAAGTATTGTACTACATCAAATTTTTATGTCTTGAAGTACCATATAACATTACTTATAGATCTTATAAGTTTGTATTGATTCATCTCATTCTAGGTTGATCTTGCTTCCTTTCCATCATAAATTGGGGACTATGCTTGTGCACGTAGTTTTCTTCCAAATATTTTTTTATTTTGATGTTTGTTTGGATTTCTCGATTAGATTATTTGACCATTTTTATTTCTTATTTGACAATTTCACTATACCATTTGTTTTGAAATCAGATCGGGAGAACTCAAAATAGAGTGCTAGCCATTTTTACCTCTCAAGATGAGGCAACAAGATGGTTGGTGACTCGCTTCATGATAAGGGCTAAAATCTCGATTCTAATAGATAGTCGGTCTTCTATTGTATGTGTTAATTTGATGGCATCAAGTGTAGGCAGATTTTTGGGTACAATTTTTACTCATGAAAGGAGTATAACTGGTCCAAGATGTTGAATTTTGCTTATGTTAGTAAGGCTTTGACACACACACACTCTTATTGAAATTAGATTTTCATACTTATGCTTTCTTGATGCAAGCCTTTAAGAAATCAATAAAATTTATTGCACTAGCAATCCTTGAAGTAAGATGTTTATGACATGAGGCTATAAATTGAGTTTCTCATCTCTTGAAGTAAGATGTTCTTGATGTTAGGGGGGCAGATATCATTCTAAAATTTTGCATAAGATTACAGCTGGTCAGTGGCGATGATGTTTGCATGCTCATGAACTTGAAGTCTGTATCTTTCGAGGATGCTTGGAGCTTTTGCAGAACCAAACATGACAAACTTCCCTGGACCAACTGGCTTTGGAAGTCTAGGGCCCCTAAATGAGCTATCATGTGTTGCTGGAAGGTTATGCATGGTAGGCTTGTTACTGAAGACCACTTATAGAGGAAGGGGTTCAACTTGGCGTCCAGATGCAACCTATGCTGCAAAGATGTAGAAATGAGTAGCCATCTTCTATGGAACTGTGTGGTGTCCACTGATATATGGAGCAGAGCTACTCATATGCTTTCCTTTGTTCCAAGATGCAAGGAGGATATGCATTTCTTGAAGAATAGAAATGAAGCTTTGCTTGCAATTCTTATACTATATCACATATGGATTCATAGAAACCGAACCATTTTTTAAGACAGTAGTGTAAACCCACATAATGTGTGGTGTTGTATCACTACTGACTATAGAAGCCTGCATAGATAGGTTTGAACTTTTTTCTGAAATATACATAGATAGACTTATTGAGCTATGCTCCAGCAATTGTACATTTTGTGATTAAGGAATGAGAAGTACGCTTAATGATTAAAAAAACAATTGGGTCTAAGAGGTGAAATATGGAGATTCACATCATGTCTTGGCTCTACAGAGCTAAATGGACATGAGATGCCTTTGAAAATGGCTTAAAAGGCTAAAAAGAACATCATTTGGGCCTAGGAATCCACCCCAATTGGTTAAGCCACATATTAGGGACATGGTTGGCCATCAAATCTGGCTAAGAGATTGGACCCAGGTGGGAGTTGTACCTAGCCCATGCCCTCCTATGTAGAAGAACAAGGTAGAAAGTGTTGAAATGACTCATAGGAGAAAATCTAATGTATGATGAAATATGAGCTTCAACTCTTCTTGAATTCAAACAATTACTCTCAGTTGTAGGCATGAAGGTTAAAATTTAGATATCAATGAAAAAACATGTGATACTCACAAGAGTGTGATGTGTTGGGTTTTAGGGGAGACAGAGAAGGCAGCGGAAACAAAAAAATTTCTCCCCAACCCATACCGAGGAAACGCGTCAACGTCTATATAATAGGAAAGGATGGTTTGCGGAATCATACCTTGTCCCGAGGCTTGCTCGGCGACAATACCTCGCCCAATGCGCAATCTTCAACTCCGGACTTCGACGGCGTCTGTGCAGCTCCTGGTCGCACCGGGACTGACAACTCCTACTCGAACCGGACTATCGGATGACAGTTGTCCTCCTAAGCGGCAGTGTCCTCCCGCCTCGGTAGTAGTCCACACGGACCACCTAGAACTCCACACTCCTTGTCCCACAAGGAAGTGGAAGGAGTCACACCCTCCTGTTGACGTACTAGTCGCCAACACACTCTCCTGCCTCCTGTTGCAACTGCAGTTGTCCTTCCCTTGCTGCACCTCCCTTTTTGCGGGAAGCACTTGCTCGGGCTCTCTCACGGTTACCAAAACCAGAGAGAACGACAACTTGCAGAGCAACTGGTTGCACTGAGCTGTACTGTGAGAAGCCCCCAATACCCCCTATATATAGGAGAGTCATGGGACAGGGTTCTCCATCCCGGGCAATGCAGGACTAAAGCAGGAGTAAAAGGGTTCGAGAATTTTCCACAAAAAGCAACCGGTTCGCAACTTGAAATGATCGGTTCACAACTGAACCGATCGGTTCGGCCATTGAGCCGATCGGTTGGACCTGAGCCGATCGTTTGGGGCACTCCAACCGATCGGTTGGTGCCCTGAACTGATCGGTTCATGGTCCTTATCCGGCTCAAAAAAGACTTTCCTTGTTTCTTTCCCAATTGGTATCGAATACCAATATTATTCCCAATCGAATTGGGCAATTTGAAACCAAAGGAAAATTCTTGCCGACATGACTTTTCCCAACTGGTCGGTTGCACCAGTTGAGCCGATCGGTTCAACCCTTGAACCGGTCATTTCAACCTGGGCATGAGCCGATCGGCCTGGACACTCCAGCCGACCGGTTCAGCAACCTCAGCCGACCGGTTCATCACATGAACCGATCGGTTGGGAGCACAGGTTGGGCAAAATCAGTCAATTGCGATTTCAATCAATCTGATACTCCAATCAATGCGTCCAACACCTTGAACCATACGATATTGAGCCATCGACTGATTGAGTGTTTAATTGAACTACTAAACTCCTTTAGTAATCAATCTAAACATTGCTTTGTGGACAAAACTCCTCTTCCAGGTTAAATCCTATGTGTGTGACCCTGCAGGTCCATTTCACGTTGGCAGTGAAAGTCCATAACACTTATGACTTCACAAGCAAAGAGCGGTGCCTAGTCACACATCAGTGCTACCCAAGTGAAAGTAGAAAGTTGGAGAACAACTTTCATCCTACAATCCGTGAATGGTGTTACAGTGAATGTATAATTCCTTTTTCACTGATATCCCGAATGAACTCGAGGCATGGAACAGTCATCCTGTCAACGTTCATTCACTTCCTTGATCTCAGAGTAGACCGGAAGAGATATGTATGACATCAGTATCATATACTGATTCACACATGCGTGCACGCCTTTCTCAATCTTACTCATCAAGTGGCCATGGATATCAAACTCCCTCAGGAGGGACAAATCCCATATCTATCACTCACCCCTCAAAAGCCCCATGTGTCAAAGCCACCCAATCATCACCTTTATAACAACCGATGTTTCAGGACTGCGTTTGATGATGTCAAAGTGTGCCCAACGACATGTGTTGAGTGCAGTGATTTCAGGTCTAAGAATCACACTCACCACCATCACTGTGAGTACTGACTGTGACTACCATCTCATGGTTCCATGTGTCAAACTCACGGTGGGTCTGTCCGGTAACTTGTTCTCTAACAAGTACCTATGTGTTTGGTTTGATATCTCTATATCATGACTAATGAGATTCTGTCATCAACCAACACCACAATCTAGTCTTGCGTGTCATTGTTGTCTATCTACCTTCCACAATGACATCCGACTAGGGACATAACAAGAATGTACAAACTCTTAGCATATGTATGATCTCATCGTTCAGGTCCTTAACCTGAAAGCATACGTCATTGAGTACTGTCATTCTCTAGACATTCAATCTGTTCTATCACTATCTCATATGACTGAGCCAGAATGAATTGGAAGCTTGCCTTTGATGTTTATCAAATCAATCTTAATGTATCCCACCAATCATCCCATGATTGGCTCTCAGGGCATACATACCAACATACTCCCACTTGCACTACGAGCCAATCACCCTTGAATCATATTCATAGTGATTTTCAAACATGTTCCACATGTTACTGTGCTCTAGTGCGAACATAGTGAGTAATGGCAACACCTTGCCAAAGTCAGTATAAATTCAATGTCTCACATCTCTTCACTGTACGTCACACGTATGAGATGGAGTTGTCATAATATGCGATCTAGTATTCATTTTGCTAACCTTTAGCCACATTGCATGATCAAGGATTCCAGACTTGTCATCAATGACCGGAATATCTATAAGTTCATCTCATGAACTTCTAGATCCATATAGTATCCACTGTTGTTCTCTAATACACGGATACTCGGCATTTCCCTTTTAAATGGTTTTATTGGAACACTTCCAATTATCAACAAACTTTCACTTTTATACATCTTATGTATATCTTGCGATTAATTCTCTGTCTTTTCGGAAGTTTGCATCAATGTAACTCTTTACATCGAACTCTTCCTTATCTCCATAGAACTAGCACTTCACAAGCACTTATCAAGTTCTCATGGTATTCCAGTAACCCTTACTGGAAGCAGACAGACATCCACTCGTCATGTCTCATATACGAGTTATCAGGATGAGCATATCATATTGCCATGTCCTACATACAAGATGATGAATGCATTTTATTCTTGTCATGTCATACATGCAAGACAATGGGATGATTACATACATGATAGATCCATATCTATTCTTAGTGTTCCCATTCTTCATAAGAATTGGACACTTGGCCTTGGGATACTAACTCCATGTAGCATGGACAAGTTTTCTCTCACTGAATCTGTGCATACTGAACACTTCAGTACAGATTGCCAATGTATGCTCTCTCTTTTCAGGTCAAGAGGTTTTTTGAGAACTATCTCTATAGATCTCCATTCCCATCACATAGGAAACATCTCTATCTTCCTTAAAGATAATTTCCACTTTTGGATTTCCATTCTAGAACATTTCCATTTCACATCAATATGTGGAATGTGAATACGCTCCCACTAAATCACAGATCCCTTCTTTATCTTTGACATATCAGTCAAACCCTTTGACTATATCATCAAAATAAAGATCCAATTTTGAGTTGCTTGTACTCAATCAATCACATTGATTAGTCCATTGTAACTTATAGACTTCATTTGCATTAGTGGATTCATAAACCTTATAGGCTGTGTCACGTACACATCCTGGTTTTATTCCTCATAGGAATGCGGTTTTAGTATCCATATGCCAAATGTCTTAGTCATTAAGTTGCAATCAACAAGCATCATTATTCTCAAAATGTTATCCATGTGTCTTAACACTTAAGACTCATTTGCACTTATGGATATGATCCAATGAGTGCTACCATCAAGGTCATACCTTATGGTTCACATGTAAGTCATTTAGGATGTAATGGTTTTAAACCATAACTCAAGTTTTGGTTCCTCATATTCATCTTGATAGTTGACTCATCACATGAACAACTCATCACATAGATAATTGAGGTGTATCTGTTATAGATATAAGAACTCACAACCCTTGTGATTCTTAATTTCTTTTATTAGTGTGGGGTATTCATTTATTAAGAAGAATTCAGTTATTTGATAATCATTCTCTAACTCCTTAGAGTATGATTCCTTCTTGATTCAAACATCACCATGCCTTAATCATGAGTTCATTATGATACATTATCATAAACACTCATGAGGATCTCAAACATTTGGTCCAAGTATTTCATTCATTGATCTCATCAAGAATTAATACTTTACCAAATTTGCACTTCATTTATGATGATCTTGAACACTTCAAGATATTCATATTGGTATTTCTCTAAACACCATTTGAAGTATTAGCATTTATTCCAATAGGTATGTAAATACATCACATGTATTATACCTAATAGGATAATCATTCTCCCACTACATTAGTGAAGATTGATTAATCATGTCCAAGATATTCATGTCCCTTACTGGTTCTCTAACCAAAAGAGTCTAGTTTTATCCATCACATGGAAACTAGAAATGAATTTCTCATGATTAATGCTAATTAAATTGTTTGAGTTATCTATAACTTTTAGGTATCGTCTTATCTTATGCATATCAAATATCACAAGATAAATAAGGCATTGCCACAAAGATCATATCTTTATAAATTGAAACATCTCTTTATTAATTGCCATCATTGTCATACAATATGCAAAAATAAAGTGTTTCTATCTATTGGCAAGTATGAAATAACAGTTCATAACTGTATTACATGCCTTATTGGCTGAAAATAAACTAAAGTATTCCTATCTATAAAGGCAACACTTGACCCAAGTAAGAATGCTTCACACTTTACATCTTGATATCATATATCTCAAAAAGTGTTACAAGTTTATCTTCATGACACCTTCAAGTAGAGGCTTCAGTCGCCTCCTTCTTCTTTTGTTCTTCCAGGTAGAGAGGACAATTCCTTTTCCAATGTCCTGGCTTTTGACAATGGTGGCAATTTCCTTTCTTGGTCACGCCTCCCTTGGCCTTGAGAGCTGAAGATGGCTTGGACTCCTGGCTAGCTTCAGAACCTTTCTTAGCTTTGCCCTTGCCCTTGAGCTTGGACTTGCCTTTCTTGCTCGTGATCACCATCACGGACTTAGGCTTGTCCTTCTTCATCTGTAACTCGGCTGTCCTCAACATGCCCAACAACTCTGACAGTGGCCTATCAAAGTTGTTCATGTTGTAGTTCATCACAAACTGACTGTAAGATTCTGGCAACGATTGCAGTATCACATCAGTAGCCAACTCTTGGCTCAGTGGAAATCCCAGTCTCTGCAGGTTCTCCACATACCCAATCATCTTGAGTGTGTGAGGACCAACTGGATCTCCTTCTGTCATGACGCACTTAAACAACGCCCTAGAAACATTGTATCTCTCTTACCGTGCCTGATCTTCATACATGTTCCTGAGATGCAGAATCATCTCTATGACACCCATGTTCTCATGTTGCCTCTGCAACTCATGGTTCATTGAACATAGCATCAAGCACTTTGCATCAATGGCATCATCAGAATGCTTCTTGTAAGCATCCCTTTCTGTCCTTGGTGCATTAGGAGCGGGTTCCTCTGGAATTGGAGTATCCAGGACATAGAGCTTACACTCTTGAGTGAGAACAATTCTCAATGTCCGATACCAGTCGTGGAAGTTTGTCCCATTTAGCTTGTCCTTGTCAAGGACCGATCGCAAAGAAAAGTTGTTGTTGTTTGTTGCCATTTGATCTACAAAAAGGAAAATATGCAATTTTAGTCCAAAACTCATTTTGACTTATTTGATTGATTTGAAAGTTTGACGATATAATTAGGCCTTTAATTAATTATCGCTCCCACTATTTTACTTCAAATTGATAGCCCTCACCATCAATTCGGAAGATTGCAGCGTACAATCTTCTAGTGGGCAAGATCCTAAAATCCTCTAAGTCATGGACTAGCTTGGGCTGTCACCCATAACATAGATCTCTCAGGTAGGCAACGTTTGCCAATTGCATCATCTGCAACTCTTGATAAGATGTCATATACAACTCCTTGCAATGATCATCTCCATGCCTCAAGGCGCTAGATCCTATCTAGGTCACCTTGTTAAGTCCGACCCAAAGCAAACACGATGAATGTGCACCCTGCTTGGGCAGACCCACACATTCATCCTTCACGCTTCCAAGAGATAGACGGTGCACCACGCTTGGGCGTGCCCACACTTGGTCGATCAAGCTTTTCACGTGTGTCGCATTTGGAAGGCATCTAAAACTTAATATTTTAATGAGGGATTTGGTTTTATATACATATACATATCCAATCACCACAATATATAATACGTATCATATACATGCTATATCCCACAGAAAACATGCACAAACGATAAAAAGCGATGATTATGGCCATCCTAATGTGATTCCTCGAGCCAAGAGGAATCACGGTCATCTAGGTCTACATCACATGCAACCTGTACAAGATGAACTATGTGCCTTGCCATCCGAGTAGATCAACTCATCATATGAACGATCTGTACTCTCCAGCCGGTCGTCTGGGTGCCACCAACCGATCGGTTGGCTCCTCCAACCGATCGGTTCGCCCGGTCGTCGTGCATCTCGTCATGTCTGCCACTCGCTCGTCTCGCTCCTTGAAACGGTCATCAACCGATCGGTTCACTCCTTAAACCGACCGTCTGGAAGGTCAACCGATCGGTTCACTCCTTGAACCGATCGTCTGAGCAGTCATCTTGATATCCGCCGGTCTTTGACATAACAGGAAATAAAAATCTATCTTTATTTATTACATTGCTTTAAAAGGGAAACCCCGATTTACATTTGGGGGAGCAAAGATAGGAAAGAATCTCGAATTATTTCGAGTTACATCAGGA
Organism: Alisma plantago-aquatica; assembly: GCA_963693085.1. Taxonomy (NCBI): domain Eukaryota; kingdom Viridiplantae; phylum Streptophyta; class Magnoliopsida; order Alismatales; family Alismataceae; genus Alisma; species Alisma plantago-aquatica. The sequence continues at coordinate 859,698,265 of OY856411.1, read as the reverse complement.
ATAAGAGAGGGAAGATCGGTGCGCAGACCGAGATGCAAGCAACCACACACAACCAATCACAGATAGGGGTTTATAGGCCATAATCATGCTACACACATCCACCACAAAACTCATTTAAGGGCGACGCGTATCGAGTGCATTAATAATACATATCATATATGTAATTAGGGATTTGTGGATTTAGGATTAGACATGCATAAAGCCGATATTATTCGCATTGTATGCAATAAATAAAGGCGACAAACAAAAATCGATCATATCGATATTCCTAAAATATAGAGCAGTTGATGTGGCTCTGATACCACTGTTGGGTTTTAGGGGAGACAGAGAAGGCAGCGGAAACAAAAAAATTTCTCCCCAACCCATACCGAGGAAACGCGTCAACGTATATATAATAGGAAAGGATGGTTTGCGGAATCATACCTTATCCCAAGGCTTGCTCGGCGACAATACCTCGCGCAATGCGCGGTCTTCAACTCCGGACTTCAACGGCGTCTGTGTAGCTCCTGGTCGCACCGGGACTGACAACTCCTACTCGAACCAGACTGTCGGATGACAGTTGTCCTCCTAAGCGGCAGTGTCCTCCCGCCTCTGTAGTAGTCCACACGGACCACCTGAAACTCCACACTCCTTGTCCCACAAGGAAGTGGAAGGAGTAGCACCCTCCTGTTGACGTACTAGTCGCCAACACGCTCTCCTGCCTCCTGTTGCAACTGCAGTTGTCCTTCCCTTGCTGCACCTCCCTTTTTGCGGGAAGCACTTGCTCGGGCTCTCTCACGGTTACCAAAACCAGAGAGAACAACAACTTGCAGAGCAACTGGTTGCACTGAGCTGTACTGTGAGAAGCCCCCAATACCCCCTATATATATAGGAGAGTCATGGGACAGGGTTCTCCATCCCGGGCAATGCGGGACTAAAGCAGGAGTAGAAGGGTTCGAGAATTTTCCACAAAAAGCAACCGGTTCGCAACTTGAAATGATCGGTTCACAACTGAACTGATCGGTTCGGCCATTGAGCCGATCGGTTGGACCTGAGCCGATCGTTTGGGGCACTCCAATCAATCGGTTGGTGCCCTGAACCGATCGGTTCATGGTCCTTATCCGGCTCAAAAAAGACTTTCCTTGTTTCTTTCCCAATTGGTATCGAATACCAATATTATTCCCAATCGAATTGGGCAATTTGAAACCAAAGGAAAATTCTTGCCGACATGACTTTTCCCAACTGGTCGGTTGTACCAGTTGAGCCAATCGGTTCAACCCTTGAACCGATCGTTTCAACCTGGGCATGAGCCGATCGGCCTGGACACTCCAGCCGACCGGTTCAGCAACCTCAGCCGACCGGTTCATCACATGAACCGATCGGTTGGGAGCACAGGTTGGGCAAAATCAGTCAATTGCGATTTCAATCAATCCGATACTCCAATCAATGCGTCCAACACCTTGAACCATACGATATTGAGCCATCGACTGATTGAGTGTTTAATTGAACTACTAAACTCCTTTAGTAATCAATCTAAACATTGCTTTGTGGACAAAACTCCTCTTCCAGGTTAAATCCTATGTGTGTGACCCTGCAGGTCCATTTCACGTTGGCAGTGAAAGTCCATAACACTTATGACTTCACAAGCAAAGAGCGGTGCCTAGTCACACATCAGTGCTACCCAAGTGAAAGTAGAAAGTTGGAGAACAACTGTCATCCTACAATCCGTGAATGGTGTTACAGCGAATGTATAATTCCTTTGTCACTGATATCCTGAATGAACTCGAGGCATGGAACAATCATCCTGTCAACGTTCATTCACTTCCTTGATCTCAGAGTAGACCAGAAGAGATATGTATGACATCAGTATCATATATTGATTCACACATGCGTGCACGCCTTTCTCAATCCTACTCATCAAGTGGCCATGGATATCAAACTCCCTCAGGAGGGACAAATCCCATATCTATCACTCACCCCTCAAAAGCCCCATGTGTCAAAGCCACCCAATCATCACCTTTATAACAACCCATGTTTTAGGACTGCGTTTGATTATGTCAAAGTATGCCCAACGACATGTGTTGAGTGCAGTGATTTCAGGTCTAAGAATCACACTCACCACCATCACTGTGAGTACTGACTGTGACTACCATCTCATGGTTCCATGTGTCAAACTCACGGTGGGTCTGTCCGGTAACTTGTTCTCTAACAAGTACTTATGTGTTTGGTTTGATATCTCTATATCATGACTAATGAGATTCTGTCATCAACCAACACCACAATCTAGTCTTGTGTGTCATTGTTGTCTATCTACCTTCCACAATGACATCCGACTAGGGACATAACAAGAATGTACAAACTCTTAGCATCTGTATGATCTCATCGTTCAGGTCCTTAACCTGAAAGCATACGTCATTGAGTACTGTCATTCTCTAGACATTCAATCTGTTCTATCACTATCTCATATGACTGAACCAGAATGAATTGGAAGCTTGCCTTTGATGTTTATCAAATCAATCTTAATGTATCCCACCAATCATCCCATGATTAGCTCTCAGGGCATACATACCAACATGATGTCCATTTGTAGTGGAACCAAGATGATTCATATGGTCTTCATCAGAATTGTAAAATGCTATTAATAGTGTAATGTCTACATAGATATGAAGATAAGGTGGTTTTTAATTATAAACTACAAGTTATATCTATGGTATAAAAGTAGGAAACTACATTAGATAATTGTTTTCAAACTAAACTTTTGGTGATTCATATATAAACATCTATATCAGACCCTTGTCTTCCCAAGCAAGCCTCCTCATCCATTAGCATCTATCACAAACACAAAAAGAATGTTCTACCAAGTCACATGTCAAGACCACTCTACTTAATCTTCTACCAAATTCAAGTAGAACACGTAGATTTAGTGAACTTTGCCTCTCTTGCTACTAAATATTAATACCTACACATTATTTCATGATAACAAAAAGACTTGACATGGACCTCCTCTTTTGGGTCCAGGATGGATATGCCCTCAATCAAGGTTTATCGATAGACTACAGTCATTGGAAGCAACCAAGAGAAACATTTAGTATAGAAATACAATTGTAAGGATAACGTAGATGAAATATGCATATCAACTCTAATCTAAAAGTAGAAATTGACTACTCATGTCGAAGTAAATTTGATAGTTCTTTAAGATGTATCTGGTTCCATTACTAGTTGCATGTTATTTGGAAGATTGTGATCTAGGCTACTATGGGCCAAGCTGATGGGAAGCACATACTATTGTGAGACTATAGTGTGATAGAAGCTCTATCTAGTACTCTATCTTTGACGGACTACATGGTGGTGGTGCAGTGGAAGGGTAGTCTCTAGTTGCCTCTATGAATGGTGTTTGTGGGAATATTACGTATCGTGGGTGGAAGAATAGATAATGGGTGTCTTGTGTCATGGAATGGTGTCAATTTGTATGGAACTTTGAATCATGGAAATGTTGGTGGAGGGGATCTATTTATTTGTGCATGGATTAGATGTAGGGTATGCATAACCTTTAATTGACATTTAGGTGGAACTCAATACATAGGCTCTCATATTTGAGGGTGGAAATCTTTAGTATTGCAATGCTTCTCCACATTTTTAGTCAAATAGAAATGTCTCATATTTCAGATATGATCAAGGGGGAAGTTATTCGATAGAATTGTTGATGACTTTGTAAGTTACTCTCTTATACTCATCCACATGGACTTGGAGTAGTCAGGCATCTTTAGAGACTTGGAGCTTGTGGCTTGGTCATCAATCACTTGAGCTTGTCTTGGCATGACTGAGTTTGGCTAATTGATTATGCAGAATCCCAATTAGCAAATAGTGTAGATGGTTTATGGGTGATTCTTTGGTAGCAGTGGGTTCTTGTTCATAAACATCATAATCTTTTCAAGTGTTGGAGTAGGGATGCAAGAGAATTTTAGTTGATAGTCAAATGAAAATTGAATTGTAGTCAAATACAAGCCAAAAGTGGCCTCGTGTACAATATTCATAGCAATAAAAAATATGAAGATCCATGTGGATTATGATTCTTTTTATTCTAAGACAAGATGGAACTTTTTTAGTTGTGAGAATAGCAAAAAGTGGACATTATCACAAGGGTTTGGGGAAGGATTGGGGTGTCTCCACATGTTTTTCCCCAAAATAGTCAACTGGAGCAAGGACACTAATAAGTGCATATCCCTCCTTGATCATTTTTATAAGCGCCACTTTGGGAAAATAGCTACATCACATATCTATGGGTGTATGTAGTTTTTTACCATAATTGCTCCATGATGAAGGACAAAATGACTCTTTATCATGCTTCCCTTTCTTTCACCATGTCACTGGAACAACTTTTGTTTTGATATATGAGTCATATGTTGAAATGAAAAGAGACATTCAATATCTATAGAAGTCAAACATCTTCATCATTGTCCATTTGAGGTGGGAACATGTATGCATTCAAGGCTAAATCTGATAAAGAAAGATAGAGACCACCTAGCCAGCCTCCATGTGGAGGAACATTTTGACATCCCTTACATCATGGTTGATTTTTTAACAATTAAGTGCAATATTGTGTTTGTGGGTCTTAGAAGTCAATGGTTGCATATTTGGGCAAACCTAATTGGCATCAACTTTAGAAGAAATGGTGTACATTATGTGACTGATATTGTATGATAGGTGGTCATCCCAATGTGATCATGACTCCCCATTGCATATTCTCATTGGGATATAGAATGTAATGAAGATTTTTACTTCTTCACTCTTAAAAAAGCATGGTGCAACAAAGCAAACATGAAAATGATGGTATTTATTCAAGTTAGAGATGTATCCTTTAGGCTATTGCAACTTATATGGATATTTGTTGATATATTTGATAATTGCATTTAAGCAAACATTATTTTATAACCCTGGGGAGCAAGTGTATTCACAAATACTTCTAGCCATGTAGTATATCATCATAGGTGAATGTATCATTCCCCTGGTCTTGTTGGAGCTACTTCATTGCCTTATAATTTCAAAGCTCAATGGAATCATAGAGGGAAGCGTTGTTCACCCATTGCAAATCTGGATAGAAATCCATCTTGATGACACCAGGTTCATTATGCTCCTAGAAAGGGATGTGAAAGTAATACATTTGTATTGTAAACCTTACTAGCTTGTTCAGGTTGGACTTCTAAGAGATTGAGGTCAACTGGCATGATGGTTTGCAACTATGACTAATCAAGACTATTTTGGTGTAAGGTAGAGACAAGAAGAAGTGTAGACTCCCATTCACTTGTAAGGAGGTTTTAAAACCTTATCATGCTTTTGGCATTAAGGAGTTGCTTAATCTATTACCCAATGACATTCCCTTGACATATTAGGAAGCTTCAGGTTGATTATGATATATTGGATGATCTTCGTGCCAAATGGCAAGAGGACATGCCCGACAATCAAGTTTTTGACCTTCATGATCTTCAACAATGTTGGATACATCATGTAATTTTGACCATGGAATCCTATCCTAAAGGCAATGTAGTTTTAATGGAGTATGAAATACACAATCTGATGTGGTCGTTCTTGGAGATCATCTATACTAATGAGGGAAAGGAGCAGATCTATAGTTCCTTTTGTTTTTAGAGGATCTTTTTTTGTTATCATTTTGGTATTTTCTATTTTTTAGGAGTTGCATCCATGAAAATTTAATGTAATGGAATGCCACGTTCTCACTTTTGAACTTATAACTAGTTTGTGGCAAAGTAGACTCTGAGATTTATCAAGCAGAGAGTGAGGAGGAAGAAGATCAAAAGGGGTAACATTGTGGCCCAATTCTGAAGGGATCTTACTCTCTTATTTATTCTTCTTTTTCCTCCTACTTTTATCTATTTTGCACCATACCTTTGTTTTCTTCCCTTGGGTGTAATTTTCTGGGAATGGGTGCAAGGAAACTGGGGGGTTTAATACTAGGAGTAGTGGGGCCAATGTATATGGAGGAGAAGAAGCAGAAAGGAAGGAGGAGGAGGAGGTGGTGGTGCATTAAGAGCACCTAGAAACAAATGAAGGATGGGAAAGGCTATAAGACCAAGTAAACACTAGAAGAAATAGAAACATTACTATTTGGTCAAATTATAGAGTATTTTAAGGCGATGGGTGAGAGGGGGGAGAAATGTTGGCATTATATATGTTTATTTTTATTTTATTGTGTATTTCTAGTTTTATGGAGGTAGGGATGAGTACCAAATTGGTCAGCCCAATCAGACTCGTGTCCCGACCTACATAACCCAACTGAGACCCGATTCATGTAGTTTACATGGGAGGGCTAAGTCAAAAATTCGATCCATAATTTATATGGAATGTGTCATGTATTAGACCATATATCTAGATTCATTATGTATATATAAATATATACATATATATATGTTCATAGATAATTTGTATATTTTGTAAGATATATATGACTTACAATCTTTTAACATGACATATTATCGAGAATATATTTATTCAATCACATTAATAATACTAAAAGATCAAGGTACTGGACTACATTTAAATTATTTGCACCCATTTAATATTCAACATATTTGTGATAATCTACACTAATATTATAGATGTAAAACTATAGTATATGATGCATCACATCTTTATTATATACACATTATTTTTCTCTAAAAGCCACCCCTAAAAAATAAGGGAGAAAGAAAAAATTTATTATATACTATACCAAACATGTATTGGCTCCAAGCAAATTATTATACGCATACCCCTATAACAAGGTGTCACATATATATATATATATATATATATATATATATATATATATGTGTGTGTGTGTGTAGTGTTGCAATAATTCTATAAATTTCGATCTTTGTATACAACTCACTGAAATAAAATATACTTATTTTAAACTACAAAAAATCTTCATTTCCTCTCTCTCTACTTCTGCTCCCGTCCGTCTCTATATTTAGGGCGATGTCTAGGGTTGACGGAGCCACCACTTCACTGGCGGTTGCTCCATCCAGCTCAAGCACTAGAGTGACTTACATAGAGAACGGAAACCCCACAACTGATTGATGGAGTAAACCTAGTGTGGATGCCACCATCGTGTGTGATTGGGAAAAAGCCATAGAAGGGCTCTCGACGCGTGTTTGTGGTAATGTCGTTGAGGATCTGAAGAAAGCTTTCTACGTGGAGGGTGACAAGAGATGATGGGCTAGTGTTGGATAAATGGACATCTGTAAATCCATTTGTTTTGATAATGACAAACATTTCATTCTTGTTAATCTAACGTGCTACTTGAGTGTTGTAGGAATAAGGTGGATGACAAAGCAATTAGGGAAATCCATATGCTTACATATTTATATTTTCATGAAATGTAATCGCTTTGTAAAAACTTGTACAAATATATAATGTACAAGTACTTAGATTTCATGTAAATCAAGCGTTAGATTCTCCCTAGCTAAACATCACATTTAGATAGGTCATCCCCTTCAAATAAGTGTCACATATGCACACTCATACACACACTTAGTGCTTTAATTGAAAAATTGAAACATGGTCAATCTCGGTCGACTAACTCCTCGATCGAAACACTCTCGGTCGACAATCTTCTCGACCGAGAAAGACCCAAGTAGCCGTTAGACACATCTGACAAGGTAGTTGGCAGTTGGAGATAAACGTTGCAAAACACTTGATTCAGAGAGCCTGTCGATCGACAAAAGTTTGACCGAGTAGGTGTCTCGGTCGACCATTTCTCGACCGAGATGGACTCTGACAGTAACTGTAGAATTAATTAATTAGTCGTTGCTAAAGCAACAAACTTGTACCTAACGGCTAGTTAAGCACTTAGAAACCCCTAGAAGGTGTCTAGAACGTCCTTAAGCACTTGTAGGACATTCCTATAAATAGGACATGACTTAGGACACCTAAACTCACTTGTTACACTTGAGAAATCTTTGAGCATACTTTGAGCAACCTGTTTGTGAGCAAATTGAGAATAGTGACAATTGGTTACTTCTTCTCTTAGCTCAAAATTCGTGTCCTATAGGCTAACATCTCCTATCCACTACAATTACATTTCCATACAGTTTGGTTAGGAGATCTACACGCTTGATCTAGGCAAATCAAGCCTTGTGCTACAAAAGGATAAGTTGTAATTTCTATTTTCTTTCTTGTTCTCTATTGTTGTTTGTACTCTCCTTGCTACTCCTAGGTTGGAGGCTGTGGATTGGAGAGGTTGAAGATCTTCTTGGTGAAGAAGGGGACCTTGAGCTACTTCAAGAAGGCTGGTGCAACGGGAGGTTACTTCTAGAGGGGAAGGCTACTTCAAGGGGGAGCTTGGAGTTACTTCAAGAAGGCTACCTCAAGTTGGTGCATCTACTTCAAGTGAAGGTTGTTCAAGGGGTGTAAAGAAAGTATTGTATTTTGTGTAAATCCTTGTGAAGGTAATAAAATTAATACTTTCAAAATCCCGGTTGGGTAAGCAACTGGGTAGTGGACTGACAACTTTAGTATTTGCTAAAGTTGGAACCACTCTAAACACCTGTCTCCTTCTTCCATTTTCAATTGTGGTTGTTTGAGTAAAATAATTGTTAAAATATTTAAAAACTCTATTCACCCCCCCTCTAGTGTTTTTCAATTGGTAATGGAGCAGGCTTCAAGGAACCTTAACAAGGTCTTGAAGAATGGGTGACGGGGTGCTTAACAACCTTAACCTTGAAGGAACACTTGTTGCTAGACCTCCGGCATTTGATGGAACAAACTACACATATTGGAAGAGAAGGATGCAGTTCTACTTCCAAGGCATCAATTGGGACTTATGGAGGATGGTGTCAACCCCATACGAGCTTCCTCAAACACAATATGCAGAGTGGGATGCAAACACGGTAAAGTTGGCTCAAATGAATGCCAAAGTTGTAAGCATTTTATATTGTTCAATTTCTGTAGGAGAATTTAATAGGATATCAAACTGTGACACAGCCTATGACATCTGGCATAGACTATCCATAACTTATGAAGGTACAGTTCAAGTCAAGAATTCTAAGATTAGCATGCTTAAACAAAAATTTGAACACTTCCGTATGGATCCAAATGAATCTATTAGTGAAATGTTTGCAAAATTCTCTTCTATTGTTAATGGTTTAAATGCCCTAGGAAAAATTGTTCTTGAAGAAGATCAGGTATCAAAAATCCTTCGATCACTCCCTCCTAAATACAAGCCAAAGGTGACAGCCATTGAATAAGCTAATGACCTCACTAGGCTGAAAATGGAGCAACTCATTGGCAATCTAGAAGCTCATGAAGCAACCCTAGAAGAGGAAGAAAGAAGAGAACGTGAACTTCAGCAAGGAAAGAAGAAGGATGTGGCTCTAAAAGCTTCAAAGATAATCACACCAGAAAGTGAGGAGTCAAGTGAAGAAGAAGGAGAAGAAGCATTGATTGTCAATGGTAAGAAATATAGAAGATTTAAATCTAACAAAATTTCTAGTTCTTCTTCTTCTGCTCCTAGGTGCTTTGAGTGTGGAAAGAAAGGACATTTCAAAAATGAATGTCCTAAAGCAAAGAAAGGAAAGAAAAGCTCACACAAGAAGAGAGGAGAAAAAGCCTATAAAGTTGCATGGGACGAGTCAAGTGAAAGTGAAAGCGGAGAAGAAAAGGTGGAATGTCTAATGGCAAGAGAAGATGATGAAGACTCTCAAGAGGTAAGCCTACTTGATCTTCCTAAAGAAGAGTTAATTACTAGTTTACAAGAAACTCATGATAAATATGTTGATGTCAAGAAGAAACTAAAGAAGGTTATCAAAACAAATGATGAGCTATATGCTAAATTAAATGATCTCTCTTCTGAAAAGAACAACATTGATCTTGAAAATTTGTCTTTAAAAACATCTTTAAATGATTGCACTAACAAGCTACTCACTCTAGAAACAAATGTTGATCTTCTCTCTCAAGAAAAGACTGAATTGTTAGCTAAACTAAAAGATTTTCAGACTAAACCTATTCTGTGTAACCATCTAGACTATGACAATGTTGTAAAAGAAAAAGACTCCCTATTATTTGATTTAGATCAAGCTAGAAAAGATTTACACAAGAAGATGGATGATATTGCTAAGCTACAAAGAAACCTACATGAGTTAAGAAGAAAAGATATCCTTGACAACATCCTAAAAGCCTCCTCTAGTTTCAATGGAAGAAAAGGTTTGGGATATGATCCAAAGAAAAATCAACCCAAAAGAACTCGGTCTATGTTTGTACCTAAGAACACAATTCCTAGAAAGAGAAATGAAGTTGACTCTATTACTTGTCATTTTTTTCTACGTCTTGGACATTATTCATTTTCATGCCCGTATAAGACCAAGGATTCCTACTTAGTTTGGGTCCCAAAATCCCAAACTTAGTAGAGTAGAATGCAATTCAGTTGAGATATGATCAAATGCTTAATTTTGCAATTCATATTGTATTATCTCAACTTAATAAAAGGTTTTATGCATTGTAATAATTTTCTGAATTGCTGTACTGAAACAGAAACTTAGTCGGTTGAAGTATTGTCGACCGAAAATATAATCGGTCGAACTTTTGTCGACCGACCAGATACCTGTGACAAATCAAAATCAAACATCAACTATTTCGGTCGAAAATTAGTCAACCAGCTGAATTTCTGTCTTTAATTTGCAATACAGCAACCTTCTCGATCGACGATTAGTCGACCGCGAAAGATGTCGGTCGAACAATTGTCGACCGACTGAAGTTCTGAATCAGAATTTTTATACAGTCTCTACTTAAATGCTTCTAACCATATCGGACCATCACATGGGTACCAAAACCTACATTCTAATGCAGGATTGGGTGGTTGACAGTGGATGTTCCAAACACATGACCGGAAACAAGGATTCATTTCAAACCTTTGAAGAAAAGAAGAGTGGAACAGTCACTTTTGGAGATAACGGTAAAGGTAAAATTGTTGGAATAGGTAACATTGGTACAAACCTCGAAATAAAGAATGTTCTACTTGTTGATGGTTTGCACCATAACTTAATAAGTGTGAGTCAATTATGTGATAGTGGCTATGATGTTTTATTTAACAAAACCTGCTGCAAATTATTAATAGAAAACACTACAAATATTGTCTATGAAGGAAAAAGAGTTGGAAATCTTTATATCCTTAGACCTAACTATCTGTAGTAGGAAAATGCTTGCTTGCAAATGAAAATACTTTACAATTATGGCATAAAAAGCTAGGACATGCTAGTTCACATGTTATCAAAAGTTAGTGAAATATGATCTTGTTCGTAGTTTGCCTACTTTATCCTTTGATCAAGTTGAAAATTGTGAACCATGTACATTGGGAAAGCAAACAAAAACCTCTTTTAAACCAAAACATGAACTTAGCACCCGTAGATCTTTAGAATTAATTCACATGGATTTATTTGGACCTATGAGGACACAATCTATCGGTGGCAAAAGATATTGTTTTGTTATTGTTGATGATTATAGTAGATATACATGGGTACATTTTATTGCAACCAAAGATGATACTATTCATGCTTTTATAAAATTTTGCTCTATGATTGAAAATCTATTACAAAGCAAAATATGTACCATTAGAAGTGATCATGGTGGAGAATTTGAAAATCATGCATTTGAAGAATTTTGCACATCTCAAGGGTACACTCACAATTTTTCTGCTCCACGCACTCCACAACAAAATGGTATAGTTGAAAGGAAAAATCGATCACTACAAGAAATTGCTAGAACTATGATGCTCGAACATAACACACCCAAAACCTTTTGGGCTGAAGCTGTAAACACTGCATGCTATGTGTTAAATAGATTAACTGTTCACTCTCATTTGAAGAAAACTCCGTATGAAATAATACATTCTAAGAAACCTAGAGTTGACTATTTTCATACCTTTAGATCTACAAGTTATATCTTAAATACCAAAGATGATAGAGATAAGTTTGATTCTAAATCACACAAAGCATTCTTTTTGGGATATTCTACCTCTAGCAAAGCATTTAAAGTCTATAACACTATCTCTAGAAAAGTTGAGGAATCTATTCATGTCTCTTTTCATGAAGAGTCAAAATCAGAAAATCTAGAAATAATTGATCTTACTAATCAATTCGAAAACCTAAACATACCATTTGACAGTGAGAAAGATACTACAAACAATAACCAAGCTGAAACACAACCTATACCTAGACTTATTAAGGATCATCCTCAAGAATTAATTATTGGAAATCCAAATGATAAAGTAAAAACTCGGTCTTCCTTTAAGGATGTTTCAAACATGGCCTTTGTTTCTATCATTGAACCTAAGAAGATATCTAAAGCTCTTAAAGATGATTATTGGATAATAGCAATGCAAGAAGAACTAGACCACTTCACGAAAAATGATGTATGGGATTTAGTTCCTAAACCACAAGATAAAACCATCATTGGAACTAAATGGGTTTTTAGGAATAAACTAAATGAGGCAGGAGAAGTAATAAGGAATAAAGCTCGGTTAGTAGCACAAGGATATAATCAACAAGAAGGAATAGATTTTGATGAAACGTATGCACCAGTAGCTAGACTTGAAGCTATAAGAATGTTACTAGCTATTGTTGCACATAAAAACATCAAACTCTACCAAATGGATGTAAAAAGTGCATTACTAAACGGAATCATTCAAGAAGAAGTATATGTTGCCCAACCACCCGGCTTTGAAATACCGGAAAAAGGTGACTATGTTTATAAACTTAAGAAAGCACTTTATGGTTTAAAACAAGCACCTAGGAACTGGTATGAAAGGCTCAAGACATATCTTTTTGATAATGGTTTTTCTATTGGAAATTCCGATTCTACTTTATTTTTCAAAACATATACATCTGATTTCCTAGTTGTGCAAATATATGTTGATGAAATTATTTTTGGAGCTTCTAATGAATCGTTGTGCACACAATTCAGTGACATTATGCAAAAAGAATTTGAAATGAGCCTCATGGGTGAACTAACTTTCTTTCTTGGTTTCCAAATTAAACAAACGCCTGCCAGAATTTTTATAAGCCAAGAAAAATATACTAAAGAACTCTTAAAACGTTTTGGGATGGATCAATGCAAACATGCTACTACTCCTATGGCCACTTGGGAACCAATTGATGATTCCTTATATAGAGCCATGATTGGTAGTTTGCTTTACTTAACTGCTTCTCGACCGGACATCATGTTTTCTGTTGGTCTTTGTGCTCGATTTCAATCACAACCTATGCACTCTCATTTTCAAGCAGTTAAACGAATTCTTTGATACTTAGCCGACACTACATGTTTTGGTTTATTGTATCCAAAAGGACAATCCTTGGATTTTAAAGCTTATACTGATGCGGATTATGCTGCTTGTCGACTTGATCGCAAGAGCACTAGTGGTGGCTGTTTCCTGTTAGGGAGAGCTTTAGTATCTTGGTTTAGCAAGAAAAAAAACACGGTTGCCCTCTCTACAACTGAATCTGAATATATGGCAGCCGGATCTTGTTGTGCTCAAGTGCTTTATATGCAACAAGTGTTAAATGATTATGGTTTTACTCTTTCATCTACGCCTATCTTTTGTGACAACACGAGCACTATAAACTTAGCACATAATCCTATTTTACACAGCCGAGCTAAACATATTGAAATCTGTCATCACTTTTTAAGGGATCATATCTCCAAGAATCATGTTTCCCTTCATCATGTTGATACGGAAGATCAATTGGCTGATATTTTTACAAAACCGCTTCCACTAGACCAATTTAAAAAAATTAGGAAGCAATTGCTTATCACTCCTTTGGAAGATGTTTTCTTTGATATTTGTGCTTCTTAAAAATAACTTTTACTTACATCATTTTGGCTTTTAATGGACATCTTTTTCATTGGATTTGATGAGACATCTAATTAAGGGGGAGTTTTTATTCTTAAACGGATATCTTTTTGAAATGACAAAGGGGGAGAAATAAATATAAAACTTAGTCATTATGCAAAACTCAATCAATGAGTTTCATAAACAAACTCTTGGCTTTACATTGAAAGTTGCTATATTCCCTAAAGAATTGGATTTCATGTTCCATAATTCATGGGGAATAATAAGCACACATTTTATAAACAAGAGAGAAAGCTACAAAAGGTAATCTTCAGGTATGAAACTCACAAGTCTTTATACTTTCTTATTTTATATTTAGGAAATGTTTGTCATCTTCAAAAAGGGGGAGATTGTTGGCTAAATGGACATCTGTAAATCCCTTTGTTTTGATAAAGACAAACATTTCATTCTTGTTAATCTAACGTGCTACTTGAGTGTTGTAGGAATAAGGTGGATGACAAAGCAATTAGGGAAATCCATATGCTTACATATTTATATTTTCATGAAATGTAATCGCTTTGTAAAAACTTGTACAAATATATAATGTACAAGTACTTAGATTTCATGTAAATCAAGCGTTAGATTCTCCCTAGCTAAACATCACATTTAGATAGGTCATCCCCTTCAAATAAGTGTCACATATGCACACTCATACACACACTTAGTGCTTTAATTGAAAAATTGAAACAGGGTCAATCTCGGTCGACTAACTCCTCGACCGAAACACTCTCGGTCGACAATCTTCTCGACCGAGAAAGACCCAAGTAGCCGTTAGACACATCTGACAAGGTAGTTGGCAGTTGGAGATAAACGTTGCAAAACACTTGATTCAGAGAGCCTGTCGGTCGACAAAAGTTTGACCGAGTAGGTGTCTCGGTCGACCATTTCTCGACCGAGATGGACTCTGATAGCAACTGTAGAATTAATTAATTAGTCGTTGCTAAAGCAACAAACTTGTACCTAACGGCTAGTTAAGCACTTAGAAACCCCTAGAAGGTGTCTAGAACGTCCTTAAGCACTTGTAGGACATTCCTATAAATAGGACATGCCTTAGGACACCTAAACTCACTTGTTACACTTGAGAAATCTTTGAGCATACTTTGAGCAACCTGTTTGTGAGCAAATTGAGCATAGTGAAAATTGGCTACTTCTTCTCTTAGCTCAAAATTCGTGTCCTATAGGCTAGCATCTCCTATCCCCTGCAATTACATTTCCATACACTTTGGTTAGGAGATCTACACACTTGATCTAGGCAAATCAAGCCTTGTGCTACAAAAGGATAAGTTGTAATTTCTATTTTCTTTCTTGTTCTCTATTGTTGTTTGTACTCTCCTTGCTACTCCTAGGTTGGAGGCTGCGGATTGGAGAGGTTGAAGATCTTTTTGGTGAAGAAGGGGACCTTGAGCTACTTCAAGAAGGCTGGTGCAACGGGAGGTTACTTCTAGAGAGGAAGGCTACTTCAAGGGGGAGCTTGGAGTTACTTCAAGAAGGCTACCTCAAGTTGGTGCATCTACTTCAAGTGAAGGATGTTCAAGGGGTGTAAAGAAAGTATTGTATTTTGTGTAAATCCGTGTGAAGGTAATAAAATTAATACTTTCAAAATCCCAGTTGGGTAAGCAACCGGGTAGTGGAATGACAACTTTAGTATTTGCTAAAGTTGGAACCACTCTAAACACCTATCTCCTTCTTCCATTTTCAATTGTGGTTGTTTGAGTAAAATAATTGTTAAAATATTTAAAAACTCTATTCACCCCCCCTCTAGTGTTTTTCAGCTAGGTTCACGGTGCCCATCATGGGAGAGATGGATGAGTATCACTAGTTTTCAACAATCATTCAGATTGTTGGTGAATCAGGTAACATCCTTCAACTTAAAGTCTGGATGATAAGAACACAGAGACTGAGAGGGAAGCTGGAGGTTTTCAACCTAACTCATTGCCTAATTCTAGTCTGATTTGCAAACAAGAATGATAAAAGTTGCTCTCAATTGTGGATTGTGGTTCTTCGATGATCAGTTGGTGCTAGTCTTCCACTGGTCACCTGAAGTTGATATCTGGAGGACGGCCCTTAAGAAGGATCTAGTCTGGGTCTCACTTTCAGATGTGGGAAAACAGTGGTTAGCTGGGGTGATCAATGTCATTGTCCATGGCATAGGTGAGCCTCAAGAAATTGACAGAAGGATTGACGACTCAACTTTGGGTTGTGCCAAGTTTTGTATGGACATATCGATAGAAGAGGAACCACCACCTGAGATCATGGTTGATCAGCCTGATGGGGGTGAGTGGGAGGTGAAGGTGAGATATGAAGCACTACGGGATAGGTGCGACTCCTGCAAGGTCTTTGGACATAGCAATGAGTGTTGTCCTAGAAAAAGGGGCCCAATGATCTGATTGGAGCATCCAATCATTGCGCCAGAGCCCAGAAGATCCCCTAGGAGGAAGAAACATAACTTGATGCCTCCCACCAATAGGCCTTGTCTTCCGATACCCAGATGGGATCAGGAAATACATGTGCACATCAAAGGTAAGCAAAAGATTTTACAGACTAATCAACAGGAGAGTCTAGAATCCTCATGATATGCTGCCGAGTTGGAGGAAGGGGAAATCCAAGTTGGTAGGTACACAGAGAAGCCAATGGAACTCGAAGGAGGCTCGACCCAAACCGCAAATGAGAACCAGTTCGTGGCCTTATGGAACCTTTATGGGGATGATATATCTACATAAGAGGGTGGGGTTGTAGTAGAAACCCCATACACACTAGAAGTGTGACACCCCACCATCACACAGACAACGAGATGACACGCGAAAATGTGTGGAACCATATATTACCAAAAACATAGGTTAATTAAAACCGATTGCGGAAAGTATACATGAGAGAACATTTGCATCCAGATCCTGTAGAGAAACATGTTATATAAACATTCACAAGCCTCGTTATAGGTCCACAACTTATCAAAACTAGTTGTACTATCAACACCAGAGTTCAACACCTGTTTACACATACATAATGGCCATGTACGGCCAATAGCAGGATATACAAGATTACAACAGCTAAACATCGTGAAATGTCATCAAGCACCTCTGAGGACCTGAGAGTACAGGGATGACTCTAGGACTCTACTACAAAACCACCAAACAATAGCATGTCCATCTCTTACCTTCTACTGCTCTTCTTGCTGCTCGGCTGCAACCTCACGACCACCACCACGTCTAGAGAGATCACCTAAAAAGGGTGTAAACCAGCGGGGTGAGACATACAGTCCCAGCGAGAAACATAACTCCCTGCCGAAACTATAAAACCTCAAAAGGTTAAAGCAAGAATAGCAGATAACTGATAAAGCGCATAACAAGAGCAGTATACTGAGTAAGGCTATTATTACCATCAAGCTTACCAAGATATCTGGGAGGCGTATAACCAAGTATTTCTTTATGGAACATGATTGACAAGATAAGCCTTATAAGAACTTATCACAAGATATAAGGATTGTACACACAACTGCATAGTTCAACTAGATCAGCTATATAAGCAAGGCCTCAATGAATGTTCCGTATTTTGCTCTAAGCAAGATATACTATTCAGCTGGATTATGTTTTATTATGCCCTGAGGAAGTGAGCCTTCCCTGCTCAAATCCAACCATTGGTTGCGAAGCCCAATCCAGTGCCATATAAGGTCTAAGGATATCTGGACTCCATGACCTCACCTTCCCGTGGTCAGTACACAAATCATCAAGCAAGACTGCAATCTTATGCTTATAGGGCCTCAGCCTCTGGGTCAGCTCCGCAAGCTACCCATATATACATTCGAGCCATGAACGCATCACGCTCGTCATCACATATCCTGAGTCATGGGTCTGTTCACCATGCTCCATATTATCACGAGTCTGCAACCACAGTTGCACTCAAACCCTCCTATTTTAGGCTAGGGGAAACCTCGCATATTCAACAATATGCGCTCCAGGTAATCCCACAGGATAAACCTATTTCACCATCACCAAAAACTGACGATGGTGGATCTATGGCCAAGGCAAACTACATGATATGTTCATCTATAATTAATTAGTATATTTTAAGCCAAGTGTTGAGGCAACCAAAGTATAAATATAGCCTTATAGAATTACATCATCAAAGCCATCATCATATTGTCTTGGGACCTCAATCCCTCATTATAACAACCACTGCCTCTCAAGGCATCATAATCATGCATCAACATTCTGGGAACGCATCCCTGAACTCATCATCAGAGGATAACACCTCAACTAGGCACTTAGCCTTTGCCAGGTCCTCAGACCTATCAACCTGTTATCTCATTAGCAAAGATTAGCATCTCATTGTGCTAGTTAAAGCACATATTTCTCATAGCTCTCACCAGGCTATGAATCCACATAGTATACCTGCATGGTTAGTATACGCATTCAGAGATATAACTTAAACCATCATGGATGAACAAGATTATTATACTATCCAGTATAGAGCAACATCCATGATTATATCACACATAAACATTATCATTCATAGTATTATTTTCAAACATGTGTCACATTAACATGTGTAGCAACATCATATCTTTCCAAACATACCTGGTTCACAATCTATCATCTTATCTCATCATCATAGTTGCAGGATTCAAGGTGATTACATCATATCACTTGTATTATCATTATTAACAAAGAACTATCAACTATATACATTCCAGAATTATCAAAACCCTCACCAAAGCTCTAACAACCCTTACTATAGGTATGGAGAGCAGCGCCAACCCTCACCAAAGAGTGTATCGGCTAGGGTTCCAAACCCTAAAGCACTTGTGCCATCATATCAACCAACCACGCTTCAACCTATCATGCACCCAACTCTCAATGTGTCGGGAAACCAGATATAACGATGGATCGTGCATCATCAGCAGGGGTTGTCGGCAAAAGGCCTATCGTGCACAAGAACTAGGGTTAGGGTTAGGGTTCCTCTATCGGCTAACCCTCAACATTGACCATATCGGACAAAGGGTATAACGCCCAAGGTGCCTCTATTGTGTAAATATCTCCATGTCATTCAAGGGTCATCCATATCGGCAAGGGCACCCATGTCATCCAAGATACCATATAGGGCATGGACATGCTGGCTACTCATCTAGCATATCGACCAACACTACTAAGGATCTCTAAACCACCATCATCTCGGGTGCCACAAGACTACTTCATACTGCCAAGACCCATCACAAGGAATTTCGTGAAGAGAACACATCAAGGTGTATCGCCCAAGCTCCAACTCCACAAAGGGTATCGACCAAACTCAACTAGACATATCGACTAAAGGAACAACACCACTTAAGGTACTCACAAGATTTCTCAATACCACCATATTGAGCACCAAACCAACAAACTCCACTAAGTGTATCAGCCAAAGATCAACACAAGGTAGGGGTATTGGGCAACCTTACCTCAAGATGTATCGTTCAGAGCACAAGCAATAAGGTGTGTCGCCTAAGCTCTATCTTAAGACAAGAGAACCATCTCAACTAGGTTTAACGGCTAAGGGTACACCCGAAGACAAGGCTATCGGGCAGCACTACTCCAAAGTCATATCATGCAAGGCACAGCCCAACATGGTCATCTTCAACCTCCAACACAAGGGCACCAAACCCTAATTGATCAAGAAGATTGGCTCACCTCTCAACAACCAAGAGAGTGGGGTTTTGCACAACCTCTATCACAAATTGGGAAACCACAAGGATCAACCTTCAACATAGGTCGACACATATCCAAGAGCTCACCTCTCAAATCCATGGTGAGAGGAGGATGTTGCCCAAGCAACTAGAATATAATCTCACCTCTCAACTTAAATGAGAGAGGGGTATTGCCCACATCACTAGAGCTCAAACTCACTTCTCATAAACCAAGGAGAGAAAGGGGTATTGCCCCAAAAGAAACCCTAAACTATGGTTCAACCAACTAGGTGTAAAGGCATATAAACCATCAACAACATCATGCTCACTATATCCATAAGATCAACAACAGGTACTAGAGAGAGAAACATAACATACAATGGCCGAACATCCACATATATGAATCATGCAACATAGAGAAGGTAGTATAGCTAGGGTTAGAAGTTTTGTAACCCGCCTTAAGCAAACTCTTCAAGCTCCAAAGCTCCAAGCTTCAAGCTCCTAGGTCCAAGCACACCACTTTCGGCCACCAAAGAACAAGACCCACCTAGGGTTCGGCCACCAAGCTCTCCAAGGAAGGTGTGTCGTGCACACAAGGAGGGAAGAGCAACAAAAGAGCTAAAGGGTTCCCAAGGAAGAGAAAGGCAAGGAATATATAGATGAGGGTCAAGGTTAAACCAAGGTAAGGTGTCACCTTACCAAGGGACACTTGTCCACATGTTTTACCACCTTGCAAAACACATGCACATGCCATGCCACCACTCAACCAAGGTTCAACCACATGTCTAAGCTAGGGTGATACAACCAAAGCAAGGAGGTCAAACAAGGTCAAAGGTTGACACACCACCAACACCTTGGCCGACACACCCATGGGTGATACCCCATGCCTGACACAAGGCATCCTTGCCCGATACAGGGCTCAACCAAGCAAGGCAAGGCCCAAACAAGGGAAAACAAGGCCCAAAAGAGCTCGACCAAGCCCAAGGCACTCAGGGCACGAGCTCAAACCTTCCTCTCAACTCAAGAGGAAACAAAGAGATAGAAAGACATCTCTCAAGGTGGCAAACTTGCTCTTCAACCCTAACTCAGGTTATTTTGCAAGTAGCACCTCCAACACTCAACTAAGCACAAGCAAACCCTAATCACCACTAAAGGTGATTAGCAAGCAACCAAGCACAAGGTTTAGGCAAAACAAATAAGGTAAGCCCAAAATGAAGGTCAGGGACCTTACAAGCCATAAACCTTTACAAAGGGATTTTGTCCCCGAAATCTAAAGAGAAAAGTGAGGGATACTTATGCCTCATCTCTTCCTCAAGCTCCCATGTGGCTTCCTCAATGCCACAATGATGCCAAAGAACCTTCACAAGAACCATGTACTTCCTCTTCAGCTTCTTTACTCTTTTGTCAAGGATCGTCGCGGGACCTTCTTTATAGGTCACATCTTCATCAAGCTCAACCTCAACTAGCTGTATCACTGTCCATGTGTCTGGATGAATTTTCTTCAACATGTTGACATGGAACACCGAATGTAACATGCACAACTATGGCGGCAACTCTAACTAGTAAGCTACCTTGCCAACATGTGCTATTACCGGGTATGTCCCCATATACCTGGGTGCCAGTTTGCCTTTCCGACCAAACCTTAGCACGCCATTCCAAGTTGAGACCTTGAGATACACTTTGTCTCCTACTTGGAACTCTAAAGGTCGTCAGTGATTGTCCGCATAAGACTTCTGTTTGTCCTGTACCGTCTTCAACTATTGCTGTATCACCTTGATCTTTTCTGTTGTCTGCTGTACTAACTCAAGACCCAAAAGTTGATACTCACCAGACTCATACCAGCATAAAGGAGATCTACATCTCCTTCCATATAGAGCCTCATAAGGTGCCATGTCAATGCTCCGTTGGTAAGTATTATTGTAAGAGAACTCTATCAGACTGAGATGCATGTCCCAACTGCCTAGGAACTGCAATACACAAGCTCAGAGAAGATCCTCCAAAGTCTGAATAGTCCTTTCGGACTGTCCGTCCGTCTGGGGGTGGAAGGCAGTACTGAACCTCAACTGCTTTCCCAACACTTTATGCAACTGTTCCCAGAAACAACTTGTGAATTGAGGACCTCTGTCGGAAACTATCGTTGTTGTTATACCATGCAAATGTACTATCTCATCTACATACACCTGAGCAAGCTTCTCTACTATATACGTTGCCTTTACAGGTATGAAATGAGCATATTTTGTCAGCCTGTCCACTATTACCCAAATGGAATCATGATTCCTAGCTGTCTTTGGTAGACCAACTACGAAATCCATGGTTATGTGATCCCATTTCCATTGTGGTATTGACATGGGTTGTAACGTACCTACCGGGTTCTGATGCTCAGCTTTAACTTGCTGACATACTGCGCACTTAGCCACAAACTCAGCTACATCCTTCTTCAAGCCAGACCACCAATACAGGTCCTTCAGATTATGATACATCTTGGTGACTCCCGGATGCATAGAATACATCGACGCGTGTGCTTACTCGAGCACTAGCTTCCTTAGATTATAACCATCAGGGACCACCATCCTACCATGATAGAAAACTAGTCCATCCTCAGACTCATGGAACCCATCACACTTTTCACTACCAAGCTCTGACCTAATCAACTACACTGTATCATCTTCCTATTGTGTGTCGTTGATCTGCTGTCTCAGCGTAGGCTTGACTTGCATCTGTGCCAACAGTCCTGCCAACAAGGAAACTTCCAACTGCACGTTCATCTGCTGCAAGGAGACAAACATATCTTGCCTATGGCATACTAATGAACCCAACTGTGCTTTCTTTGTGGGGAGAGGAGAAGACTTTCTACTAAGCACATTAGCTACCATGTTTGCCTTACCAGGATGATACTCAATGGTGCAATCATAATCATTGATTAGATCCATCCAACGATGTTGTCGCATGTTCAGCTCATTCTGCGAAAAGATGTACTTGAAGTTCTTATAATCTGTAAAGATCTGACACACTTCCCCATAAAGATAGTGTCTCCAAATCTTTAACGCATGGACCCCCACTGCCAACTCTAAATCATGTGTCGGATAGTTCTCCTCATGTTTCTTAAGCTATTACGAAGTAAAAGAAACCACATGATCCTCCTACATCAACAGCAACCTAAGTCTTTCTTGGAAGCATCACTGAAAACAACATAGCCCTTCCCAGGCTCTGGCAGCACCAACACTGGAGCACTAGTCAACTTCTCCTTCAAACTTTGGAAAGCCTACTGACAATGATCATCCCAGATAAAAGGTACGTCCTTCTTGGTCAACTTTGTTATCGGCAATGTGATCGCACTGAAGTCCTTGATAAACCTCCGGTAATATCCTGCCAAACCCAAAAAACTACGAACTTCTGTCAGCATCTTTGGTTGTTCCCAATCTGCCATTGATTCCACCTTCTTGGGGTCCACTCTGACTCCTTCTATAGATATCACATGACCCAAGAAAGTCACTTCTTTCAACCAAAACTCAAACTAACTGAATTTGGCATAAAGCTGATGTTGGCGGAGAAGAGTCAAGCTTGTCGAAGATGTTGTTCATGCTCTTGACTGTCTGACTATAGATCAAGATGTCATCTATAAAGACTACAACAAACTGATCTAGAAATGGATGGAACACTCAGTTCATCAGATCCATGAAAGCAGCATGTGCATTGGTTAGCCCAAATGGCATAACCACAAACTCAAAGTGACCATACCTCATCCTAAATGTTGACTTAGGTATGTCATCTGCCTTAATCCTCAACTGGTGATATACAGACTGTAGATCGATCTTTGAGAACACTGTAGTGCCACGCAGCTGATCGAACAGATCGTCTATCCTCGACAACGGGTACTTATTCTTGATCGTGACTTTGTTCAACTGCCGGTAATCTATTCATAACTGCATCGACCCATCCTTATTCTTAACAAACAGCACTGGAGTACCCCAAGGTGACATGCTCAGTCGGATGAAACCTTTCTCCAAAAACTCCTATAACTTCTTCTTCAACTCTTCCATCTCTGCTGGAGCCATCCTATATGGTGTCTGTGCAACTGGTTGTGTTCCTGGAACCAGATTGATCTCAAAATCAATCTCTCAAGGTGGGGGAACACTGGGGAACTCATCAGGAAATACATCTGCAAACTCTCGGACAACCATCACCTCCTCAAGGCTAGGACCCTTCACCTTGGTATCCACAATGTGAGCTAAGAATGCTTTACAACCTTGTCATAACAACTTTTCTACCACCATCACTGACACTAGACATGTCAGAAGAATCTTCCTATCTCCTTGAAAGATACACTTCTCTCCACCGTCATCAAACACTGCCTGCTTGGAACCACAGTCCAACACAACCTTATACTTTTCTAAGGTATCCATCCCAAAGGTCACATCGAATCCATGCATATCAAGTGGCATAAGATCCACTTGTATACTGTGTCCCGAAAAAGATAAGACACAAGATGGACACTCCTCTCGAAGCATTGAGGAACCATCGAGCGGGGTTTCTAACAACAGGCTATCTTTCTTACAACTAACAGGTAAAGGACAACTATCAAGCAGACTATGTGCGATAAAAGAGTGCATAGCACCCGGGTCAACTAGAACAGATATAAGGCAAGAAGAAGACAAATCAAAATGTAATAACTCCATCTGACATGTCACCACTCGTGGGTTAACTATCGCCTCTGACTGACTCATAGCATAGAATCGATCCTTTGCTTGTTGTCCACATCCTCTGCTTCCTTGAGCAGACGATCCCGCTTGCGACGCTTGACCGCGTCCTCACCCTCTGCTACCACTAGGCTGCTGTCTGTCTGACCCTTGTTGACTCTGTCTCAGCTGTTGTATTACCTCAACGTCTCTTCTTGGGAAATTTGACTTTAAATGCCCAGTTTGTCCACAGTGATAACATGAACTACCTTCTGTCTACGGTTTAGATGGCCCTGTCACTACCACAGAAGTTGTACTATGTGCCTTCGACGGTGAAGAAACATAACCTCTTCCCTTACTCGGAGACCACTGATATGGTACGTGAGAACTCTGCATCACAGAAAGTGTTGAAAACCTTGGCTTCTTGAAGCCACCAGATCTCTATCCCTGGAACTAAACATGCCTTTTCCTAGTCATGGACTCCCTTTTCTCCCTAACAGATCATTCAATCCTGTGGACGGACTCCACGAACATGGCAAACCGCTACCTATTTTCCAAGTTAGCAGTAGATGTTGACAAATCAACACTCAGACCTTTCTCAAACCGCCTGATCCACTCATCATTTGTCGCCGCCATGTGAGGATAAAACCTCAGCAAGTCCATGAACTTGGCTTCATACTCATTGATGCTCATTGATCCTTGGCGTAGATACACAAACTAGTTGATCTTCTCATCCAAATACATCTTCGGGAAGTAGCTGCTGACGAACTCTTGCCAAAAAACTTCCCAACCGATCTCCTCACCGGGTCGCTTCTCCTCCTCTATGGCCCACCAGTGGCCAGCACTACCCTTCAGAAGGTAGACAGCGTGCTTGACTTTGTCTGCTTCGGGGATGTCGAGGATCCGGAAGGCCTTCTCGAGACCTGTCAGCCATAGATCAACATCCCTCGGATCAGCCGTTCCAGCATAATCTGAAGCTCCGACTCGGCAAAGCCGCTCAAAGGTCTTCCCAATACTGAATGTTTCACCATGGGGAGCATGTGCTCGTGGCTGAGGCACTGGAAACCTTTCCACCATGTGATTCATCGTAGCCATCAACTGCCACATAAGTTATTGGTAGGAAGGATTTTTTAGAATGGTTGGGTCAAGTTGGGGGACCTCAGGCACCCGATCTTCATGTGCCTGCCATCCTGCTCCATCAAATGATACAGCATCGCCACTCTCGGCAACATGTTCTTCATGGTTTCCAGACATCTTTAAGCTTTATCTTCCGCTGAGGGCAAAAGGTTTTTGTAAGAAAATCTGGAAAATTCACAAGAATAGAAAAAAACCAGGTCCTAGATCCCTGTAGACTTAGTGAACCTAGAGCTCTGATACCAAACCAACTGTGACACCCCGCCATCACACAAACAACGAGATGACACACGTAAATATGCGGAACCATATATTATCGAAAACACAGGTTAATTAAAACCGATTGCAGAAAGTATACATGAGAGAACTTTTGCATCTAGATCCTGTAGAGAAACATGTTATATAAACATTCACAATCCTCGTTATAGGTCCACAGCTTATCAGAACCGGCTGTACTGTCAGCACCAGAGTTCAACACATGTTTATACATACATAACAACCACGTACGGCCAACATCAGGATATACAATATTACAACAGCTAAACATCATAAAATGTCATCAAACACCTCTGAGGACCTGAGAGTACATGGAGGACTCTAGTACTCTACTACAAAACCACCAAACAGCAGCATGTCTATCTCTTGCCTTCTACTGCTCTTCTTGCTGCTCGGCCGCAACCTCACGACCACCACTACATCTAGAGCAATCCCTAAAAAAGGTGTAAACCAGTGGAGTGAGACACACAGTCCCAGTGACAAATATAACTCCCCGCCGAAACTATAAAACCTCAAAAGGTTAAAGCAAGAACATCAAATAACTGATAAAGCCTATAATAAGAGCAGTTTAATGAGTAAGGCTATTATTACCATCAAGCTTACCAAGATATCCGGGAGGCGTATAACCAAGTATTTCTTTATGGATCATGATTGACAAGATAAGCCTTATAAGAACTTATCACAAGATATAAGGATCGTACACACCACTGCATAGTTCAACTAGATCAGCTATATAAGCAAGGCCTCAATCAACGTTCCGTATTTTTCTCTAAGCAAGATATACTATTCGGCTGGATTACGTTTTATTATGCCCTGAGGAAGTGAGCCTTCCCTGCTCAAATCCAACCATTGGCTGTGAAGCCCAATCTGGTGCCATACAAGGTCTAAGGAGATCCAGACTCCATGACCTCACCTTCCCGTGGTCAGTACACGAATCATCAAGCAAGACCACAATTTTATGCTTATGGGGCCTCAGCCTCTGGGTCAGCTCCGCAAGCTACCCATATATACATTCGAGCCATGAACGCATCATGCTCGTCATCACATATCCTGAGTCATGGGTTTGTTCACCATGCTCCATATATCCTGAGTCTACAACCACAGTTGCATTCAAACCCTCCTATTTTAGGCTAGGGGAAACCTCGCATATTAAAACAATATGTGCTCCAGGTAATCCCGCAGGATAAACCTGCTTCACCATCACCAAAAACTGACGATGATGGATCTATGGCTAGGGAAAACTACATGATATGATCATCTATAATTAATTAGTATATTTTAAGCTAATTGTTGAGGCAACCAAAGTATAAACATAGCCTTATTGAATTAAATCCTCAAAGCCATCATCATACTGTCCTGGGACCTCAATCCCTCATTATAACAACCACTGCCCCTCAAGGCATCATAATCATACATCAACATTCTGGGAACGCATCCCTTAACTCATCATAAGAGGATAACACCTCAACTAGGCACTCAGCCTTTATCAGGTCCTCAGACCTATCAACCTATTATCTCATTAGCAAATATTATCATCTCATTGTGCTAGTTAAAGCACATATTTCTCATAGCTCTCACCAGGCTATGAATCCACATAGTATACATGCATGGTTAGTATACACATTCAGAGAGATAACTTAAACCATCATGGATTAACAAGATTATTATACTATCCAGTATAGAGCAACATCCATGATTATAACACACATAAAAATTTTCATTCATAGTATTATTGTCAAACATGTGTCACATTAACATGTGTAGCAACATCATATCTTTCCAAACATACCAGGTTCACAACCTATAATCTTATCTCATCATCATAGTTGCAGGATTCAAGGTGATTACATCATATCACTTGTATTATCATTATTAAAAGAGAACTATCAACTATATACATTCTGGAATTATCAAAACCCTCACCAAAGCTCTGGCAACCCTTACTATAGGTATGGCAAGAAGCTCCAACCGTCACCAAGGAGTGTATCGGCTAGGGTTCCAAACCCTAAAGCACTTGTGCCATCATATCGACCAACCACGCTTCAACCTATCATGCACCCAGCTCTCAAGGTGTCATGAAACTAGATATAAGGATGGATCATGCATCATCAGTAGGGGCTGTCGGCCAAAGGCCTATCATGCACAAGAAATAGGGTTAGGGTTAGGGTTCCTCTATCGTCTAACCCTCAACATTGACCATATCGGCCAAAGGGTATAACGCCCAAGGCGCCTCTATTATGAAAACATCTCCATGTCGTTCAAGGGTCATCCATATCGGCCAGGGCACCCATGTCATCCAAGATACCATATAGGGCATGGACATGCTGGCTACTCATCCAGCATATCGACCAACACTACTAAGGATCTCTAAACCACCATCATCTCAGGCACCACAAGACTACTTCATACCACCAAGACCCATCACAAGGAGTGTCGTGAAGAGCACACATCAAGGTGTATCGCCCAAGCTCCAACTCCACAAAGAGTATCAGCCAAACTAAACTAGTCATATCAACCAAAGGAACAACATCACTTAAGGTACTCACTAAGATTTCTCAATACCACCATATCGAGCACCAAACCAACAAACTCCATTAGGTGTATCGGTCAAAGATCAACACAAGGTAGGGGTATCGGGCAACCTTACCTAAAGATGAATCGTTCAGAGCACAAGAAATAAGGTGTGTCGCCCAAGCTCTATCTTAAGCCAAGAGAACCATCTAAACTAGGTGTAACGGTTAAGGGTACACCCCAAGACAAGGCTATCGGACAACACTACTCCAAATTCATATCGTGCAAGGCACTACCCAACATGGTCATCTTCAACCTCAAGCACAAGGGAACCAAACCCTAATTGATCAAGAAGATTGGCTCACCTCTCAACAACTAAGAGAGAGGGGTTTTACACAACCTCTATCACAAATTGGGCAACCACAAGGACCAACCTTCAACATAGGTTGACACATATCCAAGAGCTCACCTCTCAAATCCATGGTGAGAGGAGGGTGTTGCCCAAGCAACTAGAATAGAAGCTCACCTCTCAACTTAAATGAGAGAGGGCTATTTCCCACATCACTAGAGCTCAAACTCACTTCTCATAAACCAAGGAGAGAAAGGGGTATTGCCCCAAAAGAAACCCTAAACTATGGTTCGGCCAACTAGGTGTAAAGGCATATAAACCATCAACAACATCAATAATATCATTCTCACTATATCCATAAGATCAACAACATGTACTAGCGCAAGAAACATAACATACAATGGCCGAACATCCACATATATGAATCATGCAACATAGAGAAGGTAGTATAGCTAGGGTTAGAAGTTATGTAACCCGCCTTAAGAAAACTCTTCAAGCTCCAAAGCTCCAAGATTCAAGCTCCTAGCTCCAAGCACACCACTTTCGGCCACCAAAGAACAAGACCCACCTAGGGTTCAGCCGCCAAGCTCTCCAAGGAAGGTGTGTCGTGCACACAAGGAGGGAAGAGCAACAAAAGAGCTAAAGGGTTCCCAAGGAAGAGAAAGGCAAGGCATATATAGATGAGTGTCAAGGTTAAGCCAAGGCAAGGTGTCACCTTACCAAGGGACACTTGTCCACATATTTTACCACCTTGCAAAACACATGCACATTCCATGCCACCACTCAACCAAGGTTCGGCCACATGTCCAAGCTAAGGTGATACAACCAAAGCAAGGAGGTCAAACAAGGTCAAAGGCCAACACACCACCACCACCTTGGCCGACACTGTTGGGTTTTAGGGGAGGCAGAGAAGGCAGCAAAAACAAAAAAAAATTCTCCTCCCCAAACCTAGAACAAGGAAACGCGTCAACATCTATACAATAGGAAATGATGGTTTGTGGAATCATACCTTGTCCCGAGTCTTGCTTGGCGACAATACCTCGCGCCTTGCGCGGTCTTCACCTCCTGCCTTGGACGGTGTCTGTGTAGCTCCTAGTCGCACCGGGACTGACGACTCCTGGTCTCACCGGGACTGTTGGGATTGATAGTTGTCCTCCTGAGCGGCAGAAACCTCCCTCCTCTGAAGTAGTCCACACGGACCACCTAGAACTCCAATCTCCTTGTCCCACAAGGAATTGGAAGGAGTCGCACCCTCCTGTCAGCGTACTAGTCGCCAACACACTCTCCTGCCACCAGTCGCAATTGCAGTTGTCTTTCCCTTGATGTGCCTCCTTTATCGGGTAGCACTTGCTTGGGCTCTCTTTCGGTTACCAAAACCACAGAGAACGACAACTTCACAGAGCAACTGGTTGCACTGAGTTGTACTTTGAGAAGCCCCCAATACCCCTATATATATATGAGGGTCATGGGACAGGGTTCTCCATCCTGGGCAATGTGGGACTAAAAGCAGGAGTAGAAGGGTTCAAGGTTTTCCACAAAACAAGCAACTCGCAACCTGAACCGATCGTTTCATTTCTGAAACGGTAGGTTGACACCTCAATCGATCGGTTGGGACATCTCAACCGGGCGGTTGGGACATCTCAATCGGGTGGTTCACTTCTGAACTGATCGGTTCGTGGTCCTGGTCAGTTCCCGATTGACTTTCTATCTTTTGTTTCTAATTGGTATCAAATACCAATCCTTGTTCCAATCAAATTAGGCAAGTGAAACGAAAGGAAAATTCTCACCAATCCTACTTTCCCAACTTGCCTGGTTGGACCAGTTGAACGATCATTTCAACACTTGAAGCGATTGTTTCACCCTGTCCATCAGTCGATCGACTCACAACCTGAGCCGATCGGTTCACCAAGCTGAGCCGATCGGTTCATCACATGAGCCGATCGGTTGGGAGTGCAGATTGTGCAGAATCAGTCAATTGCAGTTTCAATCAATTCGATACTCTACTCAATCTGTCCAACACCTTGAACACTATGATTTTGAGCTATCAATCAATTCAGTGTTTAATTGAACTACTAAACTCCTTTAGTAATCAATCTAAACATTATTTGTGGAAAAAACGCCTCTTCGAGGTTAAATCCTATGTGTGTGACCCTGTAGGTCCATTTCACGTTGGCAGTGAAAGTCCAAAACACTTATGACTTCACAAGCAAAGAGCGGTGCTTAGTCACACATCAGTGCTACCCAAGTGAAATAGAAAGTTGGAGAACAACTTTGAATGCTACAATCTGTGAATGGTGTTACAGCGAATGTATAATTCCTTTGTCACTGATGTCCCGAATGAACTCGAGGCATGGAACAGTCATCCTGTCAACGTTCATTCACTTTCTTGATCTCAGAGTAGATTGGAAGAGATATGTATGACATTAATATCACATACTAATTCACACATGCATGCACACGCCTATTTCAATCCTACTCATCAAGTGGCCTTGGATATAAACTCCCTCAGGAGGGACAAATTTCCATATCTATCACTCACCCCTCAAAAGCCCCATGTGTCAAAGCCACCCAATAATCACCTTTATAACAACCCATGTTTCAGGACTGCGTTTGATGATGTCAAAGTGTGCCCAATGACATGTGGTGAGTGTAGTGATTTCAGGTCAAAGAATCACACTCACCACCATCACTGTGAGTACTGACTGTGACTACCATGTCATGGTTCCATGTGTCAAACTCACGGTGGGTCTGTCTGGTACACTTATTCTCTAACAAGTACCTATGTGTTTGGTTTGATATCTCTATATCATGACTAGTGAGATTCTATCATCAACCAGCTCCACAATCTAGTCTTGTGTGTCATTACTGTCTATCTACCTTCCACAATGACATCCGACTAGGGACATAACAAGAATGTACAAACTCTAAGCATTTGTATGATCTCATCGTTCAGGTCCTCAACCCGAAAGCATACGTCATTGAGTACTGTCATTCTCTAGACATTCAATCTGTTCTATCACTATCTCATATGACTGAACCAGAAAGAATTGGAAGCTTTCCTTTGATGTTTATCAAATCAATCTTAATGTATCCCACCAATCATCCCATGATTGGCTCTCAGGGCATACATACCAACAAACTCCCACTTGCACTGCGTGCCAATCACCCTTGAATCATATTCATAGTGATCTTCAAACATGTCCCACATGTTACTCTTCTCTAGTGCGATCATAGTGAGTAATGGCAACACCTTGCCAAAGTCAGTTTTAAATGCATGTCTCTCATCTCTTTGCTGTACGTCACACGTATGAGATGGAGCTACTGTGATATGTGATTTAGTATTCTTTACTAACCTTTAGCTACATTGCATGATCAAGGATTCCATACTTGTCATCAATGAGCAGAATATCTATAAGTTCATCTCATGAACTTCCAGATCTGTATAGTATCCACTGTTGTTCTCTATCATATAGATACTGGACATTTCCTTTTAAATGGTTTTATTGGAACACTTCCAATTATCAACAAAATTTCACTTTTATATATCATATATATATATATATATATATATATATATATATATATATATATATATATATATATTTGCGATTAATTTTCTGTCCTTATCAGAAGTTCGCATCAATGTAACTCTTTACATTGAACTCTTCCTTATCTCCATAGAACTAGTACTTCTCAATTACTTATCAAGTTCTCATGGTATTCCAGTAACCCTTACTGGAAGTAGACAGACATCCACTCGTCATGTCCCACATACGAGTTATCAGGATGAGAACATCATATTGTCATGTCCCACATACAATATGATGAATGCATTTTGTTCTTTCCATGCAAGATAATGGGATGATTACATACATGATAGATCCATATCTATTCTTATTGTTCCCATTCTACATAAGAATTGGACACTTGGCCTTGGGACACTAACTCCATGTAACATGGACAAGTTTTCTCCCACTGAATCTGTGCATACTGAACCCTTCAGTACAGATTGCCAATGTATGCTTTCTCTTTTTAGGTCAAGTGGTTTTCAAGAACTATCTATATAGATATCTATTCCTATCATATAGGAAACATCTCTATCTTCCTTAAAGATAATTTCCACTTTGGATTTCCATTCCAGAACATTTCCATTTCACATCAATATGTGGAATGTGAACACGCTCCCACTAAATCATAGATTCCTTATTTATCTTTGACATATCAGTCAAACCCTTTGACTATATCATCAAAGTAAAGATCCAATTTTGAGTTGCTTGTACTCAATCAATCACATTGATTAGTCCATTGTAACTTATAGACTTCATTTGCATTAGTGGATTCATAAACCTTATAGGTTGTGTCATGTACACATCCTTGTTTTATTCCTCATAGGAATGCGGTTTTAGTATCCATATGCCAAATGTCTTAGTCATTAAGTTGCAATCAACAAGCATCTTCCTTCTCTAAATGTTATCCATGTGTCTTAACACTTAAGACTCATTTGCACTTATGGGTTTCATCCAATGGGTTCTACCATCAAGGTCATACCTTATGGTTCACATGGATGTCATTTAGGATGTAATGGTCATAAACCATAACTCAAAATTCGGTTCCTCATATTCATCTAGATAGTTGACTCATCACATGAACAACTCATCACATAGATAATTGAGGTGTATCCTTCAAGGATATAAGAACTCACAACTCCTTATGATTCTTAATGTCCTTTATTAGTGAAGGGTATTCTTTTATTAAGAAGAATTCAGTTATTTGATAATCATTCTCTAACTCCTTAGAGTATGATTCCTTCTTGATTTAGACATCACCATGCCTTAATCATGAGTTCACTTATGATACACTATCATAATCACTCATAAGGATCTCAAACATTTGGTCCAAGTATTTCATTCATTGATCTCATCAAGAATTAACACTTTACCAAATGTGCACTTCATCTATGATAATCTTGAACACTTCAAGATATTCATATTGGTATTTCTCTAAACACCATTTGAAGTATTAGCATTTGTTCCAATAGGTATGTAAATACATCACATGCATTATACCTAATAGGATAATCATTCTCCCACTACCATTAGTGAAGATTGATTAATCATGTCCAAGATATTCATGTCTCTTACTGGTTCTCTAACCAAAAGAGTCTAGATTTATCCATCACATGGAAACTAGAAATGAATTTCTCATGATTGATGTTAATTTGATTGTTTGAGTTATCTATAACTTTTAGGTATCATTTTATCTTATGCATATCAAATGCCACAAGATAAAAAGGCATTGCCACAAAGATCATATCTTTAGAAATTGAAACGTCTCTTTATTGATTTCCATTATTGGCATACAATATGCAAAAATAAAGTGTTTCTATCTATTGGAAAATATGAAATAGCAGTTCATAATTGTATTACATTCCTTTTAGGCTGAAAATAAACTAAAGTAATCCTATCTATGGTGACAACACTTGCCCCGTTTATTGAGTGCTTTACACTTTACATCTTGGTATCATATACCTCAAAAAGTGTTACAAGTTTACTTTCATGACACCTTTAAGTAGAGACGTTTGTTGCCTCCTTCTTCTTTTGTTATTCCAGATAGAGAGGATAATTCCTTTCCCAATGTCCTGGCTTTTAAAAATGGTGGCAATTTCCTTTCTTGGTCACGCCTCCCTTGGCCTTGAGAGCTGAAGATAACTTGGGCTCCTGGCTAGCATAAGAACCTTTCTTAGCTTTGCCCTTGCCCTTGCGCTTGGACTTGCCTTTGTTTCTCGTGATCACCATCACAGAGTTAGGCTTGTCCTTCTTCATCTGTATCTCGTCTGTCCTCAACATGCCCAACAACTCTGAAAGTGGCCTATCAAAGTTGTTCATGTTGTAGTTCATCACAAACTGACTGTAGAATTCTGGCAACGATTGTAGTATCACGTAAGTATCCAACTCTTGGCTTAGTGGAAATCCCAGTCTTATCAGGTTCTCCACATACCCAATCATCTTGAGTGTGTGAGGACCAACTGGATCTCCTTCTATCATGACGCACTTGAACAGTGCTCTTGAGACATTGTATCTCTCTTGTCGTGCTTGATCTTCATACATGTTCCTGAGATGCTGAATCATCTCAATGACACCCATGTTCTCATGTTGTCTCTGCAACTCGTGGTTCATAGAGCACAACATCAAGCACTTTTCATCAATGGCATCATCAGAATGCTTCTTGTAAGCATCCCTTTCCGCCTTTGGTGCATTAGGAGCAGGTTCCTCTGGAATTGGAGTATCTAGGACATAGAGCTTTCGCTCTTGAGTGAGAACAATTCTCAATGTCCTATACCAGTCGTGGAAGTTTGTCCCATTTAGCTTGTCCTTTTCAAGTACCGATCGCAATGAAAAGTGATTGTTGTTTGTTGCCATTTGTACTACAAAAGGAAAATATGCAATTTTAGTCCAAAAACGCATTTTTGACTTATTTGATTGATTTGAAAAGTTGACGATATAATTAGGCCTTTAATTAATTATCGCTCCCACTATTTAATTCAAATTGATAGCCCTCACCATCAATTCAGAAGATTGCAGTGTACAACCTTCTAGTGGGCAAGATCCTGAAATCCTCTAAGTCATGGACCAGCTAGGGTTGTCACCCACAACTTAGATCTTCTAGGTAGGAAACCTTTGCCAATTGCATCATATGAAACTCTTGATGAATGAACATGCGCAACACCCTGTCATGAACATTCCTTGCCTCTGGGCTTAGACGCTCTAAGAATCACCAGTTAAGTCTAACCCAAAAGCCGACACGGTAAACATGCACCCTACTTTGGCAGAACCTACATGTCTACCCTTCACACTTCCACAAGATAGACGGCACACCACGCTTTGGCATAACCTATGCTTGGTCGATCGAGTTTTTCATGTGTGCCGCTAATGGAAGGCATATAAGACTTAATATTTTAATGAGGGATTTGGTTTTTATATACATATACATATCCAATCACCACAATACATAGTACGTATCATATACGTGTTATATCTCACAGAAACATGCAAAATGATAAAAGCGATGATTATGGCCATCCTAATGTGATTGCTCGAGCCAAGAGGAATCACGGTCATCTAGGTGTACATCACATGCAACCTATACAAGATGAATTTTGTGCTTTGCCTTTCTGGGTTTGATCAACTCATCACATGACTGATCGGCTCGCCATCAGGCCGGTTGGCTGGGTGCCACCAGCCGATCGGTTGGCTCCTCTAACTGATCAATTCACCTGGTCATCATGCATCTCTTCATGGCCGCCACCCACTCGTCTCGCTTCTCGAACCGGTCATCAACCGATCAGCTCACTCCTTGAACCGATCGTCTGGAACGTCAACCAATCGGTTCATGCCTTGAACCGATCGTCTCAGCTGTCGTCAGGATGTCCTCCATTATTTGACATAATAGGAAATAAAATTCTATCCTATTTTACATTGTAAAAAGAGAAACCCCGAGTTACATTCGAAGGGAGAAAAGGTAGGAAAGAAATCTTGAAGTATTTTGAGTTACATCAGGAATAGGAGAAGGAAGATCGGTGCGCAGACCGAGATGCAAGCAACCACATACAATCATACACATATAGGGTTTATTGGCCATAACCACGCTATACATCCACCACAAAACTTGTTTAAGGGTGATGCGTATCGAGTGCATTCATAATACATATCATATATGTAAATTGGGATTTGTGGATTTAGGATTGGACATGCATAAAGCCAATATTATTCGCAACATATGCAATAAATAAAGGCGACAAACCAAAATCGATCATATCGATAATCCTAAAATATAGAACAGTTGACGTGGCTCTGATACCACTGTTGGGTTTTAGGGGAGGTAGAGAAGGCAGCGGAAACAAAAAAAAATTCTCCTCCCCAAACCCAGAATAAGGAAACGCGTCAACGTCTATACAATAGGAAAGGATGGTTTGTGGATTCATACCTTGTCCTGAGGCTTTCTCGGCGACAATACCTCGCGCCTTGCGCGGTCTTCACCTCTGGTCTTGGACGGTGTCTGTGCAGCTCCTGGTCGCATCGGGACTGACGACTCCTGGTCTCACCAGGACTGTCGGGATTGACAGTTGTCCTCCTAAGCGGCAGAAACCCCCCGCCTCTGAAGTAGTCCACACGGACCACCTAGAACTCCAATCTCCTTATCCCACAAGGAATTGGAAGGAGTCGCACCCTCCTGTCAGCGTACTAGTCGCCAACACACTCTCCTTCCACCAGTCACAACTGCAGTTGTCTTTCCCTTGTTGTACCTCCCTTATCGGGTAACACTTGCTCGGGCTCTCTCTCGGTTACCAAAACCAGAGAGAATGATAACTTCACAGAGCAACTGGTTGCACTGAGTTGTACTTTGAGAAGCCCCCAATACCCCTATATATAGGAGGCTCATGAGATAGGGTTCTCCATCCCGGGCAATGCGGGACTAAAAGCAAGAGTAGAAGGGTTCGAGATTTTCCACAAAACAAGCAACTCGCAACCTGAACCGATCGTTTCATTTCTGAAATGGTCAGTTGGGGACCTGAGCCGGTCGGTTGACACCTCAATCGATCAGTTGGGACATCTCAACCGGTCAGTTCACTTCTGAACCGGTCGATTCGTGGTCCTGGTCAGTTCCCGATTGACTTTCCATCTTTTATTTCTAATTGGTATCAAATACCAATCCTTGTTCCAATCAAATTGGGCAAGTGAAACGAAAGGAAATTCTCACCAATCCTACTTTCCCAACTTGCCCAGTTGGACCAGTTGAATGATCATTTCAACACTTGAAGCGATTGTTTCACCCTGTCCATCAGCCGATCGACTCACAACCTGAGCTGATCGGTTCACCAAGCTGAGTCGATCGGTTCATCACATGAGCCGATCGGTTGGGAGTGCAGATTGTGCAGAATCAGTCAATTGTAGTTTCAATCAATTCGATACTCTAATCAATCTGTCCAACACCTTGAACACTATGATTTTGAGATATCAATCAATTGAGTGTTTAATTGAACTACTAAACTCCTTTCGTAATCAATCTAAATATTGTTTGTGGACAAAACTCCTCTTCCAGGTTAAATCCTATGTGTGTGACCCTGCAGGTCCATTTCACGTTGGTAGTGAAAGTCCATAACACTTATGACTTCACAAGCAAAGATCAGTGCCTAGTCACACATCAGTGCTACCCAAGTGAAATAGAAAGTTGGAGAACAACTTTGAATCCTACAATCTGTGAATGGTGTTACAGCAAATGTATAATTCCTTTATCACTGATGTCCCGAATGAACTCGAGGCATGGAACAGTCATCCTGTCAATGTTCATTCACTTTCTTGATCTCAGAGTAGATTGGAAGAGATATGTATGACATCAATATCACATACTGATTCACACATGCGTGTGCACGCCTATTTCAATCCTACTCATCAAGTGGCCTTGGATATCAAACTCCCTCAGGAGGGACAAATCCCATATCTATCACTCACCCCTCAAAAGCCCCATGTGTCAAAGCCACCCAATCATCACCTTTATAACAACCCATGTTTCAGGACTTCGTTTTATGATGTCAAAGTGTGCCCAATGACGTGTTGAGTGTAGTGATTTCAGGTCAAAGAATCACACTCACCACCATCACTGTGAGTACTGACTGTGACTACCATGTCATGGTTCCATGTGTCAAACTCACGGTGGGTCTGTCCGGTACACTTGTTCTCTAACAAGTACCTATGTGTTTGGTTTGATATCTCTATATCATGACTAATGAGATTCTATCATCAACCAACTCCACAATCTAGTCTTGTGTGTCATTGCTGTCTATCTACCTTCCACAATGACATCTGACTTGGGACATAACAAGAATGTACAAACTCTTAGCATCCGTATGATCTCATCGTTCAGGTCCTCAACCTGAAAGCATACGTCATTGAGTACTGTCATTCTCTAGACATTCAATCTGTTCTATCACTATCTCATATGACTGTACTAGAAAGAATTGGAAGCTTTCCTTTGATGTTTATCAAATCAATCTTAATGTATCCCACCAATCATCCCATGATTGGCTCTCAGGGCATATATACCAACAGACACACCCACGGGTGATACCCCATGGCTGACACAAGGCGTCCTTGCCCGATACAAGGCTCAACCAAGCAAGGCAAGGCCCAAAAGAGCTCGACCAAGCCCAAGGCACTCAAGGCACGAGCCCAAACCTTCCTATCAAATCAAGAAGAAACAAAGAGAGAGAAAGACATCTATCAAGGTGGCAAACTTGCTCTTCAACCCTAACCCAGGATATTTTGCAAGTAGAACCTCCAACACTCAACTAAGCACAAGCAAACCCTAATCACCACTAAAGGTGATTAGCAAGCAACCAAGCACAAGGTTTAGGCAAAACAAACAAGGTAAGCCCAAAACGAAGGTCAGGGTCCTTACAAGAAGCACTGCAACAAAAGAAAATAACAGATCCAAATCCAAGAAGAATGAAGGAGGATCCCCAAACAACAAGTATTATCCATTATTTCTTGGAATGTAAGGGGAGATTCCCTCCCTAGTTCTCAAAGGAAGATTCAAAACATTTTGGGCGAGCTACAAGTAGAACTTATTTTCTTTTCTGAGATGAGAATCAAAAGAGTAACGACAGAGAGGGTGGATTCCATCTTTCTGATTGGATGGAGTTGTTTGTCTAACATAGACCAGGGCGAGGGAGGGCGTATTATGATAGGGTGGAGACTAGATCAGTGACAAGTTGATATAATAAAGGCTACTGATCATATGGTCACTATGATGTGCATAAACAAAGGGGGGTTTTCTAGGATCTTCTTGAAACTATATGGTGAGAACAATGAGGCAGAGAGGAAAAGGTTCTGGAAAGCTATCCAAGAGACATCACAGGATGATGTTCCCTAGCTTGTGATAGGTGATTTCAACAACATACAAAAGAACAAAGATAAGTAAGGAGGTTGAAGGGTTCCAAATCTAATGATGGATAAATTCAACTCAACTATGAATGCAGCCTATCTCCATGAGCTAAATATTGTTGGGTGTATAACTACTTGGTCAAACAAGAAAAGGCTTGTGGATAGAATAGCTTGTTGTCTTGATAGAGGGCTAGTCAGTAACGCCTGTTTGGATGTTTTTTCTTAAGTTGTGGTTCAACTTGGGGCTGATCAATTCTTTGATAATGAATGGATGAGACTGGATATGGTTAAACCAATCCAAACACCAACACCTTTCTGATTTGTCAACCTTTTGTGTGATTGGGAGGGCTTCCATGAAGTGGTTAAATGTGGATGGGTGATTCATATTGATGGAAATCATCTATTCAAAGTTTCAAAAAAGTTGTAGAACACAAAAAGATAACTCAAGACTTGGGTTAAAGAGAATGTTAACATCTTAAAACTACTGAAAGAGGCAAAGATCAAATATGAGGATGTTGCAACTAACTTGAGAAATGATCCCCTTTCTAGGTTGCATTATCTTAGATCAACAATGCAAAAAAGGATGAGAGAGTTAGAGAAGTTTGTGGAACTCTTTCTATTATAGAGAAGATGACTTAATTGGATACAAGATTGTGACCGAAACACAAGTGTCTATCACGCGGAAATAAGGAAGAGAGAAATGAGGGATAGCATTTATGAACTCATCAATGAACATGGTCAGCTATTTGAAGGTGGAGAGGAGGTGTCAACTCATGCTATTAACTTCTTCTATGACCTATACAACAAAGACCAACAATATCAAAGAAATAATAACTTCCTACCAAACATGAGAATTAGTGAAGCAATGAATGCACAGGTGACCAAGGGTGAGGCAGAAGAAGAAATCAAGGAGGCTATTTTCTCAATCAATAAGAACAAAGCTCCAGGCCCCGATGGTTTCAATAGAAGATTTTTCCAAGCATGCTGGCCAACCATTAAGGAGGATATATGTGAAGTTGCTATATGGTTTTTAAATGGTGGTTCGATGGTCGGAGCTGTAAAGCATACTTCCATTAAATTGATTCTAAAATAACCTGATGCTAAGGATGTCAGGGATTATAGACCGATCGCTTGTTGCTCAACTATGTATAAAATTATTTCCAAACTTCTAGATAGACGACTAAAGACATACCTACCATGAATTATCTCTAATGAACAACATGCTTTTATCAAAGGTAGGAATATATCTGATTGTCCCCTTCTAGAAGCAGAGTTTCTTTTTTATTTCAACAAGTCAAAGTCTATGACCAAAGCCTGTATGAAGATTGATATCAGTAAGACCTATGACCATGTCATGTAGGATGCTCTCTGGGACATTATCACAAACATGGGGTTCTCTTACAGCTGGATTGAGCTAACAAAACAATGTACACAGATATGCTCTTTCTCTGTCCTCATTGATGGATTCCATGTCGGTCTATTCAGATAATCTTTTAGGTGCAGACAGGGGGATCCCCTCTCTCCCCTGCTATTTAGCATTGTAATGGAGGATATGTCAAATCTAGTACACAAAGCAGTGGAAGATGAAAGGATTAAAACATTCAAAGTCAAAGGCATAAAGGTGGTTCCACATCTTATTTTTGTCGACGACATTCTTCTTTTCTCTGAAGGCAATGATAAAAGACTGAGAGAGTATAAGAAGGTTCTGATCTCTTTTGGTAAGCTAACTGACCTTTATATAAATTCTGTCAAATCAAGAGTCTTCATAACTAAATCTTGTGATCATATAGGAGGTAGACTGAAGATAGTTGTTGATATGAGTAGAGGTATTTTTCCCACAAAATACCTGTACATAACTTTGATAGCAGGAAACAATTCGTCTAAAGACTTTTCCATGGTTACTGATGGTTTACAAAACAAAATTGAGCTTTGGAGTAGGCTTAATATATTGATGGCGGGAGATTGGTCTCGGTATGCTATATCTTACAGAGCATTCTTAGATATTGGACCTTTATGGTTGATATACCCAACCCATTGATCAATAATATCTGATCCATGATAAATAACTTCACTTGGAGGGGAAAATTCCATGGTATCATGTGGAAAACCATAGATACATCTTTCAAGTAGGGTTGGTTGCAGATAAAAGACCCCAGTCTAGTTATACAGGAGAGCACAACAAATAGTTCCTATGTGGACCGGAAAGCCTCTGGAGTAAATGGTTGTGAATGCGGTATGGTGATCATCCCACAATTCAAGATTTTAGATCCACCTCGAGGGCTTGGAGAGCCATGTGTGAACACTTTGTTTTGGTCTATAATCAATATAGTGTTGATATGAATGGTCACTGGAAGTGTGGAAACCAGTTACCATTGATTTACACCAATGCATGTAATCCTTTCCCTGAATATGAGGTTCTATGGGGTAAACACCATTGTCCTACGTGGAGTACACTTATATATATATATATATATATACATATATATATATATATATATGAAGAAGCTCCCGACTAGAGATAGATTAATCAGATGGGGCATTAACACTGACAATATGTGTGTCCTATGTTGTGCATACGAAGAGTCCTGTGACCATATATTCTTTGAATGCTCCTTTGTTAGACAGATTTGGGGTGTGGTATGTCTAAGAAATGGATGGACTAACTGAAAACTGCATGGGCTTAAAGATGTCATTCAAGATACCTTCAAATGACACAAAGCAAACAAGATGTTGTTGTCCTTCAGCAGTCTGTGCATTACAGGGACCTGCTTCAAGGTCTGGGAAGAGAGAAAAAGAAGGGTGCACAGCCATAAGGACACTAATGCACTCCAAGTAATCGATAAAATCACCCATGTCTTGAGATGGTGAGTTAGAGGGAAACCTGGTCTCACTGAGGCCTTGTCCTTTAATTCTAACCTATATTAGGGTTTTTGTAACTAGTCCCCATGTATAGTATAGTTTTCTTTGTTTTGAGCTTAGCCTTTGAGCTCGAGTGCCAGGCAATGTCTGTATATCTTGCGATACCTCATTTATTGGTCTATATATTTACCTTCTCCAAAAAAATGTACTTTTTTTAATCAAGCCGAAGTTCCAGAAGTTCAATAAATAGTTTGATGATTTTTTATCATATTAATAAATACATGGAATATGACTATAATTTTTAAACACGTTCAACCTATACAATAGTCTATTCATTTTTTCAAATATAGTTCACTTAAGGATGATAAATATTGATTTAATGCATAAGTCTACACACATTTCTAAACCTCTAATAATAATATGTTTCTATACATATCTAAAAATATCTTCATTTTAGTATTTTATCTGAACAACATACTCAAAATTCCTGGATATACACCAAGATTTTTTAATATTATTTAAACCTATAGACCTGATTCACAAGTCCATTTAACAATAAATTTGGTCAGGAAATTAACAAAATGGTCATACTTATATGGAAGGATATGAGATGACCAAGTGTAACGGGCAACAATGTTTGACAACCATGTGAGGTGGTGGCCCCAAATATGACTCTATCCTTTTAATTTCTTTTCATCCATGGCATTTCCCTAGCCCACTAACCTAATATACTACAATACTACCCTCCACCTAAATGATTTTAGTATGATGGACAATAGTGTCATAAGATGATATGATGTCCTTCCTAGTTGTCTTCTCAATAAAGGTAAGATATTTCAGTTGGATATCACTCACAATATGCACCATGTGTCATAGTATACCCAA
Organism: Alisma plantago-aquatica; assembly: GCA_963693085.1. Classification (NCBI taxonomy): domain Eukaryota; kingdom Viridiplantae; phylum Streptophyta; class Magnoliopsida; order Alismatales; family Alismataceae; genus Alisma; species Alisma plantago-aquatica. Next base: position 859,655,121 of record OY856411.1, on the reverse strand, counting down.
TAATCACCTTTTTGGCAACTTGTATTTGAGAGCATGTTGGTCTAGTGTCAAAGTATAAAGAACAACATATGTTACTGCAATGAATTTAGGTATAAGGATCATAGTCACCACTCTCACATTGAGTATGACTTGTACATGTCATTACATGACTTCTAGTGTCGATATCAATGTGGGTCTATCATGTAAAACTTGCTTTTTAACAAGTACCCATATGTATGAGTTGATATCCGATGTCATGACTAAGGATACATAGTCATCTTCTCACCACACATGCTAGTCTTATGCATTATTGTTGTCCTATACTATCCAAAATATTAACCAACTACAAAAATATCAAGAGCGAGTACTCTTTCTATAAATATAATCTCATTTTTAGGTCCTCAACCCAAAACATATGTCATTGAGTTAAAACATTCTTAAGACATTGTTAAGATTATTCATTATATGAATACTTAAACAAACATAATAAGTGAAATTTACTTCTATTAGTAATCAAACTAAGTACAAAATATCCCTTTCACAATAATCACATAATGTCTCTTAGGTCATATAGCCAAAAGTCTCCCACTTGCACTAGATCCAATCACTCAAGACCTAAGTCCAAATGATATAACTTGACCATCATGTTTTTTCTATGGAAGTGCTTTAGTTAGAGGATCATCAACATTTCTTTTTGTTGGTACTCTGCAAAGCTTTACATCTCCTCATTCTACAAACTCACATATGAGATGGCAACGCATGAGTATCTTCTTGGAATGTTGATGCGATCTGTGTTCCTTAGCTTGTGTAATAGCTCCATTGTTGTTGCAATAAAATCCTACTGTGTCTTCAATGGTTGTAACCACCCCAATTTCACAAATGAACTTCTTGATCCATATTACTTCTTTTATTGCACTGGAGGTAGGAATGTACTTGGACTCCATTGTACAATCAACCAATGTCTCTTACTTGGAACTCATCTAGCTCACAACTCTGTCATTTAAGCAACAAACAAATTTAGATTGTGACCGATAATCATCCTTGTTGGTTTGAAAGATTGGATCAGTGTAAACTTTTACGGCTAACGCTTCCTCACCATCATAATTAGGAATTGATTCTTAGTTCTTATCAAGTAGCTAAGGATGTTCTTTACAACTATTCAATGACCATCATCCAGATCCAACTAACACCTGCTCTTCATGCTCAAAGCATAAGAGACATATGGGCCCATACATATCATTGCATTCATGAAAAATCCAGTTGTAGAGGCATATGAAATGCTATTCATGTGTGCCTTGTCTTCCATAGATCTAGGAAAATGATTTCTAGAGAGACTTATTCCATGAAACATTGGTAAGTTTCCTCTCTTAGAATTCTACATGCTAAACTTCTTTAGCAACTTGTCAATGTATGTACTTTATACTAGGCCAAGAAGATTTCTTGATGTATCTCTAGAAATCTGGGTTCCTAGAATATAGTATGCTTTGCCTAAGTCCTTCATGGAGCTGATATTGCCTAACCATATTTTATCCAATAGTAGAGTAGGTATGTCATTTCCCAACAATAGTATGTCATCTAAATACAATATGAGAAATATAACCATTCTTTCACTAGCCTTCTTGTAGACACACGGTTCATCTTCATTTTGGATAAAGTCAAACTGTTTGTCTGTCTTATCAAAATGAAGACTTGAGCTCCAAGATTCTTACTTCAGTCCATAGATTTACCTTTGTATCTTACAAACATTATTGGCTTCATTTGTAGTGATAAAACCTTTATATTGGGTAATGTATACATCCTCTTGAGGATTCATGTTAAGAAAATAAATTTTAATGTCCATTTTCCAAATATGGTAGTCATGATAAGATGCAATGTCAAGCGCGATCATGATGGATTTAACCATGGAAACAGGTGAAAAGGTCTCATAATATTCAACACCTTGAACTTGTTTGGAACCTTTTGCGACCAATCTACCTTTGTACGTTTTTACACTAACATCGATGTGGTCATCTTCTCAAAGAACCAAATGCACCTTATGGGTTTTACCCCTTCAAGTGGATCTACCTGGGTTCATACCTCGTTATTATACATGGAATACATCTCATATCTCATGGTGTCAAGCCATTTCTCATTATCTTGTCCCTAATATCCTCATTATAGGCTTATGCCTTCCCATCCTCAATGACCAACACTTCATCTTATCAAATCATGATAAATCTATAGCTCTCTGGCTCAAGACATTCCCTAGTACACCTTTGAGGTTCTTATGCTATGAGATGGACTTGAGGTTGCACAACAACTTGTAGTTGCACTTGTCCCTTATATAGCTCCATTGGTTTAATTTTATCTTGTTGGTCTTTAACTTCTTCGAGCTCTATTTTCCTACCATTGGTTCCTTTGGAAATAAATTCCTTTTTGAGGAATACAACATATTTAGAAACAAATACTTTATTGTCAGATGGACTATAGAATTAGTAACTCTTAATTTCCTTACCATTACCAAAAAGGATACATTTATTGGATTTGGGTCTAATCTTTTCATAAAAGTGATTCTTGACATAAGCTTCACATCCCCAAATTTTCATGAAAGATATATTTGGACATTTATTGTTCCATATCTCATATGGTATCTTGTTAATGAATCTGGAAGGTACTTGGTTAAGTGTAAAAATAGAGGTGGAAGATCAGCTAAGTTCATCATTGATCGTACCATGTCCAACATGGTGAGATTTTTTTTTCTTTTTGACATACAATTATGTTGTGGTGTTTCAAATGGAGTTCATTTTGATACAATACCACAATCCTTTAGAAGGACTTCAAACTCTGGGCCTAAGTATTCATCACCTCAATCTGATCGAAGTGCTTTAATTCTTTTGCCATGTTAACTTTATATTTCACTCATAAATTCCTTGAAGTTTTAATAGGATTCAGATTTGTGTTTCATAAGATACATATATTCAAATCTACTAAGGTCATTAGTAAAAGTGATGAAGTATTGATATCAACCTCTAGCATTTATGCTAAAAGGTTCATTCACATCAGTATGTATGAATCCTAATAGGTCACACTCTCTCACTTTTACTAGTGAAAGGTGCTTTTGTCATTTTGCCTAACAAATAAAATTCACATGTCTCTATTGATTCCAAACCAAAATATTCTAGAGAACCATCAGAGTCTATAAATACACTTATCATTTGTGTGTCCTAGATGACAGTGCCAACGATATGTTTGATTTGAGTCATTGACTTGAGTTTTAAGTTCTTGGTATTTCTGTAATATATGTGTGTCTAAAAATATATTAAATAATGACCATAAGACATAGGGAAATACCATAAAATATCTCATCTTTAGAAATGGAAATTTGACCATTCTTTATTAAAACTCAAAAACCCTTCATATCGAAACAAGACACAAAGACCATTTTTCTAATTATCAAAGGTACATAATAGTAGTTTTGTTACAACCCCAATTTTTGGGCTTATATGGTTTGAAATGTAATTTCTCTAATAAAATGTAGGATTATGGAAATTGTATGATTTATGTGTAATGAATGGATTTCTTTGATAATGTTTTATTTATATATATGATTTTGTGGACCCTATTGAGTTAGTGGGTCCAATATGATAAAAAGAGAAAGAAACTTGAAGGAAATCAAATAGTGCATAAAAATGAAAATAAATTAAGATCATGATGAGAACCAGGTAGAATTCTCTAGAAAGTGGTGTGAATTACCTTCATGGATTAGGTTTTGAATCCACTTGGTTAATAATGGTAAAAGGAATCCAAATAAAGGAAATAGAAGGGAAAGAGAGAAAATATGAATAAAATATGTCTTTTTCATTGAAAAATTGTATATTACAAAAAGTCTCTCATACTTTCGAGTTTGAGTCCCCAACTTGGAACACAAGTATTTTAAGTCATTATAGACTTTCTTTTACAATTTGGGATTAAAAGGATACACAGATTAGCAGATATGAATATTGTAAGTTTTCCTAAAGTGAAGAGGATAACATTAAATGTCACAATTATTTCCAAATCAATTTAGGCTATTTTCTGGCTTTGTTTTAGCACATGGCATGATAGCCGTTGGATATGAGATCCAACGGTGGTTGTATCCTCTCCTAACTTGACTAGGAATAGGAAAGAAAAATAGTGCTTGGAGATTTCTCAATTGATTTTCACTCCACACGATCAACATGCGAATCTGGAAGTTGTTCCATTGTATTCGAAAAAGGAAATAACACCATTTAATCCTAAGTTCTAGTACCTTTGGAAGTGTACTTAGGAATCCCCTAACCTCAGGATTCTTTTCGGACATCTAGCCCCACCTTCCTCCTCATTTTCCTCCTCTATCTTCTGATGCGCCACCTCCCCTTCCTCCCTGGTCATGCCTCCTCCGACCAATTTCCCTTGTCTTTGGCTGTGGTGCCTAATGTCATAGGTAATAGCCACTTTTCTGGGTGCCCAAGAGTCCAGACACCCAGAGTCAATGATGGAGTTGACAACCAAGTGGGCATTGCATCGTGAGACAGAACATAGTGAGGGAAGAAGATGACCCCGTGTAAAAGGATGACCTTGCCCTCGACTCGGAAATTGGGAAGAGTGGGGACAGATGGGTTTTCACGGGATGCAACTCACTGAGACATGCTGGCGTGACTCACTGATACAGTGCACACCCATTGGCATGGCCTAGTCCGCTTGGAAAAGGAAGGAAAAGAAATTGAACTACTGATGTGGCGGCCAGCTATTGGTTGGAAGGTAATTTATCATATAAAATTCATGACAAATTATTGGTAACTCAGATTGTAATGATTTTTATATGACAATTGATCATAAAAATTCAAGGAATCCATTAAAAATATAATTGAATCTTGATTCTACCTACAATTCAAAAAGTATATAAAGTTGGCACCTTTAATGCATTTATGAATGGAAACCCCTAATTTTGATATGAATGAGATTTGGTAAAGTTCTTTGGATACTTTAAAGAAAATATTAACATGTTGTTAATGAAAGAAATATTTATATCTAAAAAGATAATCTTTGTTCTTAATTGGCTTAATTTAGGGTTCCATGTGTAAAAAGTGCATTAATGGGCTTAGAAACCCTAATTTAGGTGATTATGACTTTTAGTGGTTTTTATTTCAAAAACTCATGAATAAAATAGAGATATGATGATAGGAAGCCAATTTGTGAATAAAGACCCTCAATAGGGATAATTTATGTAATTAGGGTTTTGATGCATAGAAAAGCTATTTTAGGGTTTGTTGACCAAAAAAGGTAAAGTTTGGGAAATAGATCTAAGAGGTCCTAAGGAAACCCTAATTGAACCTAGAAACCCTAGAAGGGATTCCCAAGTCAATAAAAAAGGGTTTAAGAAGAGTATGTAATGATTAGGTAATATATGCTTTTCAGGATTCATATTGCGTGGGTGATTTTCTTGATTGGTTGACTGGACTTCCTGATTGGATTGGATAGTTTGATTGATTCTTTGAGATCTCCAAATCAGGTATGAGGTTACTTTTTGGTTACTCACTTTAGTTTGATAGTGATTTCTGAAGTTTTACCTATTTCTTGAAATTAAATGATTGGATGAATTTATTTCTTGCAATCTATAAAGTGACTATGATTATCACAATATAATTTCTTATGGCTTTCATGGACCTATATGCCATCTTTGGATTTATGATTTAAAATTTATGAGGACCAAGCCCTGGAGGGAAGGTCATGAGTGGTCAAGCCCTAGATGGGAAGACTATAGGGCACCTAGAGAGGTGACCCATAAGGTACCAAGCTCCAGATGGAGAAGGTAGCCTAAAGTCCATTGCAAGGACTAAACCCTAAGAGAGGGTATACCAGAGGATGAGTAAAAATGGTTGGGAAGTTGTAATGAAAACATAATCTTGGATTGTCAACAACAATTTGTTGTCATTAGGTTGTTATGATATACAGGAAAATTTTTATTTGCCACCACATACCAGTAAATTCTTTATACTTACCGACATTTTATTTGTCAACATTATAGGAATATTTGATAGTGGACAAACAATTTAAGTGATAGTTTAAGAATAAAGCTAAATAAGGATTGGAGAATTTAGTTAGATAGAACTCTACATTGGGTAAAGTTCTAAACTCCTATTTTTGAAAGGTATGTGAAAAGTAAATGTGTATCCTGCCTTAATCTTAGTCTCTGGTAGAATTTATTAATTGATTTTATTATTTGAAAAACCATTGATCCTATTTTGGGATAGTGGCTCTTGATTCTTGGTCTTCCTTAACTGGGGGTTACTGAGGAGTGGGGTAGTTACAATTGGTATCAGAGCATGGTTTTCCATATAATTTCTAATACTTATTAAATTTTATAAACTCTTTAGAACCCAAGGATTTTTGAAAGATGGATGTGTCTAGAAAAGGATCTCAATCCGGGGGCTACAAAGATTTTACTCTGTCCTGCTAGTCAGTTTACGTGGACTCCTAGAATCTGTGTGACTGTTGACGTGGTCTATTATCACACAAACAAATTCACTAGGGGTTGAAATCCCAGAGTTTTACCAAAACCTTGTGCAATAATACCACTTGCAAGCGGATGGGTCTTATCACAGTATAGTTAAGGATTGAATCCCAAGGGACAACATTTTTAAGAATAATTTCTAGTCTAGTCCAGTTCAAGTAAAGCTAATATTTAGAACAAGGGTTGGTTTGAGGTTAATTAGACTAATTGCAAGAAAGTAGAGAGTAGAATTAAAGTTGAATCTAGATTAATGATGGGGATCACTGGGGTGGTCTCGGGTTTCACCACCACCACACATGCAAACATATCCAATCATAAACATCCATGCAACATCTAACTATCCAAATAGAACTGCTACGAACCCTCCAGGAGGGATTTTTAAGTTCGCGTAAGCATCACCTTAGGCATCAAATTTCTCGTCGCCATCCAGATCATGCACTTACGGTTCCGAAGATACAGATATCCAACTGAAGTTGTAGCCCTCCCTAAGGGATGTTTCGGCACACAGAAGCGTCACCGTGGGCTAGATGGCTCGTCCCCTCATGGATCATTTGCTTACGACCTCAGGGAATCCCATCCGATTTCTAGTCTGGGAGTCAACCGCGTTAATCGACATTCTATCCTACATATTGAAGTTCTTACAACATAGGAAAGAACAAGATAAAAGCAAGCAGGTGATCAGTCTACAAGAAAACATCGACGATTAACAACAAAATGAAAAGTTATATACATTTCCATGGAATGTTTAAATTAAAAGACATGAAAACATGGGCCGCGGGGCTAGTCCCCGCACCCCAGTGAAAAGGAACTACTCGCTCATGATGTAAGGAACAAGAAGAGCAAGAGAGAGGGAAGATTCCACCAGGGGCATGATGCAAAAGTTTATCACAGCTCGGTGAAGATGTAGTCTTCTACGCCATGTCGAAGTAGGTCTGAGATGAGGAGGAAGAACCACCAAGGAAGACTAGGCTGATCTTCTTCTCCACCTTCTTTCTCGTCTTGACCTTCTTGCTCACAGCAAGAGGAGTAGACTATGGTAGAGTGGAAGGATGGGTGTGTCAGCGCGAGATGGCGGCGGATTTGGCGAGTGTGCGTGATTCTTTGGCTGGCAGTGGAGGAAATGGTGGTGATCGATCCAACCTAGGGGTCGAGCGCAGGTGTTTGCGCAACCTGGTGGTCAGGAATCAATGGCTGTGAAGGTGACAGTGTATATATAGGAATCGGCCTCTAGGCCTCACGGTCTTTCTTAAGTGGCAGCCTCACGGTCTTGGAAGGGCGGTGGTCATCCATGCAATTTGGAGACTGCTAGGGCCTTCATGCGGTTTGGAGACCGCTAGGGCCAAGCTCACGGTCTTGCTTACATGATCTGTCTTCATGAACTTGGAGAGTCAATCGTTCTTCATGGTTTGAAAACCACGAGGCTTCCTCTCAATTTGGAAACTGCAAGGCTTCCTCACAGTTTGGAAACCATAAGGCTTCCTCATGGTTTTGTAGCCTTCACGATCTCACGCTTCTCGCGGTCTTGGACGATCAACTGTCCTCGCAGTTTTGAGATCGTGAGGGCTCCTCATGTACTTGAGATCGTGAGGGCTCCTCGCGGTATTGAGACCACGAGGGATCACGCGGTCTTGAGACTGTGAGGGGGTGTGAAACTGAATGGTTGGAAGGATCAATACTATGAGATCGAGAATGAATGATCAGATGGGGTCCCACCGAATGAGATGAGGATGCATAGTGAAACTGACAGATGGAAACTGAATGACTAGGATCGAATGGGCTGAGACCGCTAGGGCTAAGTGAGGGAGAAAAACTGCTAGGTCAGATCGATTGGGCTGGTTGTGCATGATCTGTGTGAAATACATATAAAACTAGTTAATAACTTGATAATCTGATCAATCAAGCAAAATTGCACATGGTAAGATTTAAGGAGATGAGATCAAATGTATTTAGTCAAATTGGGCCCAAAATGGTGGCTAAAAATCATGATGAATTTGGACTCTTCAGAATATCCCGAACTTAAACGTTACTCGTCCTCGAGTAACACAAAATCTGAAACAATCACCAAATGAATACTTTTGAATCATGTGATTGCCTCTTCTTCACATCATGATTGTTTACTTTTTGCTTAGTATGACTAAGAATCTCAACTTCTTGAGATCACTGAACACATCTTACCATATCTTCGTTCCTGAGTTTTTTTTCCAACATCACTTCCTCCTCACTTTTTCCAACATCAAGCATTTCTAAGAGTTTCGTAAGAGTCCAGAGATACCCGTAGAACAAAAAGTGTGCATCTGATCTGACATTGGTGTATTTTAGGATAGTGGAGGCATTCATTGTTCCTTAGGTGGAAAAGGGAGTGAAGGATGGCATGGAAGGAAGAAATAAATATCTCCTCTATTCAACTCAAGATTTTTATTATATGATTGCAATTTCATTGATTGCTTTTTTTGTGTGTGAATATCTCCTCTATTTGACTCGAGATTGCATTTTTTGTGTGCACATTGACATCTTTTCTTGGTGGTACGCCCCTATTAATTAGCGAGGGGTATGGAAGAAGCGGATATAGAGAGAGGTGGTGTGCCACCCTGAACTTAGCGTTTGGCACTAATTTGGCTATTTGTGTTTCTTTTTTATGGAAGGAGGGGTACGAAGGTGATGGAAGAAGCATAGAAGAGAGTTCAGATCAGAATGCAACTTGATTTACAATTCAGTACATCGGGTCATTCTCTTTATCATACTCTGCTCAAATAATGACTTGATGAGGATCCGATGGGGTTCCATATTATTGTTCCACTTGTTAGTTAGGAAGCACGACGTGTTTGATCCCTATCAGTTCAACAGACACTTGCCATTTTTGTAGAAGGATCATGATGTTAGGATTCATAAGCTTCACAAGATGATTTCAATCAATAGGCTAGTTTCAAAAAGTAGTCCTCTTGAGAATTTGCTTCAAATAAGGAGGGTATAATGATTCAAAATGCAAAGAGGGAGAAACAAACTAGCTAGGTAATGGATTTTATTGAAACAAAAACATCAGGACTTCATCAAGTTTCTATACAAACTACTTTGAAAACTTCAAAATTCTGAATTTTTTTTAAAAAAAATTGCTCAAAAATGAAATGATGAAATCTTAAGTCTGAAATAGATGGGCGTGGGTGGAAAGTAAAGTACGTACCACCCACCCTCCACCCCTAACTTAGAAATTTGCTCATCCCAAGAAAACACTGAATCCGAGATGGAGGGGAAAATTCATGTCGGTTGAACCACCAGCTGTGGTTGCGTTCCAATAAGCACACGTCCTCCATCTAAAAATTGCAAAAATGAAGACTAATCAGAACTTAAGATAGCATTGTGCGATGTAATTTTTATTCAGTGAAAAATTTTCTAAAAGGTAAAAACAAAATTACAAAAATTTTCTATTTCAGAATTAAGAGTAAAGGCGAAATTATTGATCGGGTTGCCTCCTGACAAGTGCCTTTGTTTTACGTTGATGGCTCGACGTGAGTCCTTCAATTTTATGGTGGATACGTTAGATTGGTAAGGTCCATCATTTCTTTGGTGCCTATGTCAGCTGAGGTGAAATATCTCTTCAGGCGTTGGCTGTTAGCCACAAATTCTCCTGATTGTTTACTCCATAAGACGAAAGCTCCATGCGGTTAGATGCTCTTGACAATGTAAGGTACAAACCAACAAGAACGGAGTTTCCCTGGGAATAACCTCAGTCTTGAGTTGAACAGTAAAACTTGGTCTCCCACTTGAATGTCCTTTCTTTTTAGATGACCATTGTGCCAAAGTTTGGTGCATTCATTGTAGATTTGTGCATTCTCATAAGCTGTCATCCAGAGTTCTTCCAGCTCTTGAAGTTGTAGAATCCTAGATTCGCCTACTTTCTTCATGTCAAAATTTAGTTGTTTGATTGCCCACCATGCTTTATATTTGATTTCTACAGGCAGGTGGCATGACTTTCCATAGATTAATCAAAATGGTGTAGTTTTGAGAGGAGACTTAAAAGTGGTGTGGTAGGCTCACAAGGCCTCATTGATTTTCACTGACCAATGTCTTTTCCAAGATAGCCTTGAGTTGACAGTTAGAAACCTCTACATGCTCACTTGTTTGTGGGTGGTAGGGGGAGGCTACCTTGTGTGTCACACCGGCTTTTTTTAACAACGCTTTGAAGCTTCTTTTCAGAAAATGAGAACCTCCGTCGGATATCACAGTGTGTGGGACTCTGAAATGGGGAAAGATAATATCTTTGAACATCTTGATAACCGGTTTGGAATCGTTAGTTATAGTTGGTATGGCCTCTACCCATTTTGAGACATAATTCGCTACGACTAGGATGTAGGAAAATTCATGTGAAGATGGGAATGGACCCATGTAGTACACACCCCAAACATCAAAAATCTTGACCTCTTACCATAGTTTAAGTGGCATCTCATCTCTTTTCATAACGTTACCCATTCCCTGACATTTGTCACATGATAGAACAAAGTTGTAGGAGTCTTTGGATATGGTCGGCAAAAAGAAACCACATTGCAAGACCTTCAAAGTAGTTTTCTTAGAACTCATATGGCATCCAACTGGGCCTGAGTGACATTGCTCTAAAATAAGTTGGGCTTCCTCCTCAATGATACAAGGTCTGTAGAGACCATCAACACAGAGCTTGAATAGGTACGGTTCATCCCAGTGATACTGCTTCACATCGTGCATGAATTTCTTCAGTGTATTTTTGGTGCATACAAGGTGGATGACACCCGCGAAAAGGTAGTTTACATATTCCGAATACCAAGGTGTAGCTTCTGAGACTTTCATGAGTTGGTCATCTAGAAGAGAATCATTAATAGGGATCCTCTTAGTTTCCAGGGTGTGGATGCGACTGAGATGGTCTGCTACAACATTCTATGTACCCCTTTTATCTCTTATTTCCAAATCAAATTCTTGCAAGAGGAGAATCCATCTGATTAACCTGGGTTTTGCATCTTTCTTCACCAGAAGGTAACAGATAGTGGCATGATCCGTGTAGACAATGACTTGAGAACCAACGAGGTAGGATTTGAACTTGTCAAAGGCATACACGACTGTAAGAAATTCCTTCTCAGTAGTTGCATAGTTCCTCTGAGCTTCGTCGAGGGTCTTCGATGCATAGTAGATCACATAGTGTTTCTTCTCTATACATTGGCCTAAAATAGCACCCACAACATAATCACTGGCATCACACATAATTTCAAATGGGTGATCCCAAACGGGAGCTCTGATGATGGGTGTTATTGTAAGAGCATGCTTTAGGTTGTTGAAACTCTTGACACATTCTTCGTCAAAATGGAAATCAGCGTCCTTTAGCAACAAAATTTGTCATTGGCTTGGTTATCTTGGAAAAATCCTTTATAAACCTTCTGTAAAAGCATGCATGACCAAGGAACGTACGAACCTCTCTTACATTTGTCGGGATAGAGAGTTTGGAAATCACTTCAATCTTTTCCTTTCCTACTTTAATTCCTCGATTACTGACCCTATGGCCAAGGACTATGCCTTCTTTTACCATAAAGCGGCACTTCTCCCAGTTTAAAACAAGATGTGCTTCTTCACAACATTTAAGGACTAGGGAGAGGTGCTTTAGACATGAGTCATATGAATCTCTCATATATAGAGAAATCATCCATAAAAACTTCCATCACAGTTTCAGTGAGACCAGCAAATATAGTTGCCATGCAAAGTTGGAAAGTTGCAGGCACATTGCAGAGACCGAATGGCATCCTTCTAAAAGCATATGTTCCAAATGGGAAAGTAAAAGTTGTTTTCTCTTGGTCATCTATAAGTATAGGAATTTGATAGAAACCAGAGTAACCATCGATATAGCAAAAATATTCTTGATGGGCCAACTGTTCTAAGACTTGATCAAGAATGGGAATCAGAAAATGATCCTTACGTGTCGCCTTGTTCAACTTCTATAATTAATACACATCATCCACCCAGTGACTGTTCGAGTGGTGATGAGTTCATTATCTTCATTCCGTATCACGGTAGTTCCACCCTTCTTAGGGACAACATGCACGAGACTTACCCATGGTGAGTCAGATATAGGATAGATGATCCCCGTAGTAAGTAATTTGACGACTTCCCGACGGACAACTTCCTTCATGTTTGGATTAAGATTTCTTTTATGTTTGAAAGTCGGCTTGCGGTCTTCCATCATGGGGATTTTATCCATGCAAAGTTCTTGACTCACTCCAGTGAGATCACTCATCTTGTAGACGATGGCTTTTCTTCTTTCCCTTAATCCTGTTAGGAGTTTTTCTTCTTGTTCGGTTGTTAGGTCAGAATTTATAATGATTGGGCAGACCTTGAGATCATCTAGAAACACATACTTCAATCCCTCGGGTAGGGGTTTCATTTTAGGGGCTTTTGTTTTCTCACACGGTTCTTCAGTAACATTCACAGTCTTGAGTTCCTTAAATTCGTCTTTAGCATCTTCTTCAGTAGTGTCGAGGTGGTGAACGCAATTTGTCACTTGTTCGTCAAATGAACTGTCTCCATTCAGATTAGTCAAGGCTACTCCTAAAGGATATTCTTGTTCATAATCCTCTTCTGTAAGGAGTGACATCTACTCTATACACTCAATCAAGTAGACTTCTTCTTGCATGCTTGGTCTTCACATACTTTCAAAAATTTTGAACTCGAGCATTTCTTTGCCTAGTCTGAGCATCAAGGTTCCTGCTTCCGCATCTATCAGAGATCTTGCAGTGGCAATGAATGGATGGCCAAAAATGAGAGGGTATCTGGCATCTTCCTTTATGTCTATAATGACAAAGTCACACGGAACATAGGAATCTTTGCCTACCTTGATGGGTACGTCCTCAATAATTCCCAAGGGGAGAGTCACAAAGTTATCTGCAAGTTGTATGGTCATGCCAGTTGGAAGCAGTTCTACAAACCCTAGCCTTTTGTAAAGGCTAAGTGGCATGATAGAGATGCTAGCACCAAGATCGGCCAATCCCTTCTTACATGAAGAGTCACTGATATGGTATGAAATCCCAAAAGATCCTAGGTCTTTCTTCTTCTTGGGCATCTTGCTCTGGATGATATTGGATGTGGTTGTTGCTGACTTTACTGTCTTGTACTCTTTGGTTATATACTTCCTTGTAAGGAGAGACTTTAAGTACTTTGTCTGTGCTGGTATTTCAACCAGTGCATCAAGAAAGGGTATATCAACATGGAGTTTCTTCATGGCTTCTTTGAACTTGTTGAATCGAGTGTCAAGCTTTGTCTGTCTCAAACAAGCTGGGAAAGGGGGATGAGGCTTGTACTGTGGTACTTCTGGCTCTGGTGTTTCTTTATCGGTAATAATTGATTTTTCAGAACTTTCCTCACCTATCTTATCAACAGTCACTTCCCCTTTTGTTTGAGACTCAGATGTTGTAGAGTCTTGGACAGCCACAAAGTCATCCTCATCAGTAATAACCACAGGTGTCTTGACAGGGGGATCTGAATAGTCTCTTCTAGACCTGGTGGTGACAACCTTCAGTTGCTCTGGGTGCTTAGGATTGTTCTTTCGTTGGCCAGTAAAGGCTCCAGTAGGTGGCTTCATGCTATCTGCAAGTTGAGCTAGTTGAGATTCAATAGCCTTCTGATGGGCTTGCTAGTTAGCTATCATAGTCTGCTGTGACTGTAACATTTTCTCAATGGCTGAGAGCTTGTCTTCAGGAGAGATAGGACTGGCTTGTTGTTCTTGTTTTTGTTGTTGATAGGGGACTTGGTTGGGATTCTAGAACTGGGAATTGTTTTGATAATTGTTGTAGTTCCTATTTTGAAAGTTACCCCTAAAGTTTCCTTGATTCCCAAAATTTTGTTGTTGGTTATACTGGAATCATGGTGGGCCTCATTGCTGATTATTTGAACCAATTTGTCGCGAGTTCTCTACTCCCGAAGGATTTCCATATTGAAAACCAGGATGGTTCCTGTTCTGATTCGGTTTGTAATATCTTTGGCCAGGGATGGTGTTGATATCATTAAGATTTTCCAGTTGACCATTATCTCCTTGGCCATAAATGTTGCTTAGAACAACATCATAGAGAACATTTTAGGCTAGTGTTGAATGATCAGTGCTTTTACATGCTTCACAGAACAATGAAGCTGACTTGATCTATTCTTGTTGTTGTGGGAGTGAGTGTCTTCTTTCAAAAGCAGCAATAGATGATTCAAGATGATCTTTCTTGGAGACTAGGAGCTTGAGGGATTCGACGATAGACTTGTACTCAAGAGTAGATTCTGCCATAGCTACCTTCAACACTCCTTTACTTACGGGTCTACCCCAGTTGACCTGATTTTCAGCTCCAAGGGTGATAACCTTCCATGTGCTATCATAACTTTTACGCATGAAGTTACCTCCAGATGAGGAGTCAAAGAAACTCTTGATATCGTCATCCACACCCCTATAGAAGATCTCAATGAGTTGATTCTTAGGAATGTCATGGTGTGGACACTTGCGTAGAAGCTCCTTGTACCTTTCCCATGCTTCAACAAGGGATTCTCTAGGGACCTGAGTGAATTGAGTTATACGTCCCCTGATTTCATAGGTGAGAGAAGGAGGATAGAACTTCTCCAGAAAGATATTTTGAAGTTGTTCCCAAGTGGTGATGGGTTCGCATTGCAAGGAATTTTACCAACTTATAGCTCTATTAGCAAGAGAATACTTGAAGAGACAGAGTCAGATGGCATCATCTGTGACTCCATTTTTCTTTGTCATAGCACATATATCAATAAACCTCAGAAGATGTTCCTGAATATGTTCTCCTTGCTTACCATAGAATTGGCTATTTTGAAGCAAGGTGATCCAATGTGCCCTTATCTCAAAATTTGGAGCGTTGATGGGAGGAGGTTGCACTGGATGATGAACATCAACAGCTTTAGGGATTGAGAACTCCCTAAGGTCTTTTTGCAGTTCTGCTGCTGCTTGAGCTACTCAGATCTTTGTTTCAACTACAACTCTGGCTTCTTGCATAAGCCTATCTCTTTGTGCAGTAAGGGCTTGAGCAACCCTTCGTGCTATTTCCTCCTCTTGAGCCATCCTTGCTTGGTTCTCGCTGTTCTGATGATGAAAAGTTCTGTCTATCTCAGGATCAAAGCTAGCAGTGAGATCGAGACTGTTTGAACGGTGCATGCACTACTCTTTGTTGGTACCTGGGATGGAAATATTTTTCAAAAGTGAGATTGACGGAGTAGAACCGAATTCAAGTGAATGATCAATTGTATCAAAAGAAAAAGCAAAATCCTAGATTAGCCTCAAAAGAATTAGATTTGACTAACTAATTCTGTTGCCCCCGACAACGGTGCCAGAATTTGACGTGGTCTATTATCGGACTAACAAATTCACTTGGAGTTGAAATCCCAGAGTTTTACCAAAACCTTGTGCAATAATACCGCCCACAAGAGGACGGGTCTTATCATAGTATAGTTAAGGATCGAATCCCAAGGGACAATGTTTTGAAGAATCGTTGCTAGTCTAGTCTAGTTCAAGTAAGGTTAATATTTAGAACATGGGTTGGTTTGAGGTTAATTAGACTAATTGTAAGAAAGTAAAGAGCAAAATTAAAGTTGAATCTAGATTAATGATGGGGATCAATGGGGTGGTCTCGGGTTTCACCACTACTATACATGCAAACATATCCAATCAAAAACATCCAGGCAAGATCTAACTATCCAAATAGAACTACTGTGAACCCTCCCGGAGGGATGTTTAGGTTCATGTAAGAGTCTCCTTAGGCATCAGATTTCTCATCTCCATACGGATCATGCACTTATAGTTCCGAATATAAATATATCTAACTAAAGTTGTGGCCCTCCCTAAGGGATGTTTAGGCACATAGAAGCGTCACCGCAGGCTAGATGGCTCGTCCCCTCACGGATCATTTGCTTACGACCTCAGGGAATCCCATCCTATTTCTAGTCAGGGAGTCAACCGCGTTAATCGACATTCTATCCTACATATTGAAGTTCTCACAACATAGGAAAGAACAAGATAAAAGCAATAAGGTGATCAGTCTACAAGAAAACATCAACGATTAACAATGAAATGAAAAGTTATATACATTGCCATGGAATGTTTAAATGAAAAGACATGAAAACATGGGAAGTGGGGCTAGTCCCCGCACCCCAGCAAAAAGGAACTACTCGCTCATGATGCGAGGAACAAGAAGAACAAGAGAGAGGGAAGATTGTGCCATGAGAATGATGCAGAAGTTTATCATAGCTCGGTGAAGATGTGGTCTTCTACGCTGTGTCGAAGAAGGTCTGAGACAAGGAGGAAGAACCACCAAGGAAGACCGGGCCAATCTTCTTCTCCACCTTCTTTCTCATCTTGACCTCCTTGCTCACAGCAAGAGGAGCAGTCCATGGATGAATGGAAGGATGGGTGTGTCAGAGTGCAAGATGGCAGTGGATTTGGTGAGTGTGTGTGATGTTGTGGCTGGTGGTAGAGGAAATGGTGGTGATCGAGCCACCCTAGGGGTCGAGCGCAGGTGTTTGCATAGCCTGGTGGTGAGGAATTGATGGCTGTGAAGGTGGGGGTGACGACGTATATATAGGAATCAGCCTCTGGGCCTCATGGTCTTACTTAAGTGGTGGCCTCACAGTCTTGGTAGGGCGGTGGTCGTCCTCACAGTTTGGAGACCGCCAGGGCCTTCATGCGGTTTGGAGACCACTAGGGCCATGCTCACGTTCTTGCTTACACGATCTGTCTTCACGGACTTGGAGAGTCAATTGTTCTTCATGGTTTGCAAACTGTGAGGCTTCCTCTCAGTTTGGAAACTGCAAGGCTTCCTCATGGTTTGGAAACTACAAGGCTTCCTCATAGTTTTGTAGCCTTCATGGTCTCATGCTTCTCATGGTCTTGGACGATCAACTGGCCTCGCAGTTTTGAGATCGTGAGGGCTCCTCGCGGTCTTAAGATCGTGAGGGCTCCTTGCAGTCTTGAGATCGTGAGGGCTCACACGGTCTTGAGACCGTGAGGGGTGTGAAACTAAATGGTTGGAAGGATCAAGATCGTGAGATCGAGAATGAATGATCAGATGGAGTCCCAAGTCCGAATGAGATGAGGACGCATAGTGAAACTGATAGATGGAAACCGAACAACCAGGATCGAATGGGCTGAGACTGCTAGGGTCAAGACCGAGAGGTCAAGACCACTAGGGCTAACCGAGGGAGAAAAACCTCTAGGTCAGATCGAATGGGCTGGTTGTGCATGATCTGCATGAAATACATATAAAACTAGTTAATAACTTGATAATCTTATCAATCAAGCAAAATTGCACATGGTAAGATTTAAGGAGATGAAATCAAATATATTTAATCGAATTGGGTCCAAAATGGTGGCTAAAAATCATGATGAATTTGGACTCATCAACTGCCTTGCCAAAATCTAAGGATTTGACTCAAAATAAGATACCTCTAGGTCTTCTCATGTATCTTCTTCCCTTCTCCACCCCATTTCACTGAAAAAGTCTAAGTTCTTAGGGTTTCTCTCTCTCTACCCCTCCTAAGTTTTTTGGTTAAGAATAATAAAGATTAAGGAATCCTCCACCAAATGATAAAATGCATGTAAGAAAGATGTCACAGACATAAGTCTAAATGATGAAATTTAGACTGAGTTTTGTTGCATGCTTAGGTTCCATGGCCTGTGTTGTCATGCCCTCAGGAGAACGCTAACGTTAAACCATCATGTAGGATAAGGAGGAGAGGGATATCCTTGGAGGAAGAGGCCTCTAGGAAGAGGAAGAGACCTAATGTATCCTCTGAGGATGATGCTCAACCCAAAACCTTAAGCGGTGGATAGGGAAAGAGAAGACACAATGAGTTGGATTTCATAGTTTACCATGCATGTAAGTAAGTGGATTAGGCTTGCATGCTTTACGTAGAGGTTTTGGGTACACCTGGGAAGCTTATATTGTGAGTGGTTGCTTGACCCGTAGTGCTTTTGGTGACCCGACGTTGGGTGGGACGTACCTATAAAGGGTGAGGGATGGCTCCCTCATTGAGAAGGTTGGTGGTGACCATATAGGAAACCAAACGGGCATATATTAGTAGAAAAGAGGCATGCACCTACATAGAAGTGAGTGGTAGCAAGGCTGGAAGCAAGTTTTAGTCCTAAGCCAGAAAGGTTATGCCTGATATTTTATGAGATAGGCATGCAAAACTTTGGATGATCTTGGCCAGACATTACTTTTGATAGTACGTTTCACCCTGGTAGGGATAGATTTGTATCCTTATGAGCTTGACCCATCTTTTGAGAGAGAACCTCTAGTGGGAGGACCAATTTTAGGGTTATCCCTAGAGAGAGAAGGCAAGACCCCAATGAAGAAGGTTGGAGACCTAGATTCCGAGACATGAGGAATCATGAGAAGTTTGGTATGATATGGCCTAGAATAGATGGCCCTGAGTGGGTGCTTGGAGTTGCTTCATGCATGACCTATAGAGACCGTCATACCTTAGGGCCCTTTAGAGGAACCAAACCCTAGAAAAGAGAAAGAGGCTTCCTGAACAAACGTATAGATGATATGAGAGCCTACCTTTTAGGTGTAGGAAATAGATTTCCAAAGACCCTAAAGAGGTATGGTATGATAACAAGTTGTGAGGCCTAACACCCAGTTAGTTGTCCCTGTGTAGGTATCTAAGGGTTGTTCATGTGGAAGAGTGTTGAGAAGATTATTCCATATATTGTATATGTTTGGTTCATGTTTGAACAACTAAGCATGCAGTTAGACAACTAATGCATAAGAGGAGAACTTGGGTTTCCTGGATAAAAGAAGGGAAGTAGCAGTACTTGGTGCACATAATATTCATGAGGCTGAGTGAGTTCATAAGGAATTAAGCATGGCTATCCTCATGTATTAGAGTAAAAGGAAACCCCACCTAAACTGAGTTATATGTTTGATAAACCACTCACACAGGTTGGTGACATATGCATGTACGAACTTGTAACATCCCAAATTTTTTTTTCAGTATTATTGTGAATGGAAGTATTACAAAAAAAATCTAGTTATGTGAGATCAAGACAAGTGGGTCAAGTTTTACATATTTTATCGTGTATTAGAGTCCAGTTATGCATATCTAGAACCCAAGGTCCTTTTGGTGAATTGATCATGATGGATGCTAGAAAGATCATATGAAAATTTAAGGTTGATTAATATGGTCATAATGAGGTTTTTCTATTTTGAGGACAATCTAACTATCAATGGATTACATAACACACCTAAGAGAACCTTAGGATTTTACTAAGTTTGGCTTTCCAATGTATGTAGCAATGAAATTTAGGATTCATTAAATGTTCTCAATGACATATTAGAGGTGAGACAGTTCTGGTGATTCAATTTGTCGATCTAAATAATGGGACATGTGAAATCACATACACTATACTAGAATAGTCTAGGAATTGATTTAAGTCATGAGGATTTTTTTAAAGAAGGTAATGTATATATGAGTTGTTGGTCAATTTTTGGACCAATCAATATTAAAGGGTAGCCCATAGAAATTATAAGAGAAACACGAAGGAACATAGTGTGTTGAGTATTTTAGGTTTTGAACCAAGGATTTGGACATTGAACCATTGGTTCATGGCTTGGTTCATTTGAGAACATGTGGGTTCACTTGATGGGCGCAGGTTTAACAAAAGGGATATCGCATTCCCTGTTCTTTTAGAATAAGGTGTCCAAACAGAGGGGACGGTATCATGACCAGATCATGATATTATAGGGGCTATAAAACCTCGTATCACAGAACAACAATGATAAAAGAAATGGATTAGGGTTTGGCTTATGAAAAGGCTGAGAAGGTAGAAACGAGGAAGAAGTGGATGGCGGCACATGGAACTGTGTTGTGGTGGCTTCGGGAAAGATCAAACCACTGAGAGGGCCTGTTGGTGCTAGCACAGCGGCCAGGACAAGAGGGGGGCGAGGCCGCATCGAGCCGAAGGTCCATCCTTTGAGTAATCTCCGACGTCCAGGCAGAAGGTGCATCACCAACCCACCTGGGCGGCTGCCCTGTTCTTGCCGCGAGAAACAGGGGAGACGAGCTCCCTGTCAGCCGTGCGGGTCAGATCCCGCCGGGTCGCGCCCAGGTCCCCTGGTCATATATGCCTCATTGTCAAGGGATCAACGGCGATGTAGCTCATCTAGGGTCGCTGGATCGGTCTCATGCGGTCAGCATCTCAGAGAAGATGCAGCAGGTGGCGGCGTCCTCTTTCTACGGAAGAACAGGGGAAGCGCGACCCCTGGATCGTGCCCCTGCGAGCGAAGGGGGCGAGTCCCTCCTTGCTGGGCCGCCGGGTCATGAGGCCCAACTAGGATAAAAGGTACAAAAAAATAAGGTAATAAGAATGGTCAGCTTTATATTGTTAAGATACTTTAGGGATTCATAGATATTGGTACAGAAAAATAAGGTAATAAGAATGGTCAGCTTTATATTGTTAAGATACTTTAGGGATTCATAGATATTGATTTGATTGCCAGAATAGGGTGTATAAGGGCTCGTTGGAAAGGTTGAAGAACAAAGAACATCTTGAAGGAGGTTTCAGAATCTCAAATGATATAATTAAGGTAATTTAATTTGAGGAAAAGTTAGATAAATAGATTATGTGCATATATGTTGATACTTTGTCAAATCGATGTGATAGGTGTAAACCTCATCATTGAACTCTAAGGAGGTGTTACACTACAAGTTGTAAAGGATTTAGACCCAAATATAGGAATCCAAGATGGATATTTTATACTCTCTGACACAGGTAAGTGGTTCATGCCCATGAGTATTCATATTTATCAAACTCAACATATTTTCATAAGACTTCATACTTTATGTGATCCACTGTTATAAGATTTTATGTTAAGATATGCAAGTAAGATTTTCATATATTCATGGCTATTTACTTACATGTGCCTAATATCTCGAGAAGAGATATGTTACTAAGATTTATAAGAACAATAGAGACTCATGAACCCGGTTCATGAGAAAACTAGAGTTATGTTTCTATAAGAACTATTAGTAATGATTCATATTGATGAATATGACTATAAGATAAGATATGCAACCAAGATAGTCATACATGATAATGTGGGATAAGAATGTATTGATATTTCAAGTAGAACATGTTGTTAAGATCCCCCCTCATTTATAAATGTAATTGTGTGCTAAGAATTCAAGTAGGAACATGTCATCAAGGTTTCTTATATATATGTAGCGATCTAAGAGTTAGAAGTGAAATAGATTTCTTAGAAAGATTAGTGCTTAAAAGTTAAGTTATGTGATAATATGGACGTTGCACATGGTAGACCATGGCCCAATTTCCAAGGTAAAGGTACTATTGGGATTAGAATATATTATAACATGAGTTTATGATTATGAGACATTAAGTCATGATTAAGTTGTTGAAATGAGACTCTTTATGATTTCTACTTTAAGATTTAAGATTTAAGTTCATATGAAAGTATTGAGATCAGATTTAATGAGATTTTATAGAAATTGAGTTACCTTGTCAAAAATCACACTCTTTTAGATATTTGATACTTAAGAACTCTCATATATTTCGTATTCTCATATTTAGTTTAGATCCTTTCCCTAAGCCTTCAGGCTTAGTTTTCATATATTTAGTATCAAAAGTAGTTAAGTCATTTCTATTAGATTGAAGTATTAGATTAAGGATTATCCAGATAATATGGATATTAGATTTGGTTCAGGCTTAGACTACTCATGGTGTGAGTAGTTAGATTTTGAATAAAGATACATGATAAGAGTTTTAGACCCAATCTCGATTATGAAGTAATTGAGATCTATATTCATACTCATATGTAAATTCAATTCATAATTTAAGAATAAGAGATTCAGAATTCAGTACATGCTCAGTCATCAGTAATCAATATCAGATAAGTTCAGTTATCAGTTATAATATAAGATAAGTTCAGATTCAATATTCAGTAAAGATATCAGTATTCAGTTTCAGTTCAGATTAAGAATTAAGTAAGTTTAGACTTAAGATAATTAAGTTGAAACCTTTACATAAGACATTATATGATAAGTCCTCATTCAGTTAGTCCCGGGACGATTCAGAGGCATCTGTTGCCAATTCAGAGGAGTGTTACTCCAATTCAGAGGTGTTGCGGCACCAATTCAGGGCGTAGTCACACCAATTCAGAGACACCTCAGTGTCATTCAGGGCATGCAATGCCATTTCAGGGTACCTTAGTACCAATTCAGGGCGTAGATACGCCAATTCAGGAGGACTTATTGTATAATGGTGGCCACAGTCAGATAAAAATCGTAAGTAAAAGATACCTTAGATTAGAGATGCCCATAATCTCATCCATAAGTATGATGAGAGGGAATTAGATAAGATCAGTATGACCCATGCACTGTGATGCAGGTCTTGAGACCCAGGTACCAGAGCACAAGTCTCTAGAGAAAGATAAGTAAAAAGATAAGAACTAAACTAAAGTAAGAAGAGATATTTATGTTTCAGATTTTGTAAAGTTTTAATGTTAGTATCATGTTTATAGTGTTCAAAGATATTTGTAGCATTTTATCTCTTAGTAATATGTATATTAGAATACTCATGCCACTTACGCTACCAATCATTTTTCTAATGCATGGCTGGGGACGAGATGTTCGCATGTGAGAGAAGGAGTAGAGTAGATCTCAGAGATTTAGAGCACAAGGACAGATCAAGATAAGATCTGGTGGGGTGCCAACTATAAGATGATCCTCAAGTTTATAGCTCAGCTATATGTTTCAATGTTTAGAACTTTATAGTATAGACTCATGATGTTATATAAGTTTACCATGTAATAACATCTATGTTCCTGTTGTAAGAACAATCATGAGAATATTTTAATACTTCATCCTGCGTGATTGATTATATTGTTGATATGAATGCCAGTTTCACGTAATACCCCCTTGAGTGCACGAGTTATGGATAACCCGGTGTTGCTTCCTCTATGTACATATGTGTGCTTAGGGAGGGTGTTACAGAACTGGTCCAACCTTGAGGAATGATGAACAAGTATGACATACCAAGGAACTTAGAATGGTTTAATAGGTTGTCTTCTTGCTAGCCATGTGCAAAGGTAGCCAGATAGGAGTTATGCATACACATGATGATATAGGCTTTGGAAGTAAGGACATTTTGTGATCTCTGTTACTATCAAGTGATAGTTTTCTCCTATCCTAGGAAGGGACCCTTCATGTTGGGATTAGCACCAACTCTTATTTAGGTTTGCGGTGACCTTAAGAGGTCACTTATAAGAGCTGATGAGCCAAGTCTAAGAGTACATAGTAGGAGCATGAATATATAGACCCATGGGTGGCCATCTCTAAGGAGGCATGAGGATATGTTACCATAGAGGTAATCTGTATGGGGCCATACTGAGTTAGGTAGTTTTCCATGATTCCTGTGAATGGATGTAAGGATAACCATGAGTGTCTAGAGAGATGATGGAGATTTGGGTGAGGATTCAAGAATGAGATGTGCTATGAATCCTAAGTTAATACCAAGGTCAAGGAGGGATAAGACCGATGGGAGTAGGATTTGTCTGTTTCCTGGATACATAAGACCATAGGGTTGGGAGGTAATATCTACCTTTACCTGAGGACCATGGGGTAGGAGGTTGACCACCTTCATGAGTTCATGGGTCCTAAGGGGTAAATGTGAGAGGAACTCCCTAGATGCATAAGGGTAAGATCACCCCAAAAGTACTAGTGGCCTAGAGACCTTGAGGAAATGAGTGCCCTAGAGACCTTGAGGAAATGACTAAGGATTGTATATAAGAGTGATGTTAATACCCAAAGGTGATGGGAAAAGTCTTCCCATGGGTGTAAACACAGAATTGAGATGTTCATGGTGTGAAGTCATGAGAAGTATGTTTCAACATAGACTGGAAAGTGTAATGGTGATGTGTAATGCACCGTCTCTACTCGTGGAACAGGATGAACTTTGTATTTGGACTGTAGCCAAATTCTTATTTCATTTTGTTATGGGTGTGAGAGATGGGACAAAATTAAATGCCATAGACTAAGAATAAAGGTGATGTGAGTTGAAACCTTTCTATGATGTTTGAGGATAGAGGAAGTACCACACCCTTTTTGGAAGTATTTTGGATAGATGGTATGAAGGCATAGATGAACTAAGGTAATCATCATATGAGGACATACTCATCAAGAGAAGATTGGATTTTAATAGTTAAAGTTTGGGGTTAATAATTTAGATGATGGATGCAAGAGCTTGAAGTTTTCTTGACTCAGACAGACCCAAAACCAAGACAAGGACAATGAGTGGAGTATATGAAGGTGATGTCTTCACCATCACCTAGCACATAAGGAAGCTAATGTGGTAACATATCCTATTAGTCGAGACACAACTAAGGTATATGTCTATCTTGTTTAGCCAATAGAGAGGCTGGAAGTGGTTGCTAGGTGGACAGTGTGATTGTTGGAAGACGAGACATTGAACCAATGTTGATACTCACAACTTAATTATTAATGTAGGTAACAATTAACAATTGCAACATACTCAATTCTTGGACAGATGGTTGCACAACTCCATGTCAACAATTCACCATATTAATTATATTCCATCTTTATGCCTCTGGGTGTTTAATCCCATTAAGAACAACCTATTCAAGTCAAACCCATGGCCAATAAATAAGATATACACCCTTCTTGGTAGACCACATACTTATTATCACATAGCCCCAAGGCAGATGGTACATCACACTTGGTGTGCCCACTCTTTATTGAACAATGTGTTCATGTGTATCAAACTTGGAAGGCATCTTCAACACTAATATTATATTAAAGGGATTTATATATATACATATGTATTAAATCATCATTAAATATACATTATTATACATATCATATACTTTAACATTCACCAAATGAGATGAAATAAGGTATGCCAACTAGTACACTAATTTGAGCCAACAAGTGTCATAAAAAAATCAACCAAGGCATTCACATCAAAATGTAATCCTAAATCAGCCTTTTTAAAGTTTTTGGATGTTGGATCATGCAAGTTGGTTGGTCGATCAGAAACCCCTGATTTGGCTAAATCTTGTGTTTTTTTTATCCATCGTCTAGTCTTGATCACAAACCCTCCAAGGGCCATCCTCTTTGATGTAGGATTCAAGTCATATCCTCCTCTCTTGTATGGTCCATTGGTGATTTTTTACATCATCCTATTCTATTTTCATAATTAAACTTTACATGGTGAACAAATAGAGAGATACATGTCATTCAAGACATATACATGTTACATAATGTTTGATTAAAATCATGTCAATATTATTTCAAATTAGACCACAAAAATCTAACAACCATATCCACATCCAGAAAAAAAACAAATTTTATGGCATCATATTGGTACATGTAATACATATCAAATATGATATTAGGTGATTATCATGGATAAAAGGTTGCACATAATTCACCAACCAATCATTCTGGTCAAAAACCCAGATTGGTGTTAGAAGTGTATGATGTTTGCTCTAATACCACTATTGAATTTTTGGGAAGGGGGACAACAAAATAAGACTAGTACATTTTTAGTCTCTAGCATCATTTATGATGACATCTATTTTCAAAGATAACCAACACAATGCATATATCACTTCGGTTACATAAGAAAAAATGCCATAGTTGGTAAATACTTGTTGCTTAGAAGAAACTACATGTACTACTATTATTCCCATGTCAGTTGCTTGATGACTAATCAATATCATAGATGGACCTCGAAATTCTTGGCTGAAATCCTAGAAAGTCATCCAATGCAAAACATGATAATAACTTTTCACAAAGGATAATAAACTAAAATCCAATTATGTATTGTATCATTCACTGAGAAATATAGCAGTGGAAGATAAAAAGATCTAACTATTGTAGTATTTATGTCTAGCATTGTCTTCACCATGCACAATGTATATAAAAGAAAACTATAGGAAATATGCCACAGAGGGTAAATCAACCACTTGAATATACCTCCCAAGAAAGATCATTTACACACAGATAAATCCTGGTTAGCTTTGGTCAACTCCTCCTTTCTCTCTACCTAATGGGTTGGAAGCATGCCCCATAAGATAAGACAAAGTGGAAGTTATTAGCATAAAATTTCGGTATGTATATGTCAACAGAGATTGAGAAATTGTGTTGAAAAAGGACATCAAATATATCAAGGATTTTGAAACAAAGAGGAAATTACTATCCAAGTGGACATCAAAATAAAACATTCCAATAAGATAAAATTAATTAGATGTACTTTCCATGAATTAAAAATAAAGTATGCCTCAAAAGCATACACAGATAAATTAGGGAACCTGACACTTTAATAATAATGAATAATCAACATGTAAGTGAGATAAGCATAGCACTAGTGATATATAATAAAACAATGGTGGCTAGAGAACATAACCCAAAAACTTGATGGAGCATGGCACATGACCAGACTCCCAAATATATAAAGGTGGGCACAAAATCGGGGTATGAGGCACATAAAATCCATCCCAAAACATAAAAGGAACATAACCCAAAAATCGAAGCATATTATACAACCTTAGTACTAATAAATCAACATTCATACGATGTAGAAGCAAGTAAAGTGTAGTCATGGTAATGATTAAATAAGATTTTCCAACTAAAAGTGGAGCATAAAACCATTATAATCCATTATGAGTAAACTCAAGATTTTAGAGTACGAGTAGCACAATGTAGATCAAATTCAACAATTAGGGTTCAACATAGATAGCATGAACAAGACTACAAATCTTAGATGAAAAAATGAAATATCAACATAGTAGTGTCAATATATAACTTATTTCAATATTAGTGACTCAAAAATTCAAAGAGATCTCAAAGGAAAGATTTCACATATATCCTTCAATTAGGTCAAAAGAGAGAGGAAAAGTGGATCCATTGCTCAATATGATTATGGATATGCAATATACCTGAAAGATGCTTATAAAAGTTCAGGGCCTAAAACCTAAATTTAGATTATGCACTTTCACTAAATAATACATATGTATATCAATCATTAATTAAGATGTATATTATAAACCCTAAAATTTGGATTTAGTATTACATTGAATTTAAAAACATAGGTCCGATAGAGTTTATTTTGCTAATGTAATAGCATATTGATAGATTATTTTCTAATAACAATATAATTAGTTATGAATTTTACAATATAAAACAATTTACTAAAAGTTAAATAGAAAAATTAAATCAAAAAGACCAAAAGGCCCCTACATCACACCTACATCACACATAATATCTTAATGTGTGACATGGAGTACTTATAATAGATCCAACTTAAATAAAACGTGTGGCTTAGCATTGAAGTCAAATGTTACAAGACGCAAATAACCAGTTTTCATGTGAATATAATAATCATTGACAAGAGGAAACCCATAAAAGTTTGGAAGTCAGTATCTTTTTCAGGACTTGATGGAACCAGATAAATACAAGTAAGATCACACGATTCAAGATCGAAAACCAGAAGCAACCTTGATGAACCATTGTGGCCCTCGAGTTCCTTGAGTTCTTGGGAACCCAACGGCCCAAAGTTTGGTCTTACATCGGCTGGAGGAGTCCTCTCAACTCACCTCCATGGCCAACACAGATCAAGAGCACCACAGAATAGAAAATCCAAATCAAGTGTAGAAAGATGCCTGACAACAATCTATTTGATTTCGTAATGATCACACAGTGATGATGACAAGGGAATTGAGACTAAAACCTGAATGAAACCACAAAATCACACAACAATCGATTGAAATAAAAAAGTGGGAATTTATCCAAGTACCTACATTGTGAAATATGGGTCACTACAAGCTTCAAGAGGACCACATTAACTTTTCTAGGTGAATCTGAGTCTTTGTGGAAGTCCTTGACGTGCCACATAACTCAAACTCACTAGAACATCTAGGTGGATTTGGGTAGATATTTATGAGCATGACTGGAATCAAGGGGACCTGTTGGAATTTTTCTCTCAGGTTTAAATGATGATGTATGGATGGGTATTTATAGGTGAGGAACCCTAACATGTCTGGGAATCCCAATGGAGATGATAAGCATGGGATGCGAAGACCCCTTTGTCGACTGTGAGATTGGGGAGATGAATCCTATATGAGTAAGACATCACAGGCATCGTATGCACGGGGGATTTTGAAGAGAAAAAAGGATGGAAGAAGATATGATGAGAGACTGGGAAAGAGAGGAGTGAAGTTACAATATTGTAGAGTCCCAAATCCCTCTAGAATTTGTAGAGGGAGAAGTTCCAGGGCTGATGATCTTCCCCATCAACTCGAGTTTGACTCAAACAAAGTGGGATACATGGCGTGACAATGCAATAATATGGATATCTGGGTAAATAACATGCATGTGACACATAAACCTTTGGCAAACTGAGAAAAATATCAGTATGACATCAAATTCCAATTTAATTGAAATAAAGCAAAGTTCATCTTGCATTGGGATTATTATTTAGTTAGTTTCTTCTCTAATTAAGTTGGGGTATTGAATATTACCTAATTAAGATGAAAATATGCATACGTAATAGTTAGGACCTAAAAATCCAATTTTGGGCTTAGATTTAAGTTTTGAGATTATCTTGTCTGAGTTATAGTACAATTAGGATTTGAATCAGTCATCTTATTAATTTTTATTATATATTAAAATTATTGTTGAAATTAAGGTTTTAGAGTCCTATTATCATTACCTTATTAAAAATCGAGTTCCATCATATTATATTGCACAATTTAAGTTATTTTAAGAAATTACTTGATAAGTCCATTAATATCAATATTAATTAAATAACTATACAGTTATAATTTCTATCCATGTTGCCGCCGAGGCTTGAACTTGAGACCTCTTGGTAAAAAACCAAGGATTTGACCAACAGGGTATCCAATCTTAGACTACACATTTACATTACAATTGTTATTCCATTGCACATATTGAGCACAATAGATACCATCCCAACCATTTATGCATTTTTAGACACACCCACTCCTTATTAAACACATTTAGGTCATTATATGTGTATTAGTGAATAATGTGACATATTTAATGAACTCATTCACATATTAAGTCATGGTTAGGTTATTAGGTAAATCTGAGTGTATCATGATATTAGATGTGATTATAGAACCTAAAACCACTTAATGTATTACATATGTTTTCCATCCCATACATGTTAGAGTTCCCTTTTATGTATTCATGTTACGTGCATTCATTGTATTCATTAGGGTTACCTACAGTTGTATTAGGGTTTATACCTATCCTTGTTAGGTCAAAACTTAAGAACCCATCATAATGGTTCCCCAATTATGGAATTTGGTTTTCTTGAGTCAGGATAGCCAAAAAAAATGTGTTACACGATTCCACCCCTGAAAAGGATTTCATCCTCAAAATCAGCATATCCATATATTAGCCAAGCTACTATACTTCCCCTTTGAAAAGGTGTAACATAATAAGTCTTACAAGAATAAAGTAAAGAGACTAATCTATTAAACAATATCATGTGAGGAGAAAACACATAATTATATAGGAAATCCAACTAAGAGCAGGTTATCTTCAACATTTTCTTCTTCATATGTTTCATGTCCATCTAAAGCAAATACATGTCCTACACCCTTCTCAGTAGGCTTCCCTCCATTATTGTTGTGTCCATTATTTCATTGAGGAGCTTGAGGTTGTTGTTGTTGAGCTGTTGCACGTCCATCATGAAGCTTAGGGTATCTAGTTCAGATGTGTCCAAGCTCTCCACAATGATGAATTCAACTTGGAAGTCTAATTTTAAAGAAATTGGATTTCCTGCAGAGGGACCTTTCCCAGGAGGATGATGCTTATCACACTTGGCACACTTTTCCCTCTTTATACTTCACCTGAGAACTTTCTCTTCTTGTTATGATCTTGGTGTTGATAACCAGGGAAAGCCAAAATTTCCACAACATTTTCCACCAATTGTTGAGATTTTAGGGGATGTTGAGGCACTAGGGCATGACCAAAATTATAGTTAAGTCCTTCAAGGAACATTTGAAAACACCTCTCATCAACCATACCTTTGGTGTACCTTTCAAACATAGTGAACTTCTGCATGTACTCCGCCATAGACATGGAGTGTTGCTTTAGGTTATAAAACCATGCTTCATTCTTCTGTAGTGCTACATATGAGATGTACTTCTAGTGAAAGATGACTAGTAATTGCATCCAAGACATAGAGTAGACGTCTTGAGTCCTTGCAACAATGTTCCTGAAATGGAGAGCAGGTCCATCAAGTACGTAGGTGGAAAACCTAACCTTCTACTGCTTAGGGCATGCCATACTCTTAAAAGTACACTTTAATGTAAGCTCCCAGTCGTCGTCCTTATCCAACATAGTGAGATCACTCTCATTTTTAAAATATGTGGGGTGCATCTTCATGAACTCTACAAGAGAGTACTCCATGGTATTCTATAGAGTAGAAATCAGGTTAGCCTTCCATGCAAGGGTTGCGAAAAGCAACGATCATAGGAAGGACAACTTCTATTCATGAGAGATGCCCAACTTGACCTAGTCATAGATGTAGTTGGGTACCACCAGTTGTCAGATGAGCTTCAAATGCTGGAGGAGTGAAAGAAGGAACAATCCTCAACATACCTTACTTTGGATTTTGGTGTGTCTCAAAACTGATTAGTTATCAACAGATGACTTATCCCCAGCCATATATGTGTACCTACACAAGGCAAAGGGGATAGGGTATAAGAAACCTATGGGAAAAGGTAAACAGCCTAAGGGAGATAGTATTGAAATAGTCAGATCAACTGACTACACAAGACGTGATACCATTCTTGTAAGGAGTGGGATCCAATAGGGGAGCCACTCATTATGTGTGGGAAATCATAGAAAATTATCCAATGCCAAATGCGACAATATATTTTCACAAGGATGTGTTTTACCCAGATCAAAAAAATCCAATGGATCATAGGGTCATGGGAACAATGAGAAAGAAATAATAACATGATAAATTAATAGAACTCAGAGTCACCACTGGCTTTATACATAAAACAAGAAAAAAAAACAAAGGCATGCGTCTAAATAAGTGGGAAAACATAAAAAAGCCCAATTTTGTATCATCCCAAAGGTAGATAAGGAAAGTATGCATATGAAAAGTGTGTTTATGTGGGACGACATTTGCGGCTAGAGATGGTCGTGGCTTTCTCATCATAGCCCTAAAGGTCCTAGTTTTTAGGTGTGTTGGGGTCCCAATCATCTTGAGTCCTCCTACGAGGAGATCCATCATTGGTAGCTGGGACCGATACATAGGAAGAGTGAGAGAGAGGGTAGAGAGATAGATTCAGTAGATCAAGATCAGATCTTTGAGAAAGTGTGTGCATATATGAACAATTATCAATGGATCAAAGCAAGCAAGAATTGCTGATATGGATGTAATAGAAAAAGCACCAATTATTGCTTCGCATCCTACTAACATTAGTAGAGAAATTGGTGTCAGAGGAAGGATCCTTTGCTCACATGTAAAAAATGAAAGGGAGAAGTAGTCATTTCTATGGCTTTATGAAATACGAAGGGGGCATGGAATACATTGGGTGTGGGGTCTATTTATAGATGGATGTTAGTGTTCAGGGTTTTGGGAAGAGCCTTCTGGAAGAGGTGGTGGATGACCATGATGTGCCCCGTTGATGGGAACACAAATCGAGATTATCTACCACGTGTCACATCGTGGATGGCTACACTCCACCCACTGTCCCTGGGTGGAAAAAGGTAGTCTCCCGTTAGGAATGTTCTAGTGAAAATTGGGGAAAACTTCCATAGAAAGATAAGTCAAAGTTATCTCTCAGTTTTTTTGGAAAAGATAGTTTGAAAGGTAATATTAAATTCCAAAAAAAACCAACTGGACAATTTGTGAAGAATAGCCTATTTAAGGTGGAATTGACATATTCACTTTCTATATGAAAGAAGGTTTCTTTGCAGAAAGGACATGATTGGGTTAAAGTGGTGATGAATTAGATCAACGAAAAAATGCGAAAAGTGTGAAAAACCCATCATTAGCCAAAGAAGTAACATTTAAACATGTTTTTTCATCCGAGTGAGAAAAAATGGGGTGTCAACATAATTCCCCTCTCCAGAAACGGTTCAAAATAAGAGTGAGAACCATAAGATTGAGCCAAGTATGACCCCCATTTTTATCACCAAAAGGCCAAAAAGGTTGGACTCGTCAAAGGTGTTCTTACAAGTCTTACAGAGGGTGAAAAGCAAGTGTGATGTCTCTTTCTTCCAAATTTGAATTAGTGAGGAAAACATTAGGAATAAAGACTTCCCTAGAGTAAGGGAAGCCCATGAGTTAGGTAGTTTCCTATGTATGACCAATCATTTGATCCCCTGAAGTTCTGATGAGTGTCTCCCGTCATATCTTCAACTCTTAAAGTAGTACATGTCTCATTTCCCCACTAACTCATGCCTTAGTGAGAAAAGGATGGATGCAAAAGTGGATATGATTCATGGTTTGTTTGAGATATTAAAATCAGGATTCTATAATCGTTGAGAATCATGGAAACTGCTATGTTGTAAAAAGATCTTGAAAAGCAATCACCAACTTTCTTCTCTTTCTAAGCATTTTAGTTTTTTTTGTAGAATAGTGCACCAAATTATGGTTAGTACCAAAATCCCAAAGAGGTAAAATTGAGTGGATTTTTCCTATGTGGAAATAGGCTTTAATTTCTCATGATTGAACAATGGGGCATTAGACAAATTCACAAATAAGATGACCTTTATATCTAGTGATTGTGTTGGTGAATTGTCTACTCCCTACAACATGTGTGATCTCATAGGATAATGTTCTTTAGGAAGAGAGTCAGAAAAGTTTGAGATCAGACATCAGGAGATCCTCTAGAGTTGAGGTAGCCTCCACAATGATTTTCTCCACTCGTCCATCATCTGTTCCCCTAGATGGTCAACAATGATTATCCCTAAATTTCTAATTCTCACTTGATTTGATTCAACTTATTTTGAACTTCATTTCTACTAAGAAAGGATAGTTTGATATGATAATGGTAGCATATGCGATCATCTGAAAGCTCCTACCAGATGTAGGGATTGGAAATGTCGATATGTTCAAGACATGATTGGTGTAATCTTAGGTCATGATCTTGGATCTTGAAAATTTTGGATATATGAGTACATGATTGGTTTAGTTTTAGGTCATGATCTGGGACCATAGATTGATTTAGAGATGTAGGCATAATTAATTTAGTTTTAGGTCATGATCTAGGACCATAAATTGGAGTATCAGACATATATCCAAATTTAAAGTGTTCCTAATTTTAAAAAATGCTCAAGATAGATAAAATTAATCATTAGACACATTTCTAGATCTAAGGTAGCTTTTACAATCAATGATTGTATCTGGCAGTTTTCTAATGATTACAACATCATTTAGCCATTTGAAGAGTTCCAAGTTTTTTGTTAGGATCTTCGAAAGCATCGCCTTGTCTTTTCTAAAAGAGTGCTTAAGATTAAAATGTTGTGTATTAGACAAGTTTCTAAATTTAAGGTGACCTTCACGACTAGTGACTACATCAACATTTCTCAATCCTTAGAGAATCTTCCTGTATTGATGAGATTGATAGATTGATAAGATTGACATGATTCATAAGTTGGGGATCTAAAAAAATTTCTTGATTTAAGGTGTCCTCCATGACCAGTTAATATATCAATCAATTGACTGTTCCCCTAAGATTTTATTCTTTTTCAAAAAAGTGCTCAAGATAGATAAGCTTGGGAATCAGAAAAGTTTATATATTTAAGGTGGAAACTATGACTCAGTGATTGTATTCGACAATTGTCTACTCCCAATAGCATCTCTTAAATACAAGATGGTTAAGTGTGACTAGAGCAGGATTCATACTATAAGCATGGCTTTGATCGAGGTGGCTATCTGTTTATAGGGCTTTTGCAACTCAAATATAGGGTTATGTCAGTTGTGCCTACCTGAATGTAGGGCTTGTGGTATGTGCTTACTTGAATGCAGGGATTGAGTTCTAGGGGACACCTATTTAGGATATAGCTTGAATGTGGATGCCGATTTAGGACAATACTTGGTTCATGAAGAATGACTATTTAAGATAGGAAACATCTGATTTGTCAAAGTCAGTTGATGTATTACTATTCAAAGTAGGGCTTTAGCATAGATGCCAATTTGAGTATAGGGATTTGATCCTAATACCTAATTGAACATAGGGATTTTTATCAAAAGGGATGCCTATTCACAATAGGGGTTGAATTTAGGCCCTAACTTAGTGTAGCTCTTAAACTGGAGGGATTTCTTATTCAAGATAGACTTAGACAAGGGCTCCTAATTAATGCAGGTCTTAAACTGGAGGAAGTTACTACTAAGGGTAGGGCTTTGAGAGATGCCTACTTGAATGTAGGGCTTGAATTAGAGAGAATGCCCATTTGAGATAAGGCTTGAAGAGATACCTACTTAAATGTACGGTTCCTACTGGAGGGAATTCCTATTTGAGACAGGGCTTTGAGAGATGTCTACCCAAATGTAGGGATCCTATTGGAGGGAATGCCTATTTGGGGTAGGGCTTGAAGAGATGCCTCCTCGAATGTAGGGTTTTAAAGGGATGGAATGCCTATTCGGGATAAGGATTGGAGAGATGCCTTCTTGAATGTAGGTCTTTAATAAAGGGATTGTCTACTCAGTATCAGGATTTAAAAAGAGGAGATGCCTATTAAGGATAGGTCTTGAAAGCATGGATCTAACATGGTCAGACCAAATCACGTACTTTTGAATTTAACTATAATGGGTCACATTCCAAGATTCAAGATCTAGATGATATGTAGGCCTCAGGGTGCTCAAGAGATTCATCTGGGACTTCCTACATGTTGTAGGACTTATATCATGTAGATGCCTACATAAATGTAGGTCTTTGAGAAATGAAACACCTATTATAGACAAGGATTCAAAGCAAGGGTGCATACTGATAATAGGGCTTAAGTGTAGGTGCCTACCTAAGTGTAGGGATTTTTGGTTAGAAAGGTGGATATTTAGGATAGGGATCTAAAGGGGATCACATACTCATTGTAGGGCTTTAAAGTTGAGTTCCTATTTAGGATTATGCTTTAAAAATGACAAATGCCTACTCATTTTAGTGATTTTGAAAGTTAGGTGCCTACCCATGGTAGGTCTATGAAGAGGTTTTCCTACATAGGGTAGGACTTAAAAGTCAAGTGCCTAATTCAAGACAGGGCTTTGAAACAAGAAGTGGCCATTACATATAGGGATTTGAAAATGATAAGTATCTACTTTGGGTAGTGCTCTTGAAAGAAAGATGCCTAGTCATGGTAGGTATTTTGACAGCGAGGCGCCTTCTTAGGGTGGGGCTTTTAAAAGTGTAAAGTGCCTATTCAGGATAGGTCTTGTGAAAGCAAGGTCCCTACTTAGAGTAGGGATTTTGAAAATGAGTTGCCTACTTAGGGTAGGGCTTCTAAAAGAGATGTGCCTACTCAGGATAGGGCTTTCTGGGGGGTGCCTACCTGGGTATAGGGATTAAAATAAAAGGTACCTATTCAGGATAGATCATTGCAACATATTGCCTACTTGGGGTAGGGCTCAAGAAGGTGAGTTCCTATTCATGATAAGGATTTAAAATGAAGATGCATATTCAAGATAGGGCTTAGAAACATGAGGTGCCTATTTAGGATAAGAATTTGATGAGGAATACCCACATAGGATAGGTCTTTTAAGTTGAGGTGAATGCATCATGGATAAAGATTTGATGATGTTAGGTGTCTACTCAGGCTAGGGCTTAAATATGTAGGGATCCTAATTACATTAGGGCTTTTAAAGTGGAATAGATCATTGAAACGAGGAGATCCTATTCAAAATAGGTCATTGAAATGGGGAGAGCCTATTCGGAATAGGCCATTGAAAAAATGTTGAGTGCCTAATCAGGGTAAGGCTTGAATGTGGGTTGGTAAAGTTTAAGGTCCCGATCTAGGACCCATAATAGGTAGTCACAAAAAGGAGAGGATCCTATTCAAGATAGGGATTGTGGTCTAGTTTATGGTCTTGGTCCCAGAACCCTACATATTAGAAGATACCATCCATCAGAGTGGTCATGATTGAGGATTCCTAGTAGAGTATATGGCTTTTAAATCAAGGACAAAGGTTAAGTAAGTGTATTTCCACCAATCACATGGTTGATGACTCTGGGTGAAGTCTAATGTAAATTGTATTGACCTTTTAACTCCTTAGTTTCCATTGTGCCATAGGTAAGGAATGTTATAGTAAAAGAGTTGATATTATAAAGTCAAGGTCCATCCTATAATACAATCTGCTTCAGTGATGTGGCATTGATGTCACATTTTTGATATGTCTCTGGTGGGCCTATGAAAATTGCTCAATTGCCCTTCTTGGAAGATAGAGGCTTGAATCTACTCCTTGGATGTCATCAGTAGATAACCCTCATTCATGGGTTGCAGATATGTCTTGGAATACATGTATGGTTTTCAGTATCTTGAGAGATTATGTTCCTTGTCAGACTCTTTGTTTCAAAATGAATACAATTGTTGTTGGAGATTGATCTAGGTCAGACTTTGTTTGTGTACTGAACAAGTTATCTTGTCTTTGCTTCCCATTATCTTTTGGTAATGGTTCCCTGATGACATCTTCTAGTAGAGAGATGTCATGATTGTTAAAGTGGCCATTCTTGATGTTCAAATAATCTATGATACCAAAGCAATGTGAGACATTATCATCCAACATTTCCCTTCATCATCATCTTTGTTGAGGCAAGAGATTATCTTATTTGAATTATGGTGGTAGCATTTTCCCCCTTATTTTCTTTCAAATGTTTTGAATTCTTTTTTGACATTAGTCTGATCATGTTATCCGAAAAGAAGTTGTTTTGAACTTGATTCTTGATTCAATTTCTGATTTAGCAGACCATGGTTTGTGGCTTCTTATATTGTTATTCACCATTAAAAAGACTCCAGGATATGAACCTTGAAGGGTTTACAACTTAGGCTGTTGGTTAATGATGTGATGATTTTGAGTCACATTTATAGACCTGATTGATATGTGTTTTATGCTTTTATTAGTCATTTTTATGGTTAATGTTGCATAATTCATCCACTTTGGTCTTTGCTACTATTTTATGTCAAATCCCCTTCATTTCATCATTTTGAGCATTAATTGTCAAAATATTATTATTTGTGTGAATTTATGTGGTTTCGTGTTTGAATTTCAGAGAAAACAAGTATCTGCTTCCGTCGATACCATCGACGGAAGTCGATACCATCGACCGGACCACAGGTTTCCAGCCGCGAGTATCAGCAAAAAGTTGATACTATCGACAGGGATGTCGATGGTATCGAGCTACCATCAGGTTGCTGGCGAGAAAGCAGTCGATACCATCGACGCACGGAGGCTACAACGACGCAAAACGACAAAATTGTCGCTACAGGTTCGTCGATACCATCGACCCGATTTGATGGTATCGAGATTACATCAGGCGCTCAGATGAAAGGAAAGAAGGGTTGCTGCTACCATACTGAGTCGATACCATCGACTCGCGTCGATGGTATCGACACCGTAAGATATGCGTTTGCTTTGGAATGATCTTAATCGGATGGCCGTGGTTAATTAGCGACCGAATGAGGGAGATATACCTAATGACGGCCGCCTGGACGTGGAGGAGATTTGATGAGCGATTGCACGAGTATCGAGGAGCAGTAGAGAGGAGAACGGAGGCCAGAAGCTCATACCAGTTGATCTGGACACCGAAGAAGACGGATTCCACCATCGGAAGGCGGGAGAGCACGCGTTCTACGCGGAGGATCAACCGGTCCTTCTCCGTTCAGGGGTTTCACCTCTCATTTCACGTTTTTCATATGATTTCCCCTATCTCTACCATGTACTTGCTTGAGATGAACATGCGGGGCTAACCCCCTTCGTCTTTAGGACCGGGAGTAGCCCGAGAATTCATTGTATGACAATTTTATAATAGTAATTCATATTTTATCTCCTAAATCCGTGGTATGATTTCGTTTTCTCAATATATTGTTATGCTTGATCATCATAATAATAACCTAATGCCTTTAATCACTTTGAAAGAAGGATTAACGGCTGAAAAGAGACGGAATTCACATTAATCGACAAATCCCTTGAACAAGGTGGTGTAAAATTAATGGTGGATACTGAGAGATCGTTCATAATGCACCTAGTTTAGGGTATAGGTTACTACGACAGTGGAACCGACCTAGACTTAGGTAGTGAATTGCACCACGACAATGGGCAATTCTGATTTCAGGCCACTACCCAGATAGAGAGATAAAATTGAGGCATTATATAAAATCTAATACAATGAAAACTCACGGTGAAACCGCAATCCTAAAGATACCCTTTTGAATTGATTAAATCAACATTTAATCGATCGTTTGTTTTGTTTTTATTTTCTTTTAATTTCAACAACAACTCTCAACTTGTTAATCAGTTTAGCTGATCGCGAGTAGTTAGTAGGAGTCCCCGACGATTGCACGTATCCCTGAGTTCGACTCGGGCCTCACAAAGGCCTGTACTACTCGACGCGTTCACTTGCGTTTCTACACACAGTAAAATTGCGTCAAGTTTTGGCGCCGTTGCCGGGGATACGACAATTTGTTGGCACTTCGAGTGTTGTGAGCGTCCACTCTAGGCCACCTTTTTATTTTTTTTTAATTATCATTCCAAAAATTCATAATCTATTTTCTAAATATTTGCAATCGTCAAGCACTGTACTAAATTTAATCTTTCTATTTTCAGGTACTGTGCATGGTGCAGACGCGTAGTACTGACTACGCAGGTCGCGCACTAGAGGTTCCGCTACCGGGACCAGAAGACAAGGAAAGCCACAATCAAGACCAGTTAGAAGAAACAGAGTCAGAACCTGAACAAGAAGAGATGGACGAGCCACAGACAATCTGGGAGAAGATCAAGGCTTCTTCCGCATCCGCGTCAAAAGGGCCTATAAAGAAGAAAGCAATCAACATACCTACCTATAAGATTGATCCGGCTTTGATAAATTTGGTGAAGTCCAATGCTTTTCATGGGCTCAAGAATGAGGACCCCGTCACGCACATAAGTCAGTTTGTTGAGAACTGTGACATGGTTAAAATCGACATGTTTCCACAGGATGCACTTTATCTTAAGCTTTTCCCGAGTTCATTGGCAGGAGCTGCGCGAGAATGGCTACACAATTTAGATAATGAGTTTGTGGAGTCCTAGGACCACATGGTAGAGGTTTTCTTTGAGAGGTTATTTCCTCCTGAGAAGACCAACGACATGATCAGGAAGATCCATAACTTTACCCAACAGGTAGGTGAGACATATTCTGAGACCTGGGAGAGGTTTCAGGTCATGTTGAGACGGTGCCCGCATCACGGGCTGGATAAAGAAACACAGGCAAAGATCTTCTATTTTTCTCTCTCCGAGCACGATAGGAGCAACCTTGATTCAGCTGGGTCAGGATTCTTTTTGAACAACACAGATACCAGGTGTTGGGAGATATTAAAGAACATGGCTAGGAAACAATCATGGGACAAAAGAGGCGCCGTGGAGAAGGTCCGAGCAGTAGGAGAATCTAAGGCAATAAAAGAACTGAATGAGAAGATGGATCTTCTCGCAAAGAAATTTCTTGCAAAGGAGGATACTGAGTCCGAGGACGAGGTTCAAGTGAAATTTATGAGGCAGCAGCCAGGTTACAGGAACAACGACTACGCATGGAGAAAAGACAAGAAGTTCTCGTGGAAGGATCCAAACAATTTTCTACAGGATCCGGAAGCCAAACCCCAGCCAGTAGCAGAGGATAAGAGCACAGAGCTGCTCAATCATGTGATAAAGCAAAATCAAGAACTCATGACTACGTTCGGCCAACAAATTAAACAGCAAGGGGAGTTTATGAATCAGTTTGGGCAAACACTGCAGAGCCATGGGGCGCAAATGAGGACCATTGAGACATCTATGGCACAGGTGGCAGTAGAGAT
Source organism: Alisma plantago-aquatica (assembly GCA_963693085.1). Classification (NCBI taxonomy): domain Eukaryota; kingdom Viridiplantae; phylum Streptophyta; class Magnoliopsida; order Alismatales; family Alismataceae; genus Alisma; species Alisma plantago-aquatica. The sequence continues at coordinate 859,614,572 of OY856411.1, read as the reverse complement.
AGCCAGTTTGAAGAAACCAGCACATCCAGGTTTTCCGGGAAACACCAATGTTCCAGGGGGAAACCAACAGGCAAAGGCCATCTTGCTAAGAAGCGGCAAGAAATTGTTAAATCCAAGGGCCGAGGAGATAAGCACACCACAAGCTGAAGTAGAAGGTGAAGCCAATGAGGAGCAACCCGCACCGGTCATAGATCCGGTCAATGACACAGTTGTGGATTCTACTGAAGACCCGATTGCAGAGGAGGAAGGACCTCAGAAAAAGACACCCTATGTGCCACCGCATCAAAGGGCACAAGCGGTCCCGGTCCCGTATCCAAACCGTGCCAAGGCAAGGAAGGTAGATGCGCAATTTAAGAAGTTCTTAGACAGTTTCAGGAAGATTTCAGTCAATATCCCTCTATTGGAATCCATTGAGCAAATCCCGTCTTACGGGAAATTTCTAAAGGACATCATTACTAAGAAGAGGAAAATTCCGGATACATAGGTTGTCGTGCTCAAAGAGCAAGTGAGTGCCTTTATCATGGGCACTTTGCCACCAAAGAGGCAAGATCCAGGCTGTTTTAACATTTCTTGTTATATTGGAAAAGTCAAATTTGGTGAAGCATTATGTGACTCAGGGGCAAGCATCAACTTGATGCCCCTTTCTACATTTAAAAAGCGGGGATTGAAGGAGTCACGGCCAAGCAACATGACTATTCAATTGGCAGACAATTCGGTGGTAAAGCCATATGGAATCTATGAAGATGTTTTAGTGAAAGTGGACAGATTTGTTTTTCCAGCATATTTTGTAGTCATGGAGATGCAGGATGAACATGGCAACGATCTATTACTTGGACGTCCTTTCCAAGCTACAACCGACATGATTTTAGAGATAGGGAGAGGTCGTTTGACCTTGGGTATAGTCGATGACCGATTTGAGATGGTCATGCCCTCTAGTACTGTGTCGTCTAAAGCAAAGGAACAATGTCGTGTGGTAAAACATCTGGATAATAATATTTCACTCTGTCTTGGGAAGCCATTTCTGGACATGGCTCATGTGATGAGCAAAGTGGACAATGGAACTTTGGCTGTGGACATCATGGAACAGACCAAGGTAGTATCTCTGTGTAAAGCTGTAGGGTTCCCTAATGATGAGGATGAGGACATTCTGCCTTCTACGGAAGATGATGTTATTGCAATTTCTATTTTTGATGCATATCCTGAATTACCATTGGAGGCTTGCTTGGTAAATATTACACATGATTGGATGCGGAGAAAATCACTCAAGGAGTGCACCAAAATGCTTCAGATGCTTCCATGCTTCTATGGGAGGCATTATGAAGATTTAGGTGAACTTCCCCCGCCGCTTCAATCATCTCTAGTCAGCCCGCCGGAGTTAGCATTAAAGCCGCTGCCACCGCATCTCAAATATGTCTTTCTAGCTGAGGAAGACAAGCTACCTGTGATCATTTCTTCTTATTTGAGTGGAGATGAGGAGGAACAATTGTTGATAGTGCTGAAGAACCACCGGGGAGCTTTTGGGTGGTCCATTGCAGATATCAAGGGGATTTCCCCTACATTGTGTCAGCATAAGATTCGAATCGAGGAGGGAGCCAAGCCCGTGATCCAACCTCAATGACGTCTCAATCCAAGCATGATGGAGATGTTGAAGAAGGAGGTTATTAAACTTCTTGCTACAGGTAACATTTATGTAATATCAGACTCGACATGGGTGAGTCCCACACAGGTAGTCCCTAAAAAGGGGGGAATTACTGTCACCCAAAATATTTTAAATGAACCTGTCACCACCCGATTGGTAACCGGGTGGCGAGTTTGTATTGATTACCGCCGTCTGAATGTCGCTACGCTAAAGGATCATTTTCCTTTACCTTTTATCGATCAAATTCTAGAGCGTCCTGCCGGCCGATCACACTTCTATTTTCTTGATAGGTACTCGGGGTACAACCAGATTTCAATTGATCCTTCAGACCAAGAGAAATCTACTTTCACTTGTCCCTATGGGACTTTCGCGTATCGCTGAATGCCTTTTGGTTTATGCAATGCACCTGCGACTTTTCAGCGTTGTATGCTCGCTATCTTTTCTGACATGGTAGAACGCTGTCTTGAGGTGTTTATGGATGACTTTTCGGTGTATGGAGCATCGTTTGACGAATGTCTCTATAATCTGGATAAAGTTTTACAGCGCTGTGAGGACACACATTTGGTCCTCAACTGGGAAAAATGTCACATGATGGTGACTAAGGGGATAGTGCTAGGACACAAGGTGTCTAGCAAAGGTTTAGAGGTGGATCCGGTAAAAATTGAAGTTATTTCCAAGTTACCCCCACCAAATTCTATTAAAGGGGTAAGGAGTTTCTTGGGACATGCCGGATTTTATCGTCGGTTTATAAAAGACTTTTCAAAAATCGCGAAACCTCTATCCGAACTGCTTGAGAAAGACGTTGTATTTGATTTCAATGACAAATGTCTACATGCGTTTGACGTGTTGAAGGAGAAACTGATTTCTGTGTCGGTTGTTCAAACGCCGGATTGGACTAAACCGTTCGAACTCATGTGTGACACTTCTGATTTTGCGGTAGGAGCCGTGTTGGGGCAGCGGGTGGACAATAAACCCACTGTGATTTTCTACGCTTCAAAGACTTTGAATGACGCCCAATTAAATTATACAACTACTAAAAAAGAATTACTCGCCGTTGTTTTCGCTTTTGAAAAATTTCGGCAATATTTAGTTGGATCTAAAGTAGTCGTTTGGACTGACCATGCCGCAATTAAATATTTAATGGAGAAAAAAGACGCAAAGCCTAGATTAATTAGGTGGATTTTGCTCTTACAAGAATTTGGCATCGAAATCAAGGATAAAGCTGGAATTGAAAATGTTGTGGCGGATCATCTGTCTAGGTTAGAGAGGGTGGATGAGAAAGATTTACATATACCCATAACCGAGACATTTCCGGATGAACATATTTTGAAAGTTAATTCTAAAGACCCTTGGTTCGCTGAGATTGTGAATTATTTGGCTTGCGGGATCATCCCGGAAGATTGGTCATATCAAGAGAAGAAAAGATTTTTCCATTCTTTATGATATTATTTTTGGGATGACCCGATTCTTCTTAAGCAATGTAGGGATGGTATCCTACGCAGATGTGTGCCTGAGGTGGAGTACGAGAGCGTTCTTTGTCATTGCCACGCACTACCTACGGGAGGATACCATGCGAGCTCTCGTATGGCAGCTAAAGTTCTGGAGAGTGGCCTTTATTGGCCAACCTTGTTCCGAGATGCCTACGAGTTTGTGAGGCAATGTGACTCCTGCCAACGAGTAGGTAATATTTCAAAGAGACAGGAGATGCCCCTAAATGTGTTCTAAGAAGTGGAGGTATTTGATCTGTGGGGCATAGATTTCACGGGACCCTTCATGTCCTCAAATTCAAATTTATATATTCTTTTAGCAGTTGATTACGTGTCGAAGTGGGTAGAATCAATACCCACAAGGACTAACGATTCCACTATAGTGTGCAGGTTTGTGAAAGAAAACATTTTCTGCAGGTTTGGAGTGCCCCGAATGATCATCAGTGATGGGGGTACGCATTTTAGGAATCAGAAGTTCTCGGCATTATTGAAGAAATATGGGGTCAAACACAACATAGGTACCCCATATCACCCGCAGACTCAAGGACAGGTGGAGGTCTCCAATCGTGAAATTAAGCAGATTTTGGAGCGTACGGTGGCGTCCACGAGGAAGAATTGGAGTGCCCTACTACCGGATGCATTGTGGGCGTACAGGACGGCTTACAAAACACTTATAGGCACCACGCCTTTTAGGTTAGCATATGGTCGGGCTTGTCACTTACCGGTAGAGTTAGAGCACAAAGAACATTGGGTGCTTAGAAGGCTCAACTTGAGTTACGATGGAGCGGGGAGGAAGAGATTGCTTGAATTGAATGAGTTGGATGAGCTGTGGATGACGGCACACGAGAACTCGCGGATATACAAGGAGCACACCAAGTTAATCCACGATCGCCACATCCAGTTGCGCACGTTCAAGAAAGGAGATAGTGTATTGCTGTTCAATTCATGACTGAAGTTGCATCCCGAGAAGCTCAAATCCCAGTGGAGTGGGCCGTTCGTGGTAGAAGAGGTCAAACCACACGGCACAATCTTGGTGCGGGATGGTGAGACCACATTTTTGGTGAATGGACAAAGATTGAAGCTCTACTTTGGTGAAAATTACAAGAGGAAGGTGAATGAGGTCAAACTCATTTCACTTTTGGATGCATGAGGTGCCCAAAAGTCATCTAGCCTAAGACGTTAAATAAGGGCGCTTGTTGGGAGGCAACCCAACCATCGATACCTTAGTTTAGTTCATGTATATTCGTAGGTTGATTTGTTTTGGTTTAATTTTTAGTGTAAAAAAACGATACCGTGATCGGTTTGTTCTTTGTGCAGGCTGAGGCGGAGTCGATACCATCGACACACTAGTCGATGGTATCGACCATGGAACAGGTTGACGACTCAGATTTTACACTGCGTCGATACTATCGACGGCCTCATCGATGGTATCGACAGACCTACAGGCAGATCGCAAAATCAAGGTCGATGGTATCGAGATGCCTGTCGATACCATCGAGATCTCTGAAGATTTACAAAAGAAATTGACTCAGGAAAGTCGATACCATCGACGGGCGTGTCGATGGCATCGACACATTCAAGTGAAAAAGGCGGCGGCCAGGCCTCGTGAGGATTTGCCCTAATCAGAGAGTCGATACTATCAACTCGCGTCGATGGTATCGACCATCCACATCACTGATCCACGCGAACAAATCAACGGCGATCGTGGCATTAAGACGGTCAATCCGGGTGCAGCGTCGATACCATCGACCCATGTCGATGGTATCGACACGTCAGCGATTCGGGTTTCAAGATCCATCCATCGAAAATCGTCGATATCAACGAGGGGGCGGATAGCATCGATAAGTGTCGATACCATCGACTCGCGTCGATGGTATCGACGGGTCAACAGTGGCATAGGCCACATCTATTTTAGGGGAGTGATTGCGTCAGTTGACATCACACTTTCAGAGCAATCTCCTTCTCTTATGCCGAGCGATCCCCCGAGCCGTCCAAGCCCGACGATGAGCAGCACCGAGTGAAGGTCTTCATCGAGCGGAGATTCAACTCTCCAATCTTCACCGAGCTCTCATTCTGATCCCCATTTCTCGTCGCAAACATGGTGCATGTGGCCGGAGCTTCCTCCTCGCGCGCGACTCCGATGGACATCCTGAAATTCGTGCCACCACCGCCATCGTCGATCGCACGTCCCCGACTTGTCCATCCTTCCTCGGAGGTCCGGAAGATCTACGAGGAGATCATGCGGAGCAAGATAGATCCCACCCGGTATGTGGATCGGGAGATGATCCGAGATCTCGGATTTGAGGCCAACTTGGCCTACGTTCTGCAGGGGCAAGCCCGTCACACAGGGCGAAGGCCCGATGAGTTACAATTCCATGCTGATGGTCAGCCGTTCTTCAACGACTGGCCGACGTACAAAGAGTTGGTGGCAGAGTTCATGGCGTCGTTGGACGTCTGTGTCGTGCCCAACGACATAATAGCTACCGATCGTGAGTGGATCAAGGGCCGGGTGTCTTTCCGGCTGTACAACCATGACTACACCCTCACGCTCAAGAAGTTCAACAGGATTTTCAACTAGAACCATTCACAGTACGACCACCGGTGGTCGGACAACTGCACCGACTACAACGCCATCTTCTTCGAGCTGGTGACGGTGCCGCAAGGAAAGTCGGTGAGCTACCACAATGCCGCGGTAGCCGATTTCGAGCACCCTTTTGTCCGGATCTTGCACCAGATGCTTAGTTCCACAGTTTTTGCTCGGGGTGATCTGGCCCTCAGCAAATTTCAGGGGTCGAACCTATTCTTTCTGTATAAACTCCTGAAGAAACAAGAATGCAATTGGGGTGCCTTCTTTCTGCAGCGAGTATTGGACGTGAAGAGGAGTACGAGGAAAGCCCCGATTCACTTTGGCGGGCTTATCACTAAGTTGGCCATCTACCTGGGGTTGAATCTCGAGCAGCTGACTCCTCTCTCTACAAGAAGCAAGGTGAACTTGCAGCATCTACACCGGTCCAATCTACTACTTCTACGAGATGGCGTGGCATTTGCGCACTGCCATGTAAATCAAGCACATCAAGAATGTTCTCTTCCTGATCCCGTTTTCAACATCGAAGGTGTACAACACTTCCGGTGGCCAATCATAGCCATCGCTGACTCCGATGAAGAAGGCGGCAATGACGGCAGTGACGACGAAAATGATGACGAGGCTGAGGTGCATCCTCGGATCCCGTTTACACCTCTTCGGGCACGAGTGGCACCACGGAAGCATCCTCGGATGCATCTGGGTGCATCTTCATCATCACAGCCTACACCACCACCGCCCTCGTAGCCAAGCGAGGATGCCTATTCTATGCAGGGCATGTACGCGATGCTGTAAGACATCCAGCAGACCCAGCATAGCCACACGGCCACCTATTCCGGTATTCAAGATACTACCAACCGGCTCTTTGTCAATTAGCAGGCGATTTTTGAGAATGAGCGCCTTCTTTTCGAGAATCAGCAGAACATCCATGATAGGTTGCACAGGATGGAGGTGCAACAACAGCCGTTCTTCGATCATTACTGGAGCCAGAATTATTTTGGGGGGTATCCACAGCCTCCACCGATGCCCCAGTACGATCCGACATTCCACGGGTAGTACCCGTCTTGGGACCCCACGACGCCGCAGTACCTGCCTCCACCACCACAGGAGTGATCCAGTATCACTGTTCCAATCTTTAAGTTTGTTTTTGACTATGAGGCCATAGTCGAATTCAAGCTTAGGGGGGTAGTTGGAACAACTTTATCTTTTATTGTTTTTAGTTTTTAATTTTATTGTTTTTGTTCTTGTTATTTGTTTCTTGCAATTTTAGTTTTTGTAGGATCCACATGCTATCTAGTGTAATTATGGATGTCATAAAGTTTGTGTCATCTCATTAATTGTCCATGAGAAAATCAAGGGAAATTTAAAATTTTTGTGTGTTTGGAAAGCTTGTCTTGTTTAACCTTGGGCACATATCCTACGAAAATGATTGGTTTTGTCAACTTTAAAACAAAATTTCACAACTGTACTCCTAATGATTCATGAAAGTGGACAGAAATGGTTGTTTGAGCCTAAACTGACCAAATGGTAATGAGACTCTAATTGGATGTAAGAGAGAGAAACCTCTTAACTACTACACAGGTCAGTAAGGAGGGACACATAATATCTTTCTAAGGTTCAGTCATCTAGTCTTGTGATCTTTCCACCTCATTACTTTTCACAATCCACCACAAGAATTGGAAGTACTTTACAGTTTTAACTTCTTTGACAGCATTACATATAAATAGGTCCTGCAGTGAATCTATTTCCATATGTTTTGCATATCAAAAAAAATTAGAATAGTGATACATGCATATTACCCTTAGGTGCATGCCATGTAGTTGCATTCATAATTTTCATGCATAAAGTATATCATGTATCTCATTTTTTTCCAATGGTGAATTAAATTGTTCCATACCTTCTAAACAGTGCAAATTTCTGAGTATGAAGAAAAATAAGCCCAATAAAATATTCATTATCAATTATGGATATAAGGGTTGAGAAAAAAGAAAAAGAGAAAAATCTGAAAAATCTGCATATTGAAGAAAAGAAAAAAAAAGAGTTATGTAGAAGCAACAAGAATAAGAAGGAGAAAGGAACATAATATCACCTGCATTTCAAGATAATTGAGTACATGATGTAGCTTAATTAGATGTCCATTTCATTTTGAGATGGATGGTTAGTAAATGCATCATTCCACCCAATTTTAGGCATTAGGGCATTTTTCATGTGCATTTGCATCATTTAGGACATTTTTGTTTTATGCATGTTGAAACTATATAATACTTCCACTTTCTTCCATGAACCACCCATCTTCATCCACCCGTTGCTCGGATTGGTAGGCCACCGTGAATTTCTCCTCACTAAGGTATATCAGGAGAACTGCTTCCATGTAGATGGTAGTTAGGGCGAGCAATGTAGTATAGGAGATCACAAGATGCACCAAGTCTGAACTGGTGAGTTTTATTATGTTAACTGCCTTATGTGATAGTGTTCATCAGTTTTGAGGTCAATTTCTTTTATGGATGATTACTGTCGCCTTCAGGGTAATTACCGTTCCGTGGTTAGAGAGGGTTGGTATGTGAATGTCCGGTGGGAGTCATATGGGATGATAGTTGTGGTGTGTTGTTCTTCAGTTGACATTAGCAATTCTATTCTAAGGATTAGTTGCTCGAGGGCGAGCAGCGTTCAAGCTTAGGGGAGTTTGATGCGATGATTTTGAGTCGCATTTATAGACCTGATTGATATGTGTTTTATGCGTTTATTAGTCATCTTTATGGTTAATGTTGCATAATTCATCCACTTTGGTCTTTGCTACTATTTTATGTCAAATCCCCTTCATTTCATCATTTTGAGCATTAATTGTCAAAATATTATTATTTGTCTGAATTTATGTGGTTTCGTGTTTGAATTTAAGAGAAAACAAGTATCTGCTTCCGTCGATACCATCGACCGGACCACAGGTTTCCAACCGCGAGTATCAGCAAAAAGTCGATACTATCGACAGGGATGTCGATGGTATCGAGCTACCATCAGGTTGCTGGCGAGAAAGCAGTCGATAGTATCGACACCAAATCGATACCATCGACGCACGGAGGCTACATCGACGCAAAATGACAAAACCGTCGCTACAGGTTCGTCGATACCATCGACCCGAGTCGATGGTATCGAGATTACATCAGGTGCTCAGATGAAAGGAAAGAAGGGTTGCCGCTACCATACTGAGTCGATACCATCAACTCGCGTCGATGGTATCGACACCGTAAGATATGTGTTTGCTTTGGAATGATCTTAATCGGACGGCCGTGGTTAATTAGCGACCGAATGAGGGAGATATACCTAATGACGGCTGCCTGGACGTGGAGGAGATCTGATGAGCCATTGCACGAGTACCGAGGAGCAGTAGAGAGGAGAACGGAGGCCAGAAGCTCATACCAGTTGATCTGGACACCGAAGAAGACGGATTCCACCATCAGAAGGCGGGAGAGCACATGTTCTACGCGGAGGATCAACCGGTTCTTCTCCGTTCAGGGGTTTCACCTCTCATTTCACGTTTTTCATATGATTTCCCCTATCTCTACCATGTACTTGCTTGAGATGAACATGTGGGGCTAATCCCCTTCATCTTTAGGACCGGGAGTAGCCCGGGAATTCATTGTATGATAATTTTATAATAGTAATTCATATTTTATCTCCTAAATCCGTGGTATGATTTCGTTTTCTCAATATATTGTTATGCTTGATCATCATAATAATAACCTAATGCCTTTAATCACTTTGAAAGAAGGATTAACGGCTGAAAAGAGACGGAATTCACATTAATCGACAAATCCCTGGAACAAGGTGGTGTAATATTAATGGTGAATACTGAGAGATCGTTCATAATGCACCTAGTTTAGGGTATAGGTTACTACGACGGTGGAACCGACCTAGACTTAGGTAGTGAATTGCACCACGACAGTGGGCAATTCTGTTTTCAGGCCACTACCTGGATAGAGAGATAAAATTGAGGCATTATATAAAATCTAATACAATGAAAACTCACGGTGAAACCACAATCCTAAAGATACCCTTTTGAATTGATTAAATCAACATTTAATCGATCGTTTGTTTTGTTTTGTTTTTATTTTCTTTTAATTTCAACAACAACTCTCAACTTGTTAATCGGCTTAGCTGATCACGAGTAGTTAGTAGGAGTCCCCGACGATTGCACGTATCCTTGAGTTCGACTCGGGCCTCACAAAGGCCTGTACTACTCGACGTGTGCACTTGCGTTTCTACGCACAGTAAAATTGCGTCAGTTAACATTGAGATCTTTAGAATTGAGACCCCATTAGTGAGTTGGTGGAAACGCTTGTTAGCTAGGATGACTATGATGACATGTGATGGGTGGTCATGTAATCGGTGTATCTTATATGATGGCCAATGACAACTACCTTGCTCAACCTACTATCCACTTTCTAGTACTAGAGTTTCAGGTGATTTCAGACCCCAAGCATGTTTAAGCTTGCCCAAAGTCTTCAATGAACTGGTCGGTTCTTCCCTTTAGATGATCATAGACAAATTAACCACAAGGGGAAGATTCTTTCAGGGTGGATTTGGTGCTCCATTGGTTCTTGATTTCATGCTTGTACGACTCAAGTTGCACCATGTAGAGAGCATTTCAGTGACAAATCCCTACCCAGTTTGGTTTAGGTGCCATGTGTCAGAGACACCCCTATGCACTTTATTCTCAAAATTTCTTGGTGGATGCAATTCATCTTAAGCATGTATCCAAATTGTTTGGAATCCTTTGGACTTAATTATTCATTTTTTATTGTTTTGCATTTAAACCCCTGGGAATTGATGCATAAAACCTTCAGATGGTAAGTTTTGACTCCCAGGAGAGATTTTTCATGCTCCATTGGTCATGGATGTCATGCTTTTGAGCTTAGTCATGGGGTATCCAAGTAGTAACTCCTCACACAGTTGGGTTAAGCCACCAAGTGTTAGAGACACCCCCATGGGCTCTATCCTCGACGTTCATTCTCGGAAGCAATTCATAACAAGAATATGGCCAAGTTCGAGCGCCCTTTAGGCTTCACAGTTGATGTATATTCCTTTAGTCATTTTGATGTTGTAGACATTGACACTTAGAGCCTTTGAATGGAACTTAAATTGTAAATTAATGTGAGTTGCCTAGTAAAGGTTCCCCATTTGTGGACCCTAGTCTATATCATCATAAAATGGTGAGACATAGATAATTGTGCAAGGGATCCAATCTCCTTATCCTCCAGTCCACCTACTTTGTCGAGACTTGTGAGTAGGGTTGTTGTCATATTTAAACATTGTATCTCACGTAGAGAATGCCTGTAAATTTGTTTGATAATATCGTGAATTTATGGGTCCTTTCCAACGCACTTCTGGGGTTCTCAGCTTTAGAAGACTGAAAAGTGGACATTTGTTGATTTTGAGGTGTGATGTCATCCTACAGTTGTAGCTTTAGATGATTTTAATGATTTTGTGATTTTTATGGGTGTGATTACGTTTGTCAATCATTGGGGGCTTGAGATAATAGTTGTGATCCTTTCATCCTTGGCCCTAGGTTCTACTTTGACCCTTTCACTTAGGGTACACGGGGAACGCGTCCATGCACTTAAGTAGATTAAGTGAATCTTTTACTATGATTTTGATGATTTTTTCATTTTAAAAATATGAGTATTTTCATTTTTTTATTTTTTTTTTTAAATTTGAAATCTTTTGATGATATTTTAAAGTGAAAGCGGTTATATAGATCCTTCATGATCCCTGGATGATTTGGACCTGGTGACAACCACGTGTCTTGGTGCTCTTTGATAGAGATAGGGCTTGAGTAGATGCTCAATCAACTTTGTGATTACGTCTGCTGGTGTGATCCATATGTGCTCTAGCTCAAGTAGGGATTCAACCAATTCGGCAAATACACCTAGATCTTTAGAGACAAGCTCTAAAGTGATTGTACCTATTAGGGCATTCCCTTGAACCAATTATAAATTGATTAGATCTTGAATGTTGTGCTTCAGTGATATACATGAGTCTATTTTGTGTCCCAAGATGCGGTGGTAATCATAGTATGTGTTGGGATTGTAGCTTTTTGGTAGAGGATTATGAGTCTCCTCTATGGATGGAAAGTTCACATGATGTTTGACCAATTGGATAGCCTTACTAAGAGATTCCCCTAAGATTGTGAACCTTCTCTATGGTTTTTTCTTTGATATCTCCTCCTTGACAATAGTGGGGCGCATTCATCAACAAGGAAGCATATTTAATAAAAATAGTAGGCACATTCCATCAAAAATGAGTCACATTCATGCAAATAAGTAGACACATTTGATAAAAAAGAAGCACATTTCATTAGAAAGTATGTGCATCATACAAATAAGTAGGCACATTTCATAAAAAAGAGGTGCATTTCATTAGAAATTAGGCACATTCATGCAAATAGGTAGGCACATTCATGCAATAAGTATGCACATTCCTCAAAAAGGAAGCACGTTTTATCAAATAAGTAGACGCATTGCATAAAAAATGAGTCACATTTATGCAAATTAGTATGCATATTTGATAAAAAAAGAGGCACATTTCATTGGAAAGTAGGCTCATTATGCAAATAAGTAGGCAAATTTCATAAAAAAGAGGTGCATTTCATTAGAAAGCAGGCACATTCATGCAAATAAGTGGGCACATTCATGCAATAAGTATGCACATTCATCAAAAAGGAAGAATGTTTTATCAAATAAGTAGGCGCGTTTCATAAAAAATGAGTCACATTCACGCAAATTAATATGCACATTTGATAAAAAGAGGTGCATCTCATTAGAAATTAGGCGCATCTCATTAGAAATTAGGTGCATCATACAAATAAGTAGGCATCTTTCATAAAAAAGAGGTGTATTTCGTTAGAAATTAGTTGTATCATACAAATAAGTAGGCACATTTCATAATAAAAGATGCATTTCATTAGTTTTCAATCAAATGCACCCACTTCTCACTTCATTGCGACCAATTTTACTAAAACGCACCCAATTTTCATTTCAACGCACCCATTCTCAGAAAATGTGTCCATTTTTCAACAAATGTGCCCAGTTCTCGTTGAATGTGCATATTTCCCATTAATTAGTGTGTGTGCTTGTGCATATGAGAGAGAAAATGAGAGGTGGCAAGTGAAAGGTAGATGTGAGAGAAAGAGTGTGAGAGGGAAGGGGTGCACCAGTGGAGAGAGAGAGAGAAGAGAGAGAGAGAGAGAGAGAGATGTGGTAGGTGGCAGATGATAGGGGAGCATAGGTGTAGCAAGAGAAAGAAAGAGGAGAAAGTGGGGTGGCAGTGAGCAGCGTGTAGGGACAGGGTGGGGGGACAGACACATCTGGTGAGTGGTTTTGGAAAGGTGGAAGGGGTGGTTTGCAACACGTTCGAGGCACATATCTCCTCCCCAGCGTCTTCTAAATTAAGTCCGTCTAGATATCAGCAACAATGAAGATTGAACATAGATCGGGGTTTTACCACTACACTGTGAATCGACTGAATTTCAGAGGGCAATTCTGACAATACAACACCTACAAGTACAAAATGCATTACCATCATTACAGGACCAGTCCTATAATAACATGGTAGGAACCAATACAATTCGTTATATAATAAAGAATGATTCTCTCTTCTTATTTTTTTTAGGAGGTGGGGTTTTGAAGGTGAGAGAAGGGGAGATACTACAATGTGATTGGTGGTCCTATAAAAAAACTATAGGATCAGTCCTATATTAAGTTTTTTGCATCAACTGTGTTAAAGTTTAAGGGATATATAGGGCTTGGGGTGTGGACGCGCACACATCAACTTGAAGAGAAAAACAGCACGCCAGGAGCACATGGCAGCGCTGGCGGTTGGAGTTGAGGGATTTAGTAGTTAGGGAGGATAATGAAACCCTAACCACGGGATCATCAACGAACTGCTGGTCTCGCATGTAAGGCAATTAAATGGTAACTGAAACATCCGCCTTAATGGCTGAAAAAGAAAAATTCTACATATAAAACCTGACCTACCCGCTGGCCTACCCGGTACTCTGGAATATGTGCTTTTTAATTAATCCCAGCATGCAGCCGGTTTTTGATACTATTACCCATGTAAAAGCATGCAAAAATATGCAAGGTACATATACTCTGTCCACTCCATGCAACAGTCATGCAAATGGCAGATATCAATCCACTATAGCTTACAAAAAAAATTATTGCATATTTATCCCCACTGCAAATTACGTAAGTACCGTACCTATAATAAATACATATACATTCACAAATGAATTTGAGAGGTACTGTACTTATATTTGACAAACTGGATTGAAAATTAATAATTGGGTACAATACTTATAGATGCATTTTATAGTTGATTATGGATAGATGTGCACTACATTTTTGTAAAAAAATTATGTCCAGGCGAAAAATGTTGTTATTGGACTCCGTAGGAACTGTACTTATGCTTCCAGATTAGTTATACAATTATGCTTGATTTTGTAATTTGTTAAGTACGGTACTTATGCTTGATTTTATAATTTGGTAAGTACTGTACTTATGTTTGAAAAAACTGAGTTGGAATTAACAAGTGGGTACTGTACTTATTTTGCATGGATTCCGTAGGTACTGTACTTATGTCCAAATGACAAATGTTACTACTGGATTCCGTAGGTACTGTACTTATGCTTCCAGATCAATGTTGTTATTGGATTCCGTAGATACTATACTAATACGGGAATGCAGGTGGGTGGATTAGAACGAGAGAGAATAATTACAAGAGAAAAAATGAATTAATACACTTTGCATGGACTTTGCATGGACTTTGCATGAGTATTAATACTCTGGAGAGAAGAGTGGAGAGACATACTGTGCCATTCTCTGTACTTTGCATGGACTTTGCATGGACTTTGCATGAGTATTAATACAAAGACAACTGCAAATGCTGCAGATGTATTTTCCTAAAAAACGGATGGGAACCCGGGAGTAAGGGGGACTGTGTGTAGCGTAACTCGACCGACGGGAAGGAGGTCGTTGCCCTTCACACTGAGATCATTTGGGCGGAGGGTAGTACCGTAGAACTAGGTAAGTAGTGGGCTACGGAGAAGGCAGGGCCTAAAAAAGAAAAAGGACCAAATCATATATTCGAGCCCACCAGGCCACCACCTCACATGGGCGTCAAACGCCGCCGCTCATCTCATATTCATTCCATATAAGGATGATTATCAGGTCAGGTCATGCTGCATTTTGCTAATCTCCTGACTAGATTTATTGTTAAATAGGTTGCAAATTGGGTCTAGGTTCGAATAATATGTGAAAATCTTGGTCTATATCTGGTCTATATAGAAGAGTTAGATTTAATTCGAGTCAGGCCCTCCATATAGCATACTAAAATATAGAAACATATTATTAATAGAGTTCTAAAATTGTGTATTGGCTTGTACACTAAATTAATATTTATCTTTCCTAGATGAACTATGCTTACAAAAACAAAATACAATGAATGTAACATTGTGCAGATTAAACATGTTTAAAAATCTCATTCACATCCCGATGAGATGTAAAAAAAAGACCATCCATATATTTATTGAACTTATGGAACTTATTATTGATTTATATAAAATATTTATCATAGGGAATGGTCAAAAATTGTGTGATTGGGAGGAATATTGAAACGCACATAGTGTAGTATATATCCAATCTATAAGTGACACCTTTAACATTTTAATTTGGTGGCAGCCAATACATTTTCCTTATAGTAAATAATATCATTTTCTCTATTCTTCTTTTATTAGTGGTGGGTTTTAGAGGCAAAATGATGTGTCTATAATAATTATATGATGCATCCTATAATGTTAGATTATATTGTAGATTATCGTAAATGTCTGAAGTATCAAATAGGTCCATATAATTTGATTGACTAAATATATTGTATACCAAGTATGATTCGAAGACTTTGTAAGTCATGTATATCTTACAAAAGATGTGAATTTTATATGAACGATCTAGTTATATATACACATGTAATGAATTTAAATATATGGGTTTCTAGGCATTGGTTTATCTTGGCCATGACTCAGACAATGGAAAAATATAGAGCAAAACTTTCAACCCTACCCATGCATGTAAATTACGTGGGCAGGGCCTGGGTTAGATTATGTTTGTCCGGACATGGGTAGGATTGGGCTGGCCCCGTTAGGTACTAATCCCTACTTGCATGCAACCAGAAATTGTTGGTGTGTATGCTTATAGAGTCAATCATGTGATTATTGTAATGGCATAAAGATCAAAAATATATAGTGTAGCAAAATGTAATCTTCCTTGCCTCCATCTCATCTCTCCTCTATTTCTTCCCCTGACACCAACCAGAAAAGAACCAAGAGTGGTTAGGGTGGACAATCACGAAGAAAGACCCCAGGAAAAAAATGTCAGACATTGTTGGGGGTTTGGGGGCACAACCCCCCCAATTAGGGGGTCCCCCTGAGGAAAAAAAGGTCTACTATGATTTTTAGAAGAACATCAAGCACAAATCTTCATACATGCCATGGAATAGAAGAAGTAGATAGAAGAAAAATAAGCCAAAACCATAGTGTAGCATCACATAGGTTGCTTCCACAAATGAAATCATGTATATCACCTTGCCTTCGAATAGCATTATTGCATTGCCTGGTACTTAGTGGCCATGATGAGGTGTTTCTGGACCTTGGGCAGTTTATGGATGAAAGGCTTGAACTCATTAGAGACCTTCATGGGAGCAATATGTAGTGCATAACTTCCAGTTGTGGTCGACCTTTGGGGATAGGTTCCTGATGAGAGGTTGAGGAGGTAGATTTGAAGCCTTTCGATAAAGATATAGAATCCCTAAAGGATGTACACCTGAAGGGACAGGAAGAGGAATAAGGCCAAGGTCCCTACCTCATAGCTGATAGAGTGCGGATTGAACAGTGATGGTAGATCCTGGAGAAGTTGATCTTCCACTTAGATGTTGCAGTTGTCAAAGAGGCAAGGCCTTCGCTCGGAGCCCCTCCCCCTTCCATGGTGATTGGGGATCTTCGGTGGCATATGTGCCAATTTAGGGAAGGAAGACCATTGAAGGCAATGTAATGCAAGCAGGTAGAGCACGGAAGACGTGTATGCGACGAGTAAGCAATTAGGATTTGCAGAATGCAAAAAAACCAATGCAATTAGATGGGGTAAGAATCGACTGGAAAATTGGATCAAGCGATGTTGATTCCCTAGAGAGTGTGTGGGGTTATGTGTGGTAGAGTCAAGGGCAGTGACAAGCATCAGGGTAATTTGTAGTGACACAATTGCTACTTGGCGTAGGAGAGGGATGGCTAATGACGTGAAGAAAAAGGAAGGAGGGAATACGTGGGACTGAGAGAAGGGCTGGATCTCAAATGGGTTGCATCAGCAAGAGTGGCAGTGCAACAATCGCTAGATGGACTAGAAGCAATAGACGAAGGTGACACCACAATTGCTAGATAGATGCCCAGCAAACAATTGATCCAAGAAGGGTAGCTACCACCCACTGGTGGTGGAATTGTTTTTCTCCTATAGGGTTAGGTTTGGATTACTACTATGATACCATGTTAGAGAGTAAGTAAAAGGCTAATCAATATATTGATAAGAGACAACCTTGATCCTATATATAGGAAAATAGGGTAGCGTATAGGCTCAAACTAAACCCTAATGGGCCAAGACACACTTGGTACCATATACAAATAGACTCAAATAACTTAATTAACTAAATTAACTAGACTCTCCAATAATACTTGATTTGTTTATTAATAAAAGGTAGTTATACTTATAATATTTGTTTCCATAGAAATAATTACTAAACTTAATAATACCCTAAGAATGCTTTAACTTGATGACATATGGTCTGGGTAGAGGATCTGAATATGAGATCATATGTACAATAAGAGTACTCATTCTTTATATTCCATTGTTGGTTATTATTGTGGATAGTATAGATCAAAGATAATACACAAGACTAGCATGTATGGTGAAGGATAACTATGTCCCTTTAGTCATGACATTTGATATCAGCATAGATATATGGGTACTTGTTAGAGGATAAGTTGTACATGACAGACCCACCTTGAGATTGATACATGCAAGTCATGTAATGAAATGTCAGAGCCATATATCATTTTGACAGTGGCTACTGTGATACGTAGACCTGAAGCTACTGTAGTAACACATGTTATTATGTATTGACACTAGCCCAACGTGCTATGAAATATGAGTTGCCAAGAAGGTGGTGATTAGGTATATTGTGACACATAGGGCACACTGAGAGTGATGCAGATGGAATTTTCCCCTCCTTTGGGGCGATATCTCTGGCCACTTGATAAGAGAGACTCTAAAATGTGTGGCCATACTAATGTAAGTCAATATATGATGTTGATCTCACAAGATAATGAACAGTCTAATCTAGTCCAAGGAACATAGATAGAATGTTAAGAGGATGAAATTCAATGCCTCATATTCAACTCCATGTAACATGGACAAGTTTTCTCCCACTGATTCTGTGTATACTAAACCCTTCAGTATAGATTGCCAATGTATGCTCTTTCTCTTTTCAGGTCAAGAGGTTTTCAAGAACTATCTCTATAGATCTCTATTCCTATCACATAGGAAACGTCTCTATCTTCCTTAAAGATAATCTCCACTTTGGATTTCCATTCTAGAACATTTCCATTTCACATCAAAATGTGGAATGCGAATACACTCCCACTAAATCACAGATCCCTTCTTTGTCATATCAGTCAAACCCTTTGACTATATCATCAAAGTAAAGATCCCAGCTCTGAGTTGCTTGTACTCAATCCATCACATTGATTAGTCCATTGTAACTTATAGACTTTATTTGCATTAATGGATTCATAAACCTTATAGGTTGTGTCACATACACATCCTCATTTTATTCCTCATAGGAATGCAGTTTTAGTATCTGTATGCCAAATATCTTAGTCATTAAGTTACAATCAACAAGCATCATCCTTCTCAAAATGTTATCCATGTGTCTTAACGCTTAAGACTTATTCGCACTTATGGATTTCATCCCAATGGGTGCTACCATCAAGGTCACACCTTATGGTTCACATGGAAGTCATTTAGGATGTAATGGTCATAAACCATAACTCAAAATCCGGTTCCTTATATTCATCTAGATAGTTGACTCATCACATGACCAACTCATCACATAGATAATCGAGGTGTGTCTGTCAAGGATATAAGAACTCACAACCCTTTATGATTCTTAATGTCCTTTATTAGTGTAGGGTATTCTTTATTTAAGAAGAACTTAGTTATTTGATAATCATCCTCTAACTCCTTAGAGTATGACTCCTTTTGATTTAGACATCACCATGCCTTAATCATGAGTATTATGATACACTATCATAATCACTTATAAGGATCTCAAACATTTGGTTCAAGTATTTCATTCTTTGATCTCATCAAGAATTATCACTTTACCAAATTCGTACTTCATCTATGATATTCTTGAACACTTCAAGATATTCATATAGGTATTTCTCTAAACACCATTTGAAGTATTAGCATTTTCTCTAATAGGTATGTAAATACATCACATGTATTATACCTAATAGGATAATCATTCTCCCACTACCATTAGTGAAGATTGATTAATCATGTCCAAGAGATTCATGTCTCTTACTGGTTCTCTAACCAAAAGAGTCTAGATTTGTCCATCATATGGAAACTAGAAATGAATTTCTCATGATTTATGCTAATTTGATTGTTTGAGTTATCAATAACTTTTAGGTATCATTTTATCTTATGCATACCAAGTACCACAAGATAAACAAGGCATTGCCACAAAGATCATATCTATGAAATTGAAACATCAACTTTATTAATTGCAATCATTGTCATACAATACGCAAAAATTAAAGTGTTTCTATCCATTGGCAAATATGAAATAGCAGTTCATAACTCTATTACATGCCTTCAAGGCTGAAAATAAACTAAAGTACTCCTATCTATGGTGGCAACACTTTCCCCATTTATTGAGTGCTTTACATTTTATATCTTGGTATCATATACCTCAAAAATGTTACAAGTTTATTTCATGACACCTTCAGGTGGAGACGTCTGTCACCTCCTTCTTCTTTAGTTCTTCCAGATAGAGTGGACAATTCCTTTTCCAATGTCTTGGATTTTGACAATGGTGGCAATTGCCTCTCTTGGTCACGCCTCCTTTGGCCTTGAGAGTTGAAGACGACTTGGGCTGCTGGCTAGCATTAGAACCTTTCTTAGCCTTGCCTTTGCCCTTGTGCTTGGACTTTGCTTTCTTGTTGCTGATCATCATAACAGACTTAGGCTTGTCCTTCTTCATTTGTGCCGCAGTTGTCCTCAACATGCCCAACAACTCTGTCAACGGCTTGTAAAAGTTGTTCATGTTGTAGTTCATCACAAACTGACTGTAGGATTCTGGAAACGATTGTAGTATCATGTCAGTAGCCAACTCTTGGCTCAGGGGAAATCCCAGTCTCGTCAGGTTCTCCACATACCCAATCATCTTGAGTGTGTGAGGACCAACTAGATCTCCTTCTATCATGATACACTTGAATAGTGCCCTGGAGACATCATATCTCTCTTGTCGTGCTTGATCTTCATACATGTTCTTAAGATGCTGAATCATCTCAATGGAACCCATGTTCTCATGTTGTCTCTGCAACTCGTGGTTCATGGATCACAACATCAAGAACTTAGCATCAATGGAATCATCAGAATGCTTCTTATAAGCATCCCTATCTGCCTTTGGTGCGGTATAGGTAGGTTCATCTGGAATTGGAGTATCCAGGACATAGAGATTTCGCTCTTGAGTGAGAACAATTCTCAATGCCCTAAACCAGTCGTGGAAGTTTGTCCCATTCAGCTTGTCCTTTTCAAGGACCGATCGCAATGAAAAGTGATTGTTGTTTTTTGTCATTTGTACTACAAAAGGAAATATATGCAATTTAGTCCAAAACTAAATTTTGACTTATTTGATTGATTTGAAAAGTTGATGATATAATTAGGACTTTAATTAATTATCACTCCCACTATTTTTATTCAAATTGATAGCCCTCACCATCAATTTGGAAGATTGCAACGTACATACTTCTAGTGGATCAAGATCCTGAAATCCTCTAAGTCATTGACCAGCTAGGGCTGTCACCCACAACTTAGATCTTTTAGGTAGGCAACTCTTGCCAATTGCATCATATGCAACTCTTGAAAGATGTCATATGCAACTCTTTGCCATGATCACCTCCATGCCTCAAGGTGATAGATCCTATCTAGGTCACCTTGTTAAGTCCGACCCAAAGGCAACACGATGAATATGCACCCTGCTAGGGCAGACCCACATATCCATCCTTCATGCTTCCACGAGATAGACGGTGCACCACGCTAGGGCGTGCACATACTTGGCTGGTCAAGTTTTTCACGTGTTTCACGTTTGGAAGGCATCTAAAACTATGAGGGATTTGGTTTTATAGGTACATATACATATCCAATCACCACAATACATAGTATGTATCATATACATGCTATATCCCACAGAAAACATGTGAAACAATAAAAGTGATGATTATGGCCATCCTAATGTGATTCTTCGAGCCAAGAGGAATCACAGTCATCTAGGTCTACATCACATGTAGCATGTCCATGATGAAGTGCTATAGCCATCCGAGTTGATCAACTCATCATATGAATGCCATGCTCACCCTGGCCGGTCGTCTGGGTGCCACTAGCCGATCGGTTGGCTCCTCCAACCGATCGGTTCGCCTAGTCGTCGTGCATCTCCTCATGGCCGCCACCTAATCATCTCATTCCTTGAACTGGTCATCTGGATCGCCAACCGATCGGTTCACTCCTTGAACTGATCGTCTCAGTCGTCGTCATATGTCCTCCATTCTTTGACATAATAGGAAATAAAAGATCTATCCTATTTTACATTTAAAATGGGAAACCCCGAGTTACATTCGAGGGGAGCAAAGGTAGAAAAGAAATCTCAAGTTGTCTTGAGTTACATCAGGAATAAGGAGGTAGGGAATCGGTGTGCAGATCGAGATGCAAGCAACCACATACAACCAAGCACACATACATAGGGTTTATTGGCCATAACCACACTATATATCCACCACAAAACTCGTTTAAGGACGACACGTATCGAGTGCATTCATATCATATATGTATATTGGGATTTGTGGATTTAGTATTGGACATGCATAAAGCCATCATTATTCGCATCGTATGCAATAGTTAAAGGTGACAAACTAAAATTGATCACATCGATAATCCTAAAGTGTAGAACAGTTGACGTGGCTCTGATACCACTGTTGGGTTTTAGGGGAGACGGAGAAGGCAACAGAAACAAAAAAATTCTTCTCCCAAACCCAGAATAAAGGAATCGTGTCAATGTCTATACAATAGGAAGGATGGTTTGTGGAGGCATACCTTATCCCGAGGCTTGCTCGGCAACGTTACCTCGCGGCTTGTGCGGTCTTCACCTCTGGTCTTGGATGGTGTCAGTGCAGCTCCTGGTCTCACCGGGAATGTCGGGATTGACATATGTCCTCCGAGCGACAGAAGTCTCCCGCCTCTAAAATAGTCTATACGGACAACCTAGAACTCTGATCTCCTAGTCTCACAAGGAATCAGAAGGAGTCACACCCTCCTATCGACGTACTAGTCACCAAGACATTCTCCTACCACCAATTACTTTTCTGCAGTTGTCTTTCCCTTGTTGTGCCTCCCTTATCGGGTAGCACTTGCTCAGGCTCTCTCTCAGTTACCAAAACCAGAGAGAACGACAAATTTGCAGAGCAACTGGTGTTCTGAGTTGTTGTTATAGAGAAGCCCCCACTACCCCTATATATAGGAGGATCATGGGATAGGGTTCTCTACCCCAGGCAATGTGGGATTAAACAGGAGTAGAAGGGTTCAAGATTTTCCACAAAACAACCAACTGCGCCACCTAAACCGATCGTTTCAAGCATGAACTGATCGGTTGGGGACCTGAGCTGATCGGTTCATACCTGAACCGATCGGTTGGGACACCTGAGCCGATCGGTTCACTGCTAAGCCGATCGGTCTGTGGTCCTATTCCAACTCAAATTGACTTTCATATTTGTTTCCGATTAATCAAATATTAATCCTTGTCCAAATCGAATTTGTACAAGTGAAACAAATTGTATTTGCAAAATAATCTTCTGACTTTCCAAACGATCTCAGTTGGTCATATGAATCGATCGGTCCAACAATTGAGCTGATCGTTTCATGACACATGATTCGATCGACTCACAACTTGAGTTGACCGGTTCAGCAACCTGAGACGATCGGTTGGGGCAGCAGACTATGCAAAATCAGACAATTGTAGTTTCAATCAATCTGATACTCTAATCTATCAGTCCAACACCTTGAACACTATGATATTGAGCTATCAATTAATTGAGTGTTTAATTGAACTACTAAACTCCTTTAGTAATTAATTTAAACATCATTTGTGGATAAACTCCTCTTCCAGGTTAAATCCTATGTGTGTGACCATGCAGGTCCATTTCACGTTGGATGTGAAAGTCCATAACACTTATGACTTCACAAGCAAAGAGCGGTGCCTAGTCGCATATCAGTGCTATCCAAGTGAAATAGAAAAGTTGGAGAACAACTTTTAATCCTACAATCCGTGAATGGTGTTACAGTGAATGTATAATTCCTTTGTCACTGATATCCCGAATGAACTCAAGGCATGGAACAGTCATCCTGTCAATGTTCATTCACTTTCTTGATCTCAGAGTAGATTGGAGGAGATATGTATGACATCAATATCACATATTGATTCACACATGCATGCACGCCTATCTCAATCCTACTCATCAAGTGGCCATGGATATCAAACTCCCTCAGGAGGGACAAATCCCATATCTATCACTCACCCCTCAAAAGCCCCATGTGTCAAAGCCACCCAATCATCACCTTTATAACAACCCATGTTTCAGGACTGCGTTTGATGATGTCAAAGTGTACCCAATGACGTGTGTTGAGTTTAGTGATTTCAGGTCAATGAATCACACTCACTGTAACATCTGGGCCCATTGCCCAAGGCTCTAGTAGAGTTTCAGGAATGACGACTGGCCCCACAAACCACCACTAGCCTTTAATGTGCACTTTGTCCACACTAACGCGCAAGCCAGGATCAACTTCCCGACTGTTCACCCATCCTAGTACTACTCCAAGCTAAGCATGCTTAACTATGGAGTTCTTTAGTGATGGGCTCCCAGAAAAGGAGGTGCGCCTTGGTGATATGGGTAGTCCAATCATTCCTTTTAAGATCATTTTATCCGAGGCTTTAAATCCTGGGATGTTACAATCTTCCCCACTTAGACTTTTTACTTCCTAATCAAGGCTCAACTATATGGCCTCATAATATTTCCCCATTTCAGTGTAGACCCAGAATGGCCCATGGATACCCAGCTCCCGATCACGAAATACCAGCGCAAGAGTGGCTACGTCAACCATGGACAACCCTTTCCATCATGCCTGGATCGCACGACTCAAGACTGGCATGCCACATGCCCATGTGGGACCCACCTACTGGAGGGGATTTGGAACTGATACCATTTGTAACACCTGGGCCCACTGCCCAAGGCTCTAGTAGAGTTTTAGGAATGACAACTGGCCTCACAAACCACCACTAGCCTTAACTGCGCAATTTGTCCACACTAACGCGCAAGTGAAGATCAACTTCCCGACTGGTCACCCATCCTAGTACTACTCCAAGCTAAACATGCTTAACTATCGAGTTCTTTAGTGATGGGCTCCCAGAAAAGGAGGTGCACCTTGGTGATATGGGTAGTCCAATCATTCCTTTTAAGATCATTTTATCCATGGCTTTAAATCCTAGGATGTTACACTCACCACCATCACTGTGACAACTGACTGTGACTACCATGTCATGGTTCCATTTGTCAAACTCACGGTGGGTCTGTATGGCTTGCTTGTTCTCCAACAAGTACCTATGTGTTTGGTTTGATATCTCCATATCATGACTAATGAGATTATGTCATCAACCAACACCACAATCTAGTCTTGTGTGTCATTTTTGTCTATCTACCTTCCACAATGACATATGAATAGGGACATAATAATAATGTACAAACTCTTAGCATCCGTATGATCTCATCGTTCAGGTCCTCAACCTGAAAGCATACGTCATTGAGTATTGTCATTATCTAGACATTCAATTTGTTCTATCATTATCTCATATGACTGAACCAGAAAGAATTGGAAGCTTGCCTTTGATGTTTATCAAATCAATCTTAATGTATCCCACCAATCATCCCATGATTGGCTCTCAGGGCATATATACCAAAAGGCTCGTAGAAGGTCCTCAAATACTTGTCTTAAGTGGTCTCCACCTCGAACAGAATGAAATGCCTTAATACTTTGACTAAGTTGGCTCTATACTTCATTCATGAAATCGTTGAACTTTTCAAGAGTTTCTGACTTATATTTCATCAAGTAAGCATATCCATACCTACTTCCGACTGTCCCATATGACAGTGAAAGACACGCGGTCCCCCTTGTTCCAACCAGCTAAGAGGCAACAACAGTTCTGTTGCCAACCATCGGCACTGGTAAAACATGATTGTTGACTACACGGCGGTGAGTTGATACCTACTTCCAACTGTTGCATATGGGGAGCTACCGAGCTAGTGCTCGACCATATATAGGGTGAAGTAAAACAATGTAGGCATGGTAGAAGAAGTAGAAATAGTAGATGATAACAGGGACCCTACTTTTTTATCGTATACAACTATCGAAGAAGATGATAGAAATAATGAGAAACTGAATGGATTTTGGTTTTTGTTACCTTGAGCAAGTGTCAGCATAGATACTGGGAGGATGGTTCCCTAGGTGTAGCTAACCCAACAAAAATATATTATCATCATTCACCGAGGTGTGCTTGTGGGGGTTGAGGTGGATGAGCGCAGCCCATATGCAGGTGAGTAATGTGAATAGTGTGTGGAAGAAGAAGAAGAAAGATCAACAAGTGAGGATAGGAATTACCATGACCATAATTATTTTCAACCTTTTTGGCTCAATCAAGGTTAACAACAATTTCAATCTTAAGAACATTAAACACAGATAGGGTCTCGATAGTTTTCATCTTCTGGTGCTGAGTGTCAACAGAGAATTATAGAGCCATCCCGACAATGCACCAACTACAAGTACACAATATATTATCTTTAGCACAAGGTCGGGTAAAAAATAAGAGATCTACCATGCATAGGTATAGTTACAGCTTGTTTGGGTCGAATTTTGGTATTTAGTATGTTAAAGAACAAAAAAGAGGGAAGTAAGTTAATTTTCTCATTCTCTTTATTCTTTAGGAGGTTATATGTCAAAATTCATTCCAAATAGGGTTCAACATTGCCTCTATGTAGAATTATTCAAAAAATAAAGGTTATTAATGGGTTTGGATCTAAAGGTTGGTGGTGTGGACATAGACACAAACAGATCAGCCACAATCGTGTCCACGAAGGAGCTGTGGAGAGAAACACATCACGTCACGAGGCACATGGTGATGCTAGTAGTTGCAATTGGAATTCAGAGTAGTTAGGGGGATTAGAATCAAATCCTAACATATGAAACATCGAAGGAGCTGAACACACTAATTAACGGGGGATACATTCTTCGGTTGCATTTATGGATGCCATTGGCCTTGGAACATAGATTATTAGGGGTCAGGAAGGGTAGGTAAACTTGTGATCCATGAAGAGGACCCCCGACGAGTTCTTTTTGGTAGGAATAGGTGTGAGTAGAATTTGATTAATAAAGTTAACCAAATGGTCAATTTTGAATGATTATTGCTTTCTAGATAATTTGATCATTTTTTTAATTTGCTTAATTTACTCAAGTTAATGGGTTAAACAGTTAATTTTTTGGTTAAAAATATTTTTTATCTGGTAACCAAATTAATCAAACATCCACAACTTATTTAAAAAATATATCCTACACACACACACACACACACACACACACACACACACACACACACACACACATATATATATATATATATATATATATATATATATATATATATATATATATATATATATATATATATATATATATATATATATATATTCACTGCCTGTGCGGGTAACTAATTTTTGTTACTCGTGGATCTATTTTGTAATAGGAAGGTACCTAATTGTAATGTGACAACCAAAATTATGATACAAAGACTCATTTTGTAAATACGGTGTTAAATTTTTATTCTCCCTCTGAATATAGTAAAAATGATATATATGACAACAATTTACGTAGTATTACAAAAGAAGTCTTTGTATTAGAATCAACGTTGTCTGTCTCATTACAAATATGTGTCTTCCTATTACAAAGAAAATGCACATGTAACTAATGTAACTAACTTTAGTTACCCGCACGGGTATTGAATGAATTGCTATATATATATATATATATATATATATATATATATATATATATATATATATATATATATACTTATACTTATGGTTATAGTTATTATACTTATATTTCAAAAAACCTCTACGTATATATACTAATCAAGTTTCCATTGACTATACAATATAACAATTGTTTAAAATTTTACGAGTATTTTCATAAAATACTATTAAAAGAGTGTAAATTGGTTAACAATTGATCGAACTAACCATTTATCGATTAACCTTTATCAAATTAATTGACATTAATTTGACTAGATTAATAATTAAAATCACATATCTAAAATTAGCAATTTAAATGAACCTAATTAACTATAACTGACCGGATCAACTGAAAGCTCACCTCTAGGTAGGAAGATGTGTTTGCGGTCATTGTAATTCAAACAAAAAGGCTAGAGTCACCAGTACTAGTGTTGGAGGGGGGAAGCCCACCACCTCACCCAAATGCCCCACCCACCTTCTACCTTTAGTGTTTTTTACAAGACTAGTAGTACACAAGACGTCCATGCATGTTTTAAAACAAACCTACAAATTTATAAATATATAACAAGATCATAAGTGTCTATTTTGTCAACATGTGAAGGTGGAACATTAGAAGACTGGAGAAACTCTACAATTCCTACAAGTACACAATATAAGTTGGACTTCATTGTCATAGATTTCATAATTTGTTTGCCCAAGACATCTAAGGGGAATGATTCCATATGGGTAGTTTGTTGGGTTTTAGGAAAGGGGGGCACAATAGAACAACAAAAATGCTTCCTTTTCTACCCAAGTTGTTAGATCCATTGTAGTTATAAAACATCAATGAACAAAAGACATAAGAGGTGATGAATGTGATAGCTTTGTGCATACTATTTATCCAACAAGTAGACACGTCTTTTATGTCAATGAAGAATTTGATCCTTTATATCTAGATATGCAATGGCCATGAAAGATCTGGATTGAACATTAATAGATCTGGATTGTCCACCAACCATAAGTTGTTTTTGTCTTGTAGAACATGTTATCCAAACCTCAACAAGTATGTCTTGCCTCTACTTTGTCCATGCAGATGGTGCACCAACTCGTCCACCAAGTCAAAGAGGAACACAAGTTGTCAACATGTTAGGCATCTTGGAAGTCCCTTTCTTGTCATATCTTAGGCAACAGTCCTTAGGATGACTTCCTCTCTAAAAGAGAGAAGTTTAACGAAAAGCTTGTCTTAAGAATTGTGTCTAACCCGTTGTGATGGGTAACACCCCGATTTTCATATCTTATGAGTGGAACCTAATATTTCTTTTCTTTTTTGGGAGTGTTACAAACATGATATACATAACAATAATAATAGACAAAAATCATTACAGACTGTGTATGAAATAAATTCTTATTATATTCTCAGGAAAGAAACTCACTTACATCAAACTTGATAATAAATTCTACCTAGGTAATGCCAAAAACTGTACTCTGTCTTAATATCTCAGATCGTGTATATGGCTCTTCACCAAGAAAACCTCTCATAAAATTGTAGATGAATCCTCTATCTTAACATCTCTTCTTAAAAATGAGTACATGTGGACATCTCGTCCCCAACCATGCACAAAGGGAAACGTAGGTAAGAGTAAGTGGCATTGAATTTCTAATAAGATAACTGTAAATATTCTATAACTAAAATCTGAATAGATATTTGAAATCTATAAACTTATACTGAAATGATGTGTCTTTTATTTATGTATTTTATATGATTTGTGGCCACCATTATATGATAAGTTCTCCTGAGAATATCTACACCCTGAGTTGGTACAGAAGTACCTTTGAATTGGCACTACATGCCTCTGAATGACATCGAGGTGTCTTTGGATTGGAATAACTATGCCCTGCTTGGTACCAAAGTACCTCTGAATTTGAGTAAACACATCTCTACAGTACATGCCTCTAAATTGGCAACACATGCCACTGAATTGTCCCGGGACTATATGAATGAGGACATACATAAAATGATGCATGTGAAGGTTTTGAATTAATTATCTTAAATCTAAGCTTAATTATTTCTTATGTATGTGAAGGTTTTGAATTAATTATCTTAAATCTAAGCTTAATTATTTCTAAAATCGAACTTATCTTATATTGAAACTGAATACTAATAATTGAACATGTACTGAATTTTGGATCTAAATTTGAATTAGAATCTAGTATGAATATCTCAAAACGTTTATCTTACTTAACTGATATATTGAAATTATTCTATTATAAACTAAAATCTTATACACTCAATTCGTGATCTAAATATCTTCTCTTAAATTATGAATTAAATCTGAATCTGAACTTCTAAACTAAATATGAAAATGTGTCTTGATTACTAAATAATTGAAATTGGATCTGAGACTCGTATTAGGTTTGTGAATATAATTTTTGACTACTCACAATGAGTACTCTAAATCTAAAATATGAAATCTAGATTCTTGTTGTCAGAATAAATCTTAACCTAAAGTTCTTTATTAATTGATAACTTAATTTAATTCTGATATTATATATATTACATCTGAGCCTAAAGGCTTGAGAAATAAACTGAATAGAATAATAAGTACTAAGTATCTAAAAATTGCTAAAATGTATAATCTAATCTCCTCACAAAATAACTTTATTTGAATAATGTTTGACTAATAAAAGTATTATTGGATACTGAGATGAACATTAATAGCTAAATGTTTGAAGTAACTCAATCTCTGAGTTACTTTGCATGCGGGTAGGCTGAATGATAAGAATAATGAAATTCAATGGACATGGTCCACTTACCTTGTGTGTTGCTGACATCCTTAAGTTAGTCTCGATTCCTTGTTCCATAACCTAATCACCTGGATATCATCAAAGTTCTATAAGTCCAAGGACATTTCACAATTTCCATTCCTAAATATCAAACCCCTTCATTCTAACCTTATAGACCAAGATAGGATTCTAATTTAGATTAAGTATGAGTCAGGTATAATGCCATGACAAAGTCTTAGTACTAAACACATATCAAAACTTACATTATAGACCTAATATAATTTTTTGTACTCAAATAAGCCAAAAAATTGTCTTATGCACTAATATGAACGTATACATCATATCATGATAATAAATCTCAAACCTGATCAATATTAATAACCTTGCTAACTTCATCATTACATTACATTAGATGAATATAATTACAAGCCATTTTCTAAACAAAATATGCATACTTACCCCATTATAATCATATATTATCTTTCCTAATCGCCACTAAGGCCTCAAAAATAAATACTAATATGAAAATATCTAAAATTCCAATAAAACTTTAGAAACAATAATCATACAATGTATTAGGGTACATACAAAAATATGATATATTTTCAAGGTCAAATCATGGGTGAAATACCCAAAATATCCTTATTGGGGTTTACATAAAAATCATGAATCAAACTTCAACTTGGAATGATTAGGCTTTAGAATCGCGTATATCATATCAAAATATAATTACTGTAAGATATTCGTTAATTTCCAAAATCTTTTGGTATTTTTTGTTCCCAAAACATAGAAATCACATACACTTTAGGAATCAACTAGTAATAATTATCAAATGTTCTAAACACTATCTGAATTTTTTTTATGATAGTTGACATTATAAGCTTTCTATAGGTACCTTATTTGATAAATTTTGAGTTTCTATACCCAAGATGTCAATTTTAGACAAATTACCTTGTCAAAGGAATGTCAAGCGTTGAAATTTTATCTGACGGATGAGAGGGTCCAAAGGCTTGGTGCCTATGAGACCGGTTGTCCCAACCCACTTGCCCCTTTTTCCTCTTCCCAGATGCATAATTTTTCCCCTGTTCTGTGTGAGAATAGAATGTGGCCACCCTGGACACTCTCCGACGAGAAGCACTGGTGGCTTTAGGTAGATTCCACCTTCGAGGACTATCATGCAAAATCCATCGATCATTTCTATAGCTTGGCATCTTTATCTGCATGTAGGAGAAGGATCATGACAAAAAGCCCCAACTCCACTCTCCTTGTGCCACTCACAAAGACCTCCATTACCGCCCAGTCTTCTCCCTCGATTCTTCTTCTCGTCCACTCCTTTTTGAGTCAAAACCCTTGATTGGGTTTGGCCAACCCTAAATTCAAGGGTCAAACAATTATATACCCGCAAAAACTTAGATCTGGTAAGGAGGTCTTCTGCTAAAGCTGACTCTAATCGAGTCTCTATTCTAGGTAGATAGAGAATGCAAACTCGATTCCCCCTCTTATTTATTATTTTCTTTTTGATAAAAGTATAAATCAAAAAAATATTTATATAGCCCACCTCATAGCTCCATTTAATTCCAAATTTTATAAAAATTGTAGATTATCATTATCTTTACATGAGCAAGATATCAAGTCATAACTAACTAGATAAACACCCCAAACATGTCTTTGAAATAACATTGGATAATTACATATTTAATTACCTTGGCCACTAGTTAAATCATAATAATCTGAAATTTTTTCCATAACCTCATATTCCAGTCATCTATCTACTAAAAATATTTTGAGCATATATTTTGAGCACAAAATTCTCCATTACCAAAGTTGTACTCCAAGGAATTATGTGTAAAATGTAATTGGCCCTATTGGGCTAGAAGTGGGTGTTGACTTGAGGGTTATACATTATCCATATTTTGATAATGACTTACCCATTCCATTCATATGTATCTAATATGTTTGTTCAAGATTTATTTCAAGATTTAGGTACATTCCCATTCCATTCATATGTATCTAATATATTTGTTCAAGATTTATTTCAGGCTTTAGGTACATGAAAAGGATCAAAATTACAGAAGCCCTAGCTTGTCCAAGTTCAAGTCAAAAGCAATGCAAATGTGCATTTTGGAAAATCACTCCAAACCACCTTAGAATATGTCTATTACCATTTGTGTTGATGATATGACTTGTAACTAAGATGAGAAAAAACCAGGGACACTTAATTCCAACGTTTGATCACTCAGAAATCATTTTGAAACATTTGTCACAACAACTTTGACGGTCGAGTTTGAATCTCGGCCGATCAGTGATGGATTTTTGTTAAAGGATCAATCGGTCGAGTTGTACACTCACAGAATTAGACCGACTGATTTATTGACCAAGGTGGATTTTAGCTGGTCGGTTGAGTTTCTCCAGGACAAACTCGACCAACAATTTGAAAATTGGCTTTGTCAATTAGTGGATCGATCGAGTTATATTTATTGAAACCTAACCAAATGTACTATACGAAAAACATAGAAAAGTGATTCCAACTGTTGGAGAGTTGTTAGAAATGAAACAACATCTGTTTCAAGTTGTAAAATGGCTAGTTTTTGTTCTCAAGTGATCCCACACTCAAAGGAACACCCCCAGCTATAAATAGGACCTCTTGGAGTTCATTTCAAGGTTACTCATTCATGGTATCCTTGATCCTTGCTATAGTTGAGTGTGTTACAATCCTTTGAGCCCCTTTCTCTCTCTCATTTACAAAGCATTTCATGATTATGAGTGAGTTATGCAAGTTGTAAGAGAGCTACCTCAATGTTATCTTGTAAAGCTCTTGATCCTTCCATCTTCCCAATCCCCTTTCTCAAAGAGTAAAGGTTGAAGTGATCTTCTCCGAGTGAAGGAGGAGTTGTTCTTCTTCTTTAAGGTTGAAGAAGGTGTGAAGATCTTCTCCAAGTGAAGGATAAGGACAAGGCAGTTGATTCAAGAAGAGTGGGTAATCCCTGCGAGTCCAATGACTTGATGCAAGTGAGGGTAAGTCCTTAGTGAAGGATGAAGACATCTTGATCAAGTGGGTAAGTCCTTGTGTAGGTGAAAGACTCTTGTCTTGAATACGTAAGTCCTTGGATGTGTGGCAGTCTTCTTGTTTCCCTTATACTAGAATATAGTTATACATGGGTTGCAAAGTTCTAGAGGTTGACCTCTCTAGGTAGTGGATTGACAGTCTCCTAATTTGGAGATTGTAATCACTCTAACCACCTTGTCTAAGTGTTTGTTTCAATATCTCTTATCATTTCTAAGCTTGTTTAGATAGAACTTCAAATTGAGCTTTAGAATTTGGTTTAAATTGAAATAATTTGAAGGTCTAACTATTCTTGTGAGAATTTTGAAGCTCTATTCACCCCCCTCTAGAGCCCTAGATCCAACAAGTGGTATCAGAGCAACGTTCTTCTCCAACGAATCTCCTACTAGATGAGAAGATGGGTGAGCACCTACTTGGTTCCCTAAACCTAGATGGAGGCTTCTCCATGCATCCCCCGATCTTCAACAACACCAACTTCCTCTATTGGAAATGGCAGATGCAATTCTATATTAAAGGGATGAACTTTGATCTGTGGAAGGTGATGATTACATCCTATAAGGAGCCAACCAGAGTTGTATCGACATGGGATGAGGTAGCCTTAAAGAATGCTCAGCTCAATGCCAAAGCAATTAGCATATCTATGCATCACTCACTCCATCTGAGTTCAATTGCATCTTCTCATGGGATACAACCTATGAGATATGGGACAAGTTTTGCATCACTTATGAAGGCACAAAGCAAGTGAAGGATGAAAAATCTACATGTTGAATAGCCTCCTTGAAAACTGCAAGATGGGGAAGAAAGGAGGAGTTGTCAAGATGTACTCAAGGCTCAACATCATCATGTGTATCCTAGATGCTTTGGGACACACTTTGGATAGAGCAATCAACTCAAAGGTCTTGAGGTCTCTTCCAAAGAGATGGGAGTCAAATGTGACCTCCATTGAAGAAGTAAGAAGTCTTGATGATGTTCCAACTGAGGAGCTTATTGAAAATCTACAAGCTCATTAGCCAAGATTTGATAAGAAGAGGAAGAAAAACAAGAAAAAAAAATTCAAGGAAGATCAAAGATAGTTCCTTCAAAGCTCAAGTGGAGGCTCTCATCCTTCAACAAAAACTTTCTTGCCAGACCTCTCCCTCCTCCTCCTCTAGTGAATATGATGGCCCTACTGAGCATGAAGCCAACTTCTCCAAGGGAAATTACTTCAAAGGAAAGCAATCTTCTTCCTCCACTCCAAGGTGCTAGTGTGGTAAAAAAGGACATTACAAGAGTAAATGTCCTAAAGCTAGAAAGTCTAACCATAAGAGAAGCTCCAAGAAGGAGGACGATTACAATAAAGATAGCAAATACAAGAGGAAGGACAAGAAGGAGAGGAGGCATAAAGACACGACTCATGCAGCTTGGGAAGGATCATCCTCTAGTGGCTCAAGCTCCGATGAAGATAGAGAGTGCCATCTTGCACTCATGTCCTCTACAAGTGAATATATTTATGAGGTAAGTGAGGTAAGTGCGGTAAGCTTGCATGAGTTTTCTAAAGAAACTCTTATTGACATGCTTATTACTACCTGTTCTTCTTATTCTAAATGTAAATCTAAAAAGAAGAGGTTGGCTAAAATCATTGATGACTTGTATGCTAAACTTGATATTCTTGAGAAAAAATGATAAAATTCGTCGTGAGAGCATTGATTCCTTGCAAGGCCAATTTCTTGATCCTGAGCTCCAATACAATGGAGTTGAGGTAGAGAATGGTGTCTATCTTCAGAACATTGAATCTCTTATGGAGGACAACCAAAAGTGCCTAAATGAGATTGAGTTGCTTAAAACTGAAAATGTTGAACTTAAACTCATTAGTGATTCTCGTAGAGATGAGAGGGATGCTTATCTCAAAGAAATTCAACCTTTTAAGTCTAAAAATGCTAGGTTACTTGGTCAAGCTAATGATTTATCTTCTAGACCTATTTTCCTAGCAATGATATTGCTTCTATTTCTCTTGAAAATGACTCTTATTTGACTAAAGCCCTCTATTTGGAGGCCGACCTTGTTCATGCTAGAGATGATCTTGCTAGTTTGTCTTCTACTATTATACCTCTTACTGATGCCAATCATAGACTTAGAGCCTCTCTACAGAAATTCCTCAAAGGGAAAACTCCCTAAATGAAATCCTTGACCATTCAACCAAATAAAGTGGTACTAGTGGTTTGGGATTTGTAGGGGGAGCACCTAAGGGAAAGAGTAAGACCAACGGTAAGAAAAAGAGTAAGGAAACCCCTCTTTTCATTGGAGAATCTTTTCGCACTAAGAACCCTATGATTTTCTCTCATTTCAAAACTGATGATCATTATTATACTTATTATCCTTACAAGCCTAAGGTTTCAACCCAAAGATGAAATGGGTCCCCAAGCTAATTATAGATCCCAAAGTTTGAGTCAGGAACCAACACTCTCCTTTATTATAGGAAAATGGAAAATGAATTCTTGACAGTGGCTACACTAAGCACATGACATGTGACATAAGTCATTTCAAAGATTTCACAAATAAGAAAGGAGGTTTTGGTTACTTCTAGGGACAACAAGAAAGGTAAGGTAAAAGGTGAGGGTGATGTAGGTGAATCCTTGTGTATCAAGAATGTTCTCCTTGTGGATGGACTACATCACAATTTAATAAGTGTTAGTCAATTATGTGATAACGATTACCTTGTGCTATTTACTTCTTTTGAATGTTTGCTCCAAGATTCCCTCACCTACAATCTCATATATAAGGGAACTAGCAATGGTAATCTTTATGTAATTGTGTTTGACTCTATTAAGCCTATTGTTGGTAGATGCCTTGTAGTCAATTCAAATGAAATTTCTCTTGGGCATCGTTGGCTAGGTCATGTAAATATGCATCAATTGAAGAAGTTGGGAAAAAAGGACTTGGTCAAGGGACTTTGTAAATTGGATTTTGAAAAGGATGAAGAACGCCAACCTTTTACCCAAGGAAAGCAAACTAAGTCCTCCTTGAAATCCAAAGGAGTCCTTAGTACCAAGAGTGTTGTTGAACTTCTCCATCTTGATCTATTTGGACATATATGTACTCAATCACTTCATGGTTCCAAATATTATCATAGTATTTTCGATGATTTCTCTCGATATACTTGGGCCTTCTTTCTCGTTTCTAAGAGTGATACACTTGATGTTTTCTCTAGATTTTGCAAATGAGTTGAAAATGAAGCTTCTTGTCTGATTGTTTCCATATGTAGTGATCATGGGGGAGAATTTGAAAATGCTCTCTTTGAACATTTTTGTGAAGAGTCGAGCTATCCACATAACTTTTCTTCACCTCGAACACCTCAACAAAATGGGGTTGTAGAGAGGAAGAATAGGTCACTATAATAAATGTCTATGACCATGATTTTAGAGTATGACACTCCAAAGAAGTTTTGGGTCAAAGATGTTAGTACCTCATGTCTTGTGGAAAATTGGGTTTTCAAACATCCTTCTTTGAAGAAAACCCCCTTTGATCTACGAAGAGGTAGGAAGACTTCTATCGAGTATTTTCACATTTTCAGATGTCCTTGTTTTATTTTGAACATGAAAGATTCTCTTGACAAGTTTGATCTGAAATCATACAAGGCTTTATTTCTTGGCTATAACACTACTAGCAAGGTTTGTAGAATGTTTAATATTGGTCTATCTAAAGTAGAAGAATCTATTAATGTCAAATTTATTGAGACTAACCCCTCTATTCCCAATGATATTTCTAATGATGATATTGTAGAAGAAGTAATTTCTATCTTGAAAGATATCAATATCACCCAAAAGGGAAAAGAGGTGGCCACTCAAGAAGAAAGGATAGATGAAGAAAACAAGGATAAAACTCCCTGCTTTGCAAAAAAATCATCCTAAATAGCTAACTATTGGTGACCCTTTTGAAAGAGTGAAGATGTGGGTTGCCTACAAAAAGGAACAGGATAACAACACCTTCATCTCACAACTCAAGCCAAAGAACATCAAAGAAGATCTTGGAGATGATGAATGGATCCTAGCCATGCAAGAAGAATTGGAGCAATTCAAGAAGAACAAAGTGTGGACTCTAGTTCCAAGACCATGTGATAGAAAGATCATTGGCAATAAGTGGGTCTACCACAGATGAAAGTAGCAAGGTGGTAAGAAATAAAGCAATATTAGTGGCTCAAGGCTACAATCAATAGGAAGTTATATATTTTGATGAAACATCTGCACATGTAGCTTAACTTGAGTCCATGCGTATGTTGCTTGCTTTTGCTAGTTATGATAACTTTAGTCTATATGAAATGGATGTTAAAAAGTTCTTTTTTGAATGGTACAATTGAGGAGGAAGTGTATGTTGCACAACCTCCAGGCTTTGAACATGATTGTTTACCTAACCATGTTTTTATATTACAAAAAGCTCTTTATGGATTCAAACAAGAACCTCAAGCTTGCTATGAGAAATTAAATAACTTTTTTAGATCATGGGTATATCATGGGCCAAGTAGATTCTACCTTGTTTCTCAAACACACTTCTACCAATTTTCTTATCATTCCAATTTATGTTGATGATATCATTTTTGGAAGAACTAATCTTGATCTTTGCAAGGAGTTTAGTGATATTATATAGAGTGAGTTTGAGATGAGCATGATGGGTGAGTTTACATTCTTCCTTGGCTTTCAAATCAAGCAAAATAAAGATGGGAACTTCATCAACCCAAGGCATGTACACAAGTGAGCTACTCAAGCACTTTGGGATGGAAAATACCATGTCGATGGACACCCCCATGTCAAACACCACCATACTTGATAAAGATGAAGAACATGAGGAAGTGGAAAAGAAGCTCTATAGAGGTATGAATGGAAGTTTATTTTATTTAACAACCTCTAAACCTGACATAATTTTTAGTGTTGGCTTGTGTGCTCGCTTTCAATCAAATCCCAAGAAATGACATCTTTTAGTTGTCAAGAGGATTTTAAGGTACTTAGCCAAAAACCAAAATTTTGGACTATGGTATCCCAAGTCAAGGGACTTTACTCTTACAGCTTATAGTGTTGCGGATTATGTAGGATGTTTGATTGATAGAAATTGCACAAGTAGCACTTACTTCCTCCTAAGACCATGCTTGGTGTCTTTGTTTTCCAAGAAATAGAGCATAGTGGCTCTGTCAACTACTAGGTTGAATACATTGCAGTCAAAGTTGTTGTGTCCAGGTTCTATGGATGAAGAAAATGCTCCAAGACTTTAACATTTATTTTGATGCTTCTCCTATCTATTGTGATAATCCTAGTGCAATCAATTTATCTTAAAATTCTATATTGCATAGTAGATCCAAGCATATAGAGGTTCGTCATCATTTTCTTCATGATGACATTGCCAAGAAGGATATTTATATCATGCATGTCGACATAGAAAATCAGTTGGTGGACATTTTTACTAAACCTCTAGCTAGAGAGATATTTAATTTAATTAGATCTAAATTGTTCATAAATGCTTTGGATGAATCTGATATGCCCTCTAGTTAGTTTCTATCTATCCTATATGCTTTGCTCATGCCTTAATCACCTTTGCTTACTAAAGTGCTAAAATTTCATGTTCTTTTTGCCTTGATTTTTGCTTGTTTTGGGTATTTTTGCAAACTATTGTTTTATCGTTAAATAGTACCCAATGATGAGTGATATGTGTCTAAGTATGTTTAAAATGCAAAATGGACTACAAAAATAAATTTAATTAGCACTCAAATGGCTAAAAACTGAGATTTCTAATTTTGGGACAAACTTTCAGTCGGTTGAGTTACAAACTCGATCCATTGGTGGCCGAGAGATCTTAAAAAAATACATTTAGTCGAGTTTTATTTTCTCAAAACTCGACCAATGATTGGGCTAGAGCAACACATAAGTAGGGTTTGGCTGATTTTTCTCCCTCTCAACTATAGAAAAATTGATCGATTCCTCCTCTAGCTCCCTCAAACTCTCAACCCTAGCCCCGACCTTCCCTCTCCTAGCCCTAGCCTACCCTCATTTGACCTTCCTATCTCTTTTTCCTATAAACCCTAGGTGGTTAGATGATCCTAGGTGGTGATCCTCACATGTTTCGACTGTCATTCCTTCTTATCTTGCCTCCATGACTTCCAATAGGAGAAAGAGAGTCAGATCTGCAGGAGTTCCCTCATCTTCATCCAACTCTCTCCTCATTCCCTATGATGATACCTTCTTTGTCTTTGATTAAGCTCTAAATAGGTACAAGGAGCTCCTTCCTAGGAACCCCTTCCCTTTTTGTGCCTTGTTTGAGCCTCATCTGCATAGATAAAAGTTCATAGATGAGGTTGCTGAGCTATTGTACGATCATCACCTATCATCCTTGAGTGTCGAATGCCAGTTCTTTAACAACTTTAGCACAAGCACTAAGACATTTCATGATTTTTATAAAAAGTGTCATGGAATTATGACATTCTTTTACCCCCGCCTAATACTAAAGTAATTCTTACTTCCCTGATTGTCAGTAAGAAGTTCAAAGTCTCGAAAGATACCCTGAATATATTTATCTATGGTACTAATGTAACCGACACATGGAGGAAGGATTACCCTGACTAATTTGACCTCCTAGACCCAGAGGCCTTCTACAATAAATATGATATTACTCTCCTTGACAAACATAAATTCTTCACAAAGCCTCACTTTCCCTATAGGAAGAAGTCCACCCTACCTACCTCTACTCTAGACCTGAAAAATTGCATTCTCTCTCTTGCAGTCAACTGCAATATTCACCTCAAGAAAAATCAAACTGAAATGGTAGAGAATACCATAGTGATTATATTTTGCCTTCTGAAGAACATAGGAGTCAAGTGGCCTAGATATGTTCTTCACCACATTACCTACTTAAACTCTAGGAAGAACACCTGAGGTACCCACCCACTCTATCCAGTCCTGATTTGTGGTCTCTTCCAATCTACCACTGGGAAGTCTTTTTTTGATGATCTTCATTACAAACCTTCTAGGAAAGGAGTTTGTATTAGTGAGAACACAATCAAGAAAAGTGTGCCTACCCCTTACTTTACCACACCTGGAGCCTCTACCTCCACCAAGGAACCTCCACCACCTCAACCATCCTGACCTACCTGCGCCTCATTTAATATATCCAATGAAGCCCTAATGGGTTACATGATGCATCAATAGGCGTACAACCTTCAGGTTCAGGAGCATCTGCATCAGCACCTCTGTTCTATCGTGTTCACCATGAACCTATCATGTTCCCATCCTTATCCTACCTACCATCCCTACACAAGTGGTGATTATGCATCCTATGCATATAATCACTTTTACCCTACCCCTCCACCAACTACTTCTACTGCTACACCCTCTAATGTTGGTGGATCTACCCCTAGAGCACTACCTCTCCCTATTGTTCCTATAGATACCTTCCTTGTAGGACTTGGAACCTTTTCTCCTACCATTCCTCAAGCCCAGGAGCTACATGACATTGGTACATATTGGGCTGAGCAGAATGCCATGTGGCCCAGTCGTGGTTTCGGTCCTTATGCCAATGAGGAGATGCCCGGCCAGGATGATGAGGAAGTTGCTGCTACTAATGAGGAGGCATTTGATGATGATGGTAAGAATGGTACATATGGTTCTGATGGTGGCTTCACTGGTGCATCTGGTGATGAAGGTGACACTGCAGCCTCTGTTGCACCTTTAGATGAAGATGATGCCTATGAGCCTAAAGCTTCTGATGACGATGCCAATGATGATGACCCTTTGGACTTAGATAGCCTAGAAGTTTAGATGTTTTAGTTTTTAATATTTATATGTAGATCATATATATCTATCTAGACTATTTTGTACTTGAAACATCTGGGCACATTATCTAAGACGTACTATTTCTATCATCATGTTGTATTTAATGTTTTGTCTTATAGTTGTTTTGCGAACATGCTTTCAATGTTGTAATCTTAATGATATGTAACCTTACTCTATGGTTGACTATATCTCATGAGTCGGTGGTATGTTACCCATATTTTTATTATGACATGGCTTGCTTGTATCTCTCTCGTCTCTATTTGATGTGTCACTAGTACAGAATTGGTCTCTCGGGTCGGTTTTTTGAAGCCTGCAGCGTCACTTTTTAGGCGACGCCTAGGTGGGCGTCACTACAGTACTAGCGACGCTATAGAGGTAGAAAAGCCGACCCTAGAGAGGTAAAAAAACCAACCCTAGAGAGGTAAAAAAACCGACCCTAGAGAGGTAGAAAAACCGACCCTAGAGAGGTAAAAAAACCGACCCTAGAGGGAACAAAAACCGACCCAAGAAAAGTACAAAAACTGACCCAAGAGAGGTAAAAAAACCGACCCATAAGAGGTAAAAAACCGACCCAAAAGAGCAACAAAAACCGGCCCTAGAAGTCTTCAAACAGCTGTAAAAACACCTACTGGGTCGGTTTTTCTGAATAACCGACCCAACAAGTATCTATTGGGTCGGTTTTTCTCCATAAGCGACCCTAAAAGTCTTCAAATAGCTTTAAAGAATACCTACTGGGTCGGTTTTTCGGAATAACCGACCCAAGAAGTCTTCAAATTGCTGTAGAATTTTAGGATAGAACCTATTGGGTCGGTTTTTCTATATAAGCGACCCTAGAAGTCTTCATGAACCTACTGGGTCAGTTTTTTGTATAACCGACCCAAGAAGTGTCCATTGGGTCGGTTTTTCTGTATAAGCGACCCTAGAAGTCTTCAAATTGCTGTAGAATTTTGGGATAGAACCTACTGGGTCGGTTTTTTGAATAGCCGACCCAAGAAGTCTATAGAGACGGTTTTTTCAATAACCGACCCGAGAAGTTACATTTTTTTAAAAGAAAAATTCTGAAGAAACAGAAATCTTCAGTACAACAACCTGCAAAACATAATTGCTTTACGCAATTCAAAACCTGCAGTAGAAATAGACTTGCAAATGCAATGATGCAAGCCAAAAATGCATTCCAAAGCCATTTGCAAACTTTTATGTCCAATCCTTTTTTGAATTGATGTTTCATAACAACAATTATTCACATATATTGAGTTGAGTCTTCATACACAACACTTACTAACATTCTTGCAAGTCTAAGATAGATTCATTCAAATGAGACATATAGCACATACTAACATTCATACACATAGCACATACTAACAACAATGATAGATTGCAAGTTTAAAAGTGATATTAATGTCATACTACAAAAAGTAAATTTTGATAGAGTTTCAAATCTACATACACAAATGAAGTTATGAATTTCAATCCAATGCTATAGTGACTTCATTGAGAAAAGCATCTGACCATTCTTCTCGGAATTCATTTAACCCATCAAGTGTGTAAGGATGAGTTGTAAAGATCTGCAAAAAAAAGCACATGCTCATATATATTTTATAAAATGATGCAAATCTCATATGTAAATTTATTATGTTATTCTTTAATAATTACCTTATCTATACTCATAATGTCTAGTGATGCTTCTTTCAAAATAGTTTGCATATACTTCATTACGTAGTAGCCACAAGCCCAATCATTATTTTGTATATGAAACTACAAATAAAGAATTATAACTTAATATTAGTAAACTGCTACAAACAGAGTTGTACAAATAAAGAAATAAGACTATAAGAGAGCTAACATATAAAATTTGACATTAATACATTACTGTAAGAATTGTACATAAACGACTAAGCAGTCAAAGTAGTTACCTTGACATTTTTCAAAGTC
Organism: Alisma plantago-aquatica; assembly: GCA_963693085.1. NCBI lineage: Eukaryota > Viridiplantae > Streptophyta > Magnoliopsida > Alismatales > Alismataceae > Alisma > Alisma plantago-aquatica. The sequence continues at coordinate 859,571,826 of OY856411.1, read as the reverse complement.
AGTGTCTTTAATTTTGGGTGTATTATTCCTCCACCTTCATGATAAACCTTTATACCCCTATCAATCTATTTGATTACGATAGTTGTCAAAATAGAAATTCTAAGTATAAATATCATGTTGAAGCATAACAATTGATGTTATAGAAACTAAATTTATGCTTACTACATAGTTGGCAATCTCAGTTTGTGACCCCTTGTTGTTTTTCCCATTGGGTCAAGATAATAGAAAGTCATCAATTTTGGGACAACCACCACTAGTTCCCAATGTCTAGATCTGAGTAAATTTATATTGAAAACAAAAATTAGAATTATAATTTAGTCAATATTAGAATTCTATTGAATTATAATACTTACTGGACGTTAAAAGGAATTAGAATAATTTCCTTTCCCACACTACCAAAATATTTGAATGCAGTACTGAAGTACTCATTCACATCATCCATTTGTGTCTGCACTTGACTAGTGAGTGAAGGAACTAAGAATCCAACATTCTTTATATCAAAGTTTGTCATCTCAGTATATAAATGGCTGTAAAACATTTGTAAAAATTTGATATGTTACAAATAAGCTAAAAATGTATATATTCAAGTAATCTATATTGATTAATTATTACCTTATCCATACTTCTAATATCGAAGTATTTAGCCAATCATACCGGAACAACTCTATAATATCATCAAGAAAAATAAAATTCTCAAAGTCCCTCCCAACTGCATCTTCTGTTAAATTGACCCCCATATGTGATCCTGGGCTTTGGTTGGCTAAGTATCGAGCCAAACATTTACTTTTATTTCCCAATTCATCGAATGTGGCTTCTGGAATGAAAGAAGGCTTGGGCATAGGAGGACCACTACTAGGATTTTTACTTTTTGGTTTACAAACTTGTTAATTAAATACATACTTATATTAAATGAGTTCATATGTGTAGCTAGTCAAATATGAAAAACATGTAGATATACCTTGTCAATGATAACCAAGTGTCTAGGCCATCCCACCATAGCACCCTCTGCTTCATCAACTGTACCATATTCAGAAGAAGGTATGGGTAGTGGTTTGTCCCCCATTCCGTCATACACAAGATGGATGGACACATGACAAATGTCATCAGAAACTGATTGACAATGCAATGTACCACCGATGTTGTATACCTTACCCGCTGCCACAACATTGTACTCTGGAACCTCCACTGCAAGTTTACAGTTCATACCAACCTAGTTGAAATTATATAAGTTATATACAAAGTGGTAAACCAGATACCTACTATATTATATATATCATATTAACATATATAGAACAAACTTACTGCAGATTGTTGTGGTGGTTCATTGGGAGTGCTCCCATGACCTTCTACAATTGGAGTATGAGCTTGTACCTCATCATCTGAGAGACGCACAGTTTGAGGAGGTTGAGAAGGTTGAGAAGGTTGAATAGGCTGAAATGAAGACAATATTTGTTGCACTTTCTGTGATACTAATGCTTCAACCTCGTCATGTGTAACTGTACGACCTCTTCTAGATTCTGAAGGCCCATAATAAGTCTTGAATCCTATGCCAGCTCCTAATCCCCTAACACGGCCAGGATGCTCTTTCGTACCAAGAGCAACTGATAGTTCATCCATGCGTCCAATTGGTATGAACTTTCCTTGTTTTCTTTGCTCATAGAGATCATCCTATTCATATTTAATGAAAATATTAAATCACAAACAATTAGATATCATCCTATTCATATTTAATGAAAATATTACATCACAAACAATTAGATATTATTACATCCTACTCTTTAATTACTTAATTGTGATGAACTTACCATCTTTTGTGCCACCTCCTTAGTTGTAGGGTTGGTAATTTCACCTGCTTTATTTTTTCTAGCATCAAGCCAAATTTTATAACGAGGTGGACACTCAACTTGAGTTGTGCTAGACCCTTCTCCAGAAGAGATTTGCTTCTCCAGTTGTTCTTGACGCTGGGCATAACTAAGGGATCTCATGTGATGGTTATGCACATTTTTGGCCCGTCTTTCCTTTTGGGCCTCATGAATAGCATGATCATTTAAAATGAGGTATTGCAATTTACAACTTGGCAAACATATACATATATAAAAACATTAATTATATACCTGAAACTCTTCTGAATTCCTTTGTGCAACAAATCTGTCCCACACCTCAGGATCTATAAAAATATATACGTCTGTTGCTTTCTTCTTTTGCTTAGGATTATCTATATAATCCCTTTTGAGATAGGTCTTAAATGCCCTCCATCGTACACCACACCGCTGCAACACTTTTTTCATGTGGTCTTTTTCATTTAAATGAAAAACACCCTATATACAAATGAAGCAATAATCTTATTTCAAAAAGTATATGTCAAAACAAAAAACTGGAATCAATAAACAAAAAACAAGATAATATAGTATCAAAATTCAACTCACAGATATATCTTTCCAAAGGAGGTCTTTCAAGCCAATAGGAACATCATGCCAGTTTTCTATATCTATTGGCACCTTACTGCGTGCGGTTGCCCCTACATAATGCTTAAAAGTACTAGCATGTTCCCCAATAGGTACTCCTCCCCTTTCAAACAGGATTGACAATTTCTCCCCTTTTGCCCTAAGCTCTTGCAGCCGACGCATCACTGTGGGACCTCTACTCTTCTTAACATCACCACTAGCATCCTCATGCTCATGATCAGAATGTTCATCTTCACTTGCCATTTTAGAACAACTTGCAAATATACATGATAAAAGAAAACATAAGTGATAATAAAAGAACAAGTGGTGATATATAATAAAATGTATACATGATAAAAGAAAATGTGTGCTTGAATGATAATACATGACTCTAGTTTTGGTTGAGTTGTTAGTCAAGTAAAATTCCTTCAGCATGGTCTTGACGTGTATATAAGTCATCGGTGTTAACTTCAACATTGACACTTGGCAAACCAACTGAAAATGGGCTGGAATCATCATACTTTTTGTAGTGTTCTTCTTCATTTATAGGATCCACAGTAAACTATCTTTTTCCATGAAGAACGATAGACCAATTTTTATTTGCTGGGTCATCAATATAGAATACTTGTTTTGCTTGGTCTGCCATGATGAATGGTTCATCTTTCTCTCCAATTTTTTCAAAATTCACCAATGTGAAACCCAACTCATCAACTAAAACGCCTTTGTTGTTATCAACCCAATTACATCTAAAGATAGGAACTCTGAAATTTGTATAGTCCATTTCCCATATGTCCTTAATGATGCCGAAATGGGACATCTCAGGTTCGCGTGGTCTTTTATCTTTGGCACTAGCAAAATACAACGAACAAGCTTTAACAGTGACCCCACTACTTTGGACTACACTACTTTCATCTTGACGTTTAGTGTAATATAAAAATCCGTTTATGTCATAACCTTCATATGACATGACATCCATTTTTGGCTTAAAGGTGAGCCATTTTATGTTCTCAGCAACATTATTTGGTGATTCAGATAGCTGCTTAAAGACTTTCTCTTCAAACCACCTATTAGCTGATAAATTCATCAACACCTTTGGTAAACTCTGGACTGCAACGGTTCTTGATAGACATCCAACTTCGATCCATTTTCTAGATCACATTAAAATTAATTATCAAACTGAGCATTTAAAAATTGATACTATAAGTTGTAAGGTTTTTTTATAGGAAATTCATTACTTTTATACTAAAGTGTACCACCTATCCCAATTTTGAATATTTAACCTCACTAGTAATTGTATAATGTATGTTTAGTTTTCAATAAAATTTCAACAGCATTTCCCCTTAGTTCTCCAAGTACATCAATGTAAATGGCAAATAACCACTCACATATGTACCCAGAGAACAAATGAGGAAATACTACTAAAAATTTTCTTCAAAACTAAACATACATTATACAACTACATCCTAAGTGAGATTAAATATCCAAAAACAGTCCCATATCGGGGACTATCCAAAATTTACTCCTAATGAATAAATTTTGAACGGGTTTCTAAGTTTATATATAAATGTATTTTTCATATTTATGCATAGGTGGTCTCATCTATAAACCCTAAAGTGTCAATCTAAAACTAAACAATGTCTACCCTTGCATGATGTAGATATAAAAGAATATATGTTTTTATTATTGGTTGGTTTACTAGATAAACATTCATTTATTTGTACTGAATTGAATAATCAATTAGGTGCTCTTAACAGAAATAAATAGAAAGGCGTAAATTAAACATCATGCAGGATCCTTCATAATAGATAACAGTAAATCAAGTAAATCAAGACTCAAATGCAAAAGACAGCCAACACGACCAGTGTACCTAGCACGGCCGTATAGCACAGCACGGCCGTGGTACAACTCAAATCAAAAGACAGCCAACACGATCAGTGTACCTAGCACGGCCGTATAGCATGACACGGCCGTAGTACAACTGTACCTAGCACGGCCGTATAGCATGGCACGGCCGTGGTACAACGTACCTAGCACGGCCGTGGTACAACTCAAATTTAGAAGATAGTAAAAAACTAAAATTTTTGGCTTAAAGGCGAGCGTGGCACTAAGCATGGCCGTGAAAAGCACAGGCTGTGGCACCAAGCATGGTCGTAGCAGGAGTCTGAAACGGAAAATGAATTTACCTATCTGTTCGGAGAGGTGGTGGCGTCGAAAGCCTTGGCGGCGGAAAAATCATTTGGAGAAGCAAGAGCGGCCTTGGCAGCGAGCTAGTCTATGGCAACGGCGGCGAGATCTTGGCGGTGAGCTGGTGAGCTTCGGCAACAGCGGCGAGCTGGTGAGCTATGACCCGGCGAGACCTTGGCGGCGCTTTTGGCGGTGAGTTAGCGAGCAACAATGGAGGCGACGACCCGAACGACAAGCTGGTGATGGAGCGGCAAGCGACGAACGACACGCTGGTGGCGGCGAATCTTTGGAGGCGTCAACCTTGGCGTCGGCGAGTGTGAGCGACAGTGAGAACGAGAGTCGACAGTGAGGCTAGGAGAGAGAGTGCGAGAGTGGGGAGTGTGCGCTAGTGAGAGTGCGAGTGAGAGAGTCAGGGTTATCTACAGACTTCTCGGGTCGGTTAAGCAAAAAATCGACCCAACAGGTCTCTGCGGACGGTTATCTCAAACAACCGACCCAAGAGGGTCTTTGCGCGACACTTCTAGGGACGGTTCTTTAAAAAACCGACCCAAAAGGCTGAACTTCTAGGGACGGCTGTCTCGGAAAACCGACCCGAAAGGGTCTTTGCGCGGAGACCTCTAGGGACGGCTGTCTCGAAAAACCGACCCGAAAGGTTTTTGCGCGGAGACCTCTAGGGACGGTTAAAGAGAATAACTGACCCAAGAGGGTATAGATCCAGGCGCGAAAGGCAAAATTTAATTCTTTTTCTCTGCGGGAAGCATGTCGGGTCGGTTTTTATATAAAACTGATGCTATGTTTATGCGTGCCGCGAATTTGATGATTTCGCGTGTCTTTTTCTAGCGTCGATTAACCTTAAAAAACCGACCCAATAGCTAAAAGCGGTACCCGAATTTTTTCTAATGACTTGTTGCTTCAGTTTTAGCTTATTCAGTTGGTTTTTCTAATATAAGTGACGCTAACAGAAGCGATGTTAGAGACCGAAAATGTACTAGTGTGTGTTATCTGCTTGCATGTTTTATCTTGTAGTTGGATGTTTTGGTTGTTCTTGGAGAAGACCAGTTTTTTGTGCTCATATACCCCCCTTATCTTTTTGATAATGCCAAAAGGGGGATAGAAATTTAATGTTTTGAAGCTCAACCATATTTCTTTTATTGCCTACATTATCCTTTTCTTGTCTAAAAATATATTTTATCATGTGACTTGCTAAAGGACCAAGTAGTGTACATGTTATATTGCTTTGTGTAGAAAGACTAGCTATGTAGGTAAGAGTGAGCATAGATTGAGGGGGAAAATTCATATTGTTAAAATTATGAATCCCCTTGCAATTCACAAGACTAGCTTATAACATTACATATCCTTTTCAATATGTTGAGGAATGGTTCGTCATTGTCAAAAGGGGGAGAATATTGATTCTAGATTTATACATTATCCATATTTTGATAACGACTTAACCATTCCATTCATATGTTTCTAATATGTTTGTTTAAGATTGATTTCAGGATTTAGGTACATGAAAAGGATCAAATTACACAAGCCCTAGCTTGTCCAAGTTCAAGTCAAAAGCAATGTAAATGCACATTTTGGGAAATCACTCAAACCACCATAGAATATTTTTGTAATCATTTGTATTGATGATATGACTTGTTACTAAGATGAGAAAAAATTAGGATCGTTAATTCCAACATTTGATCACTCAAAAATCATTTTGAAAAATTTGTCACAACAACTTTGTCGGTCGAGTTTGAATCTCGACCGATCAGTGATGGATTTTTGAAAATGGATCAATTGAGTTGTACACTCATAGAACTTGACCAACTGATTTACTGACCAACGTGGATTTTAGCTAGTCGGTCGAGTTTCCCAAGGACAAACTCGACTGACTATTTGAAAATTAGCTTTGTTGGTTAGTGGATCGGTCGAGTTATCTTTATTGATACTTGACCAAATATACTGTACGAAAAATGCATAAAAAGTGATTCCAAACGTTGGAGAGTTATTAGAAATGAAAATAGATCTGTTACAACTTGTAAAATGGCTAGTTTTCATTCTTAAGTGATCCCACACTCAAAGTAACACCCCCATCTATATATAGGACCTCTTGGAGTTCATTCTAAGGTTTCTCATTCATGCTATCCTTGGTCCTTGCTATAGTTGAGTGTGCTACAACCCTTTGAGCCCTATTCTCTCTCTCATTTACAAAGCATTTCATGATTCTGAGTGAGTTATGCATGTTGTAATAGAGATACCTCAATGTTATCTTGTAATACTCTCCATCCTTCCATCTTCTCAATCCCCTTTCGCAAAGAGCAAAGGTTGAAGTGATCTTCTCTGAGCAAAGGAGAAGTAGTTATTATTCTTCAAGGTTGAAGAAGGTTTGATGATCTTCTCCAAGTGAAGGAGAAGGACAAGGTAGAAGATTCAAGAAAAGTGGGTAATCCCTACATGGCCAATGACTTGATGCAAGTGTGGGTAAGTCCTTGGTGAAGGATAAAGACATCTTGATCAAGTGGGTAATTCGTTGCGTAGATGAAAGACTCTTGTCTTGAATAGGTAAGTCCTTGAATGTATGGTGGCCTCCTTGTATCTCTTCTAATGGAATATAAGTATACGTGGGTAGCAAAGTCAAATAGGTTGACCTCTCTAGATAGTGGATTGAGGACCTCCTAATTTGGAGATTGGAACCACTCTAACCACCTTGTCGAAGTGTTTGTTCTAATCTCTCTCATCCTTGCTATGCATGTTTAGGTAGAACTTCAAATTGATCTTTAGCATTTGGTGTTTAAATTTATATAATTTGAAGGTCTAACTATTCTTGTTAGAATTTGAAGCTCTATTCACTGCCCCCCTCTAGAGCCCAGGATCCAACATTGGGCTCTAGAGAACATGGCCCATTCCCTAGTCTTTCAAAAGGTCCATGAGCTTAACCATATTCTAAATCATAAAAATAAATCTTGAATCAAAATAATCTTTCAATGGAAGCTCATGTAGGATACATATGATCAATATTGCTTTAATTACATAACATGAAGACCTAAACTAGGTCTAGGTCTCAAACCATGAAATAGACTCATTACATTCCCTTCAATGTTCTATTTTGATTGTCACCTCAATCATCAATTGAACTTAAAATTTCTAAATTTTGGGAGTATTACAAAAGCTCAAATTGTACAAAATATATTTTCTACACGCCTTTTCTCTTATATCCAAATATCATACATTTGGATGGAATCTTATTGTAACTATAGATAAATCAATTACTGATCTCATTCTTAACTTAATCATGTATTTTCTAGGTCCCAATCTTTAATCAATATAATCTTTCAATGGAAGCTCCTTTAGGATACATATGAATTAAAATTGTTCAATTGATCTATTGATCCAATCATGTGATAGCTCGATCAGACATCTTGATTGCCCGATCCAAGAGTTAATCAACTTGCTTATAATTCATAACCATTCTAATCATATGTTTGATTACAAACTTCAATTCCTTTATGCATCCTTATGTGTGTGACCCGATAGGTTCCTAATTACCTTGGTAGTATTGTTCATAAAAACACAATAAAAGATTGGTATCTAGACACACAACATTGCCACCCAAGTAAAAGGGATGAGTTTAAAATTTAGTACAACCTATAAAGTGAACAATGTTACCATGACCATATAATCCTTTTGTCTCAAATATCAAGATTGAAATTGAGGCATGATTCCTCTTAGTCATTCAATCTATGTTCCTTGAACTAGAGCTAACTAATCAAGATAATGTGAGCACAATATCAAGTGGTCAGGGATATCACTCCAATAGAGGGACAAATTCTAGCTACATCACTTGGAACATGCCCCGTGTGTCACGGTGTAACAAATCATCACATGTTTGGAAACTAAATTTCGAAGCATGTTGGTCTAGTGTTAAAGTACACAAAACAATATGTGTTACTCTAGTGACTTCTGATCTAAGGATTAGGCTCACCACTTTCGCATTGAGATATAACTCTAACATGTCATAATATGACTTTCATGTGTCAATTTCAAGGTGGGTTTCTCAAGCACAACTTGTTCTCTAACGAGTACCCATGCATCTGAGTTGATATTAGTATCATGACTAAAGAGACATAGTCATAAATCACTATACATGATATTCTTATGTATTATTATTGTCCTATTCCATCCATAATAATATCTGACTAGGGACTAACAGGATTGAATATTCTTATTATACATATGATCTCAAAGTAAGGTCCTTAACCTAAAACATGTATCATTGAATAAACATTCTTTGGACATTATTAATTTTTATTCAATATCTCAATAGAGAAACAAACATAATAAGTGGAATTTTCATTTATTAATAATCAAATGAAATATCAAATATATTGTTAGGACCACATCTGATATTTATTGGTAAACTAGGGTTCACCTGGATAATTATAGGTTTAGCTAGATTGCGAATTGCTTAAATATGATTGATGATGGTAGCTCAATTATGATGTCTTAAACCTAGTGGAACTCTAAGCTTGTCTTCATTTTGAATAACTAGGATTTGAGAAGTATAAACCTTAGTCAGCTGAAATTAGGGTTTTTGCGCAACATGACCGTGCTGGGAAGAAATGGGTGTGGTCATAAAAAGACAATGAAATTGGGAATCAGAGCCTTAGTTAGAACGGCCATGGAGGGAAGCACGACCGTGTAGGGTTGCTGGTGGGACGGGCATTCTTGGCCACACTACCGTTTGTAAGAATTGAAGTGTTGGCCATTTTTTGCTCTCATATTTGATGAAACCAATTCATAACGATCCTAGAAGTCATCATTACCATTCTGGATCCATCTTAGCATAGCCTTGGTAGCTTGTATGGCCATTTTGGGGCATTTTCTCTTCAACAAACTGTTTTGCAGATTACACTATAGTAGTTAACTGTCAATTTTTATTTATTTATTGGTATCTATAAATGATTAGAAATTTGTATTGGATCTTTCAAACTCTATGATAAACAACATGTTAATTTTTCATATTTTATAGAGGAGGTTTGACCTCTGAAGTAAATGATTACAGTAACATTTTTATGAAAGAAAAATCTACGGAAATAAGAGAAAGTATAGTGGAGGGTAAATTTGCAAATTACCCAAGAACCACAGTTTCTCTATATGATCAACCTAACACACTAGGATCTCACATAATCTGTTATTTATGCTAGAAAAATAAAATTCTAGAGAGAGAGGAGAGCTAGGGATTTGAGAGGAGAACATGGTGGAGATGTTGACCTAGGGTTTCACTATTTGAGATATGATGAAATCAAGTAAATTTAGCTTCTTTGCATAGCCTCTCATGATGAATCTTCTCTTACATGTCAAGATTACATCCCTCCTCTAATTTTATTATAAAGGATATCAAATCTCTCCTTTTTCTCGCTCTTTCTCCATAATTCTCCATTCCTAGGATATCCGACTTGAAAGGAAGAAGAGAGCAGTGATTTCCTAGGGTTTTGATATGGATTTGAGAATTTTTAGAAATGGGCTGCATTTTTAAGGTGTCTTCACACCTTAGGGTGATTGTATACTTTTTTAAATAGTAGACTACACGAAATTGGATTAAATCCACATTAATATGCAATTCCTTTATACGCGACTACAAACCCTAAACTGCCTTTCAGTTCTAGATTTTGCAAGGTGATATGAAATGGACTATTACTATATTTTGATGAATTTTAGATGATAAATTCTTATTATAAATGAATAAAATCATCTAAAAGAGAATTCCAAAAGTTATTGCAGAAGTTATAAGAATATAGTGAAATCTAGGATTTTTAGCTATGTCTAAGATTTGATGTATAACTGAATAAAGAAGTTTGCCTATTTGGATATCTTTATTTATGAATGATTGTTTTATATAAATCTATAGCACATATATGTCAAATAATGTTTTGGATTTTATTTGATGTTATTAGTGTTTTCTTGATTTATTAGTAAAGAGGGTGAAACTCTAAATGAATGGAAAGTTGCAAGTTTGCAAATAGACATCATGAAGTTCAATTGAGTATGATTCTTTTATTGTTAAAAATTCATTTTTTCAAGGTTATTTTAGATACATGGTATTTCAGTAAATGGTGTGGAAACCCTAGTTCATTTCATTACAGGCATTCATATATATGTTTGGTTATATGTGGACTGCTGAGAGAAATCTTTATTCAGTGAATGTTTATGGGCATTAAATCCTTATGTGAGTCATGTAATATGTGAATTAGGCCAATGAAACGCTAATAATAGGTTATTAAGTGAATCAAGTATTGTGATATCATTTCTACTCAGTATGAGATGTGGTGATGTTCAACAATTTAGTTTGTGGTACATATTGCAGATGATTGATGAATATAGAGCTAAATTAAGAAATATTTATGTGATGATTGAATGATGAATTTAAAGAGAGAATTATACATTTATATGCCATGAACACTATAGAATCCTTCATAGGAGGCATGAACTAGGAGTAGGAAATGTGCTTCCCAACTGGAGGTCTCATGTAGGTCAAGGTAAGTCAGAGTGCATTATTGTGGGGGTGTCGGGGTCTAGGCTAGTGAAGGCAGACTCCTTAAATTATTGGTATCCAACAACAATTGGGGATGTCAGGTACTTGAGTTATGAGTTGTGGCAATTAGTGGACATCTTCGGTAGATCAACTAGTGCACAAGTAGCCTAAGGGCTTGATTCCCACCCAAGAACCTAGGTTCTGAGGTGGAGTCTGAGATATTCGGTCGTTGCCATTAGCCACCGAGAGGTAGATGTGTTGAGGCCCACTACAGATGGGGTCTTACTTGAGACATAGGCTTAGGAACCCAGACATGCTTCTAAGACTTGTACAGTGAGGTTGTAGATTGTTGTGATTTTTCTACATGTTTTGGTACACCTCACGTGGGTTCAAGACATAATAAAATGAATGAGAGGTTAACCAAGTGTGTGTAGTTATTCAATTATTCTTTGTATGTTTCTGAATTATTAGGTCTCTTTGTGATTAATCAAGAATGTTTAGATACTAATTCACTCTTGTAGATATCTAGAGTATCCTACCATATCGAGATTATTGTTGATCTAATTGATATTTATTGTTCAACAATATATTTGTAATTATATGAGTTCTTTAAACTATTTCTTTGAAGTACTCATTCATTGAGAGAGTTGGCTCACCCCTCTAATCACAATTTTTAGGTAAACCATTTGGAACTAAAGAATGTCTATTCCAGAATAGGTCTTCAATAAGATCTAAGTATCAAATTAGTTGATTCCAATTGGTTCCGGCAACCAATCCATCAAGCAATAACTCAAGAAATATGTCATGTTCTCATACACTCTAGGTCCTTGTAGAATAGTGAGAGAGTATTAAATGATGATGTATAACTTTGATATTTTAATAATAGAGAATGTATCTGATTATCATGTTGCGTGTATATGGAAGTGTGTGGAACAAAATGAATATTTAGATATGCACGTTACAGTTGAGATCATATTTGAGGAATCAATGTTAATTTCTTTTGTAAAGTCTATTTATATGATTAAATGTGAGTAAAGAAAGGAAGGGTTTGTATATAAAAGAAAAAGTTAAGAGTAATCATTGTATTGTATTTAATCCTCAACTTATGCCCTAATCTCATGATTAGTGGTAATCGTGGAATGTGGGTGTAACATATATATTTTACAATCATTAGACTATGGCTCCTAGGATATGTAACCAACAATCGTACACTTGCACTAGATCCAATAACTCATGAACCTAAGTCTAATAGATCTAACATGTACATCATGTTTTTTATTTAAAGTTCTTTAGTTAGAGGATGAACAACATTAATTTCAACTAGTATTTTGTTAAGCTTTATATTTCCTCGATGTACAATCTCACATATGAGATGGTAATACCTAAGTATGTGCTTTGAATGATGATGTAATCTCAGTTAACTAGCTTGAGAAATAGCTCCTTTCTACTTCTTCCTTTGGTGCATAAGAGGCACTAATGTACTCAACCTCTATTGTATAATCAGCCATGGTCTCTTACTTGAAACTTTTCCAGCTCCACCATTTATGAAAAATATAAATTTTGATTGTGATTTGTAATCATCCTTGTTGGTTTGGAAGCTTACTCAATGTAACCTTGTAAAACTAACTCTTCCTCACCTTCATAAATTAGGAATTGATCCTTAGTTTTCTTATGTACTTAGGGATGTTTTTTATAGCTATATAGTGACCATCACCAAGATCCTACTAGTACTTTCTTGTTATGGTCAATGCATACGAGACATATGGGTGCATACATATCGTATCATACGTAATAGATCCAAATTCCAATGCATATGGAATCTTACTCATGTGAGATCACTCTTCCAAAGAGCTGGGACATTGATTTTTGGAGATATTTATTCCATGGTACATGGGTACATTTCGTCTCTTAGAAGTATACATGATAAACTTCTTAAGAACTTTGTCAACATATGTACTTTGGCTTAGTATAATAAGACTTCCAGATCTATTTCTATAGATCATAATTCCTATATTATAGGATGCTTCACTTAGTTCCTTCGTTGAGAAGGTATCCTATCCATTTCTTAACCAATTCTAGAGTTTTTATGTCATCTCCCATCAGTGGTATGACATTCATATACAATTTAATAAATACAAGAAAGATCCAACCAACCTTCTTATAAACATAGGGTTCATCTACATTTGCATAAAGCTGGTGTGATTTTCTACCTAGGCCCACACACTAACCAATTGCATCTGATTAGATGCAACCCTAGGGGTTTTGAACAAAATAGGGGGTCTTTCATATTTATAGAGAACCCTAAGAGGCTCTCTCTGATACACTAACACACAATACCCTCAAGCACACAGAGTCATGATATAGTATAGGAGGGCAGCAAGTTAGGGGTCAAACCCAAGAGAGTAAGGGGCCAGTAGAACTAGGTTAATTTTGACTAGGTTCCAACTGTGGAGTATACGGTTGAAGGGTTTGAAGGTTGATTTTGTTGATTTAGTTACACTTAGATGGGTCATATAAGAAATTAATGGAGAACAACAATCAAAACCTAAGTTACCCTAAACAATTAGTTCTACTAAGAATTAGTTCTACTAAGCAAGAAATGACAAGATAAGCAAGAAAAAAGTAAACTACACTTAGGCATGAAAGGCATGAATAACACTACACTAAACTAGAAATTAGGACTAAAAGATAAGTAAATACCTATACTAGAAAGAGCAAGGAAAGAATAAGGAAATGGTCTAACTAAGAACGTAAAGAGCTAATTAAGCTAACACTAGCTAAGCAAGAAGGAAATTAGAGTTTTAATGCAATTAAGACAAGTGTGGGTTGTTTGGGGGAATGCACTTCTCAATTGGGTTGGGGTGATAACATGTAAACATTACTCTTTCATTTAGATTACCAAACCAAACAACAAGTAAGATGTGAATGAATTGCCCTAAACTAGTAATTGGTCATGGATAGGGTAGATGCGTATAGGGGAACTAGTCCCTAACACCTCCTACCCGCCCTTATGAGGCTCACTTGGATTAGAGTTTATATATAAATCAATTAGGAGATAATCAAGCCTAGGCTTCCAAGAGAGTAACTCCTAGGATAATTAGGCGTCGAGAATAGTAATCGAGTGTGGAAATGAGGTTTAGACATCACATCACCTACATTCTATCCTTGAGAAGGCTCAAACCTAATTACACCAAATGCTTCTATACTAGCTACTTAGATCTTTCACCTTGGTGTAGGAGAAATGATTACCATGTCGGTAGGTGAATAGATGAATAAGGATCCACTAGTTGGACTTAGGAGCAATTCACAAATTAGCTACACATAATTGATTTTCGAATCCTAGCTAATTTCAAGCAAAAACCACAAAGTAATTTATGGGAAATGAGATAGAAATAGAATATAATCATTATCAAACAAAATCATGATGTTTACATGCCACTTTCCCCCAACATGGTATCAAAGTAAAAAATTTAGCCCCAAACAACACACCTAAGGGGCCTAGTTATTTATAGAACCAGAAAGTATAAAAATGGAGAAGAAAGAGGTAGAAGTAGCCTTGGATCTTGGTGTAGATGAAGGAATCCTCCTCTATAGTTGTTTTAAGGGTGTGATCCTCCCTCCTCCAAGGTCAAATGTCATGGAAAGATGGTGGGAAGTGGTCAAAACCCTATGAAACTAGGGTTTGGTTTGTGGAAATGGTGAAGTGGAGGTGGAATGAGGTGGAATGGTGATGGAATGGCTAACGGGTGAAAATAGGGAGCTAAAAGGTAGCTATGGGTGGCCTCCTTCATGCTCTATATGCAACCAATATATATATATATGTTGTAGGGAAGCAGTAGGCTAAGTGGGGTATTTTGGGTAAAGCAGTGAAAAAATAGGCTAGGGTTGCTGGCCACCATGGCCGGTTTGAGTCACCACGACCGTGGTGGTTGTAGAGAACATGGTCGTGGTGTATGGGCATGGGTGAGGTGGAAATTAGATGATAAATCTAGATTAATTCACAATTTTGGAGGGTCAGTACCACAGCCGTGGTAATCACCATGGGCATGGCGAACTTTGGTCACCACTGGCCTGGTGGACTTGGGTCACCACGGGGGTGGTGGGTCACCATGGCTGTGGTGGAGCTTGATCTTGCTCACTACGGGGGTGATGGGTCACCACTGGCCTGGTGGCTAGCTGTGTCAAACTTGTATTTTAACTATACGTGAAGCATTTGTGTCACAACCATGTTTGAGCTTCTTCCTTGCACTTTGGCCTTCAACTTGCTCATCTTTTATGTTCCTTGCTTTGGGTTGATTCTTGATCACTTGGGGTAGGTTGGGGAAGCTCTTGGACTCTCTTTAGGATCCTTATAGGGTAAAGATACCCTTATATTCCCCTCCTTCTCTCCCTTCCATTCAAATCATGGTTAAAGCACTTGAAAATCATGCAATGAACATCTATAATTGCATTTGTACAAATATGCATATTGAGGGAAGTAATGTGCATTCTAACATGTTTAGATGTAAATAAAGTACAAAATAGCACAAGATGAATTCCTAAATGAGGGTTGCATCAAAAGCCAAACCATTTGACTATCTCATCAAAATGAAGATTCCAACTCTAAGATGTTTGCTTCAATCAAAATATTGACATTTGTAGATTAAAGACTTTGTTGGCTTCATTTGGAGTGATAAAACTTTTAGTTATTTCATGTACACAATATCTACAATATTCTTATTTAGGAAATAAGTTTTAAAAATCATTTGTCAAATCTCATAGTCATGATAAGGTGCAATTTAAAGCATGATCTTGATGGATTTAATCATGAAAACTGGTGAATAGATGAAGTAAAAGGCCTCCTTCTACCACAACAATTAGTAGGTAACATGTTGCGACCTACATTCCATGCATTATTCTAGACGTCCAAGGAAACTTTAGATTAGCGTACTCTATCTAACATAGTTGAAATTAATGGTTACCAAATCCAAAATGTTACTGTATTGTATAAATAAAGAATATAATATATAATATAAATGCATACCTTAACTTTACATTAAAGATTGAATCCAAGAGGAAGCCAAGCTCTTCAAAATTTCCTATTTTATTTATAATGAATCATATAATGACATCACCTGATGCTAAGAAGTGGTGTTCATGAGGAATTTAGAATCTTATTTTAGAGAAAACTCTAGTTTTTATGGGAATGCTTAGTAGACAATGCAAACACATGGATGAATGTTCATCTTGTGGTATTGCATCCCCTTAAGAACAAGATCCTCCTTCTAGAAAGGTAGAAAAACAACTTTAGTTATTCTCTTTTTGGATTTAGTGGAGGGAAATTGACTCTCAAATCTATTAGCACAAGGAGTCTACTATTGAGGAAAAACATGATATACATGACAATGCCACTTGGAAGGGATTAAATTATGTATAGGTATTACTCATTCCTAAAAATTCTTAGTGGATTTCATTATATCTATAATATATTCATTAAAAAAATGTTAAGTATCAAACATCCTCATAATTAATAATAGATGATTAATAATATTAAGATCCTTTCCAAGAAAAGAAAGGATTTACATTGAAGAAGAGGACAGGCGGGCAACAAGCTGCGCCGCTAGTCCTTTTTGGATAGCAAATCCAATCCTCTGAAATACAATATCCATACACTTGGGAGCCATAACATTACTATTCATAACTTTTTGGACTCTTTTAAGAATCTCCACAGCTTCTGGTGCTAAGAATCCAAAAGTATCAAATCCAAAGGGAATAAAGGCATGTTGATTCTCAATACATGCTTTCTCATGCTTACCCACTTTGGCTGAAGCAGCTTTAAGGGCAGCATGTCCCGCTGTAAAAGCTCCACTCCTCAATCCCACCAGCGGAGAAACTCCTGTAAGGTCCACACATGCATGTTTCCCTCCTATCCACCCAAAAATCAAGACATCAGAAGGCCTAAGTGTCGATCTTCCCTCTTGTGGATCAGTTAAAAAATTCATAGGCGCCTCTTTCTTAGCAGCAATACCTGCATGTTTGAGTACATCAAAAAGAACATCTCTAACAAGATCATGTCTGTATTTAAAACCTGGAAGCTCTCTACAATGAACTGCATGTTCTCCAAAAGTGTCCAAACATGCCTTACGACAAATTGGACAAACCTCATCCGCTGGAAATAGAGGGATCATCAGACGGTATTTTAAGATACTACGGTACTCCACTTGTGACATATGCAGACCAAGTCCATCTATTGGAATAACAAGGATAAAATCTTGAGCGTGATCAGCTTGTAGTCATCCAGATATTATAATTGTCCTTGAGTATAAGAACAAATCCAATTTTCTTTGAATAGACAGTCAAAGCCATTGTTTATATGTGTTTTCTTTAGTATACAAATGAAAACTATTGGGTAATAGATTACTTGTAATTTTGGGAAACTCCAATGTCTTATACTACACAAAAGTTGGTAGTTGTAGGTATGAAAACAAGTGGAATGTCAATATCCCCCCCCAAATAATATGAAACCAGATGTTCACATTCATCACTACAGACCAGTATGTATTGGGTTTATTATGGAAACTATTTGAAATCCATGGATGTGCCTATTACAAAGTCAACATACATACTCCTACTTTCTAATATGAAAATCTCTTATAATTTATTTCAGAAATGCTAAAAAACACCATCAGTAGTATACATTCATGTGCCTAAATTATCTCAGGTACTGCCATCATTGATTTTGTTGTATATATTTTAGGGTATATCCTTCTAATGAGTTTTGACTCTTATAAAAGTAGTAATTTCAAGAATTAATTGACTTAACATAATGGTTGATGGGTTTGAATGTACCATTCCCAACACTAAGGATATTAATAGCTAAAATCAAAGCATAAAACATGAAATATATAGTCCACCTTGAACATATTTTCTTTAATGGTTCTAATACAAACTTATTTTTCTATATTAGAGGAAAATATAGCAATAGAAAGAAGGGGTAGGCAACTAAAACAAGAAACTGGTAGATAAGTTAAAATTGAAGTTGACAAAATCATAGATAAACAAAAAATGAAATGTAAGTTGGTGTACTAGTCAGTTGTAGGTAACACAAGAAAGATTACCAACATACACATACAAGGACACATGGAATGGCTTCTAAAGTTACAGATTGAATAGGATGAAATCTTTAATAAACTACCAATGTCATCTTCAAACCAACCTGGTGAGCATACATTCCTATCTTTTTGGATGTAGTTGAAGGGGTAGTAGCTTAATGTGTGTCTGGAGTGGGACAGGTGCATTTCTCCAAGTGTGATTGTTTTTAGGTGAGACTATTTTATTTGTATGACTACTTTCTGTAATTACTATACAAGCCCATATGTGTTTTGTTGATTTCTTGATAGCTTGTATGTTGGTCCTTGTTCGTCAATGATGATACAAATCCTAGATTCTTCTTACGATTCAAAGAAGACATGTGCAAGATTGACCCCTACACCTCAGTATTGGCTTAACGGTTGTCGTCCAAAATCATCAAATGGTCCATCCAACTCACTACAATCTTCTTTTCCATATTTTGGGCTAGAGATCAGAACAATGCATCCATTCCCATGGTCATTCTCCCTATATGGGACCAAGATTTAGAGCTACAAGTCCATAGCTCTAACCAACTATCATCACGAGAACGAAAGCAATGTTGAGGCAATTGGAGAATATAGAGGAGAAGGTGTTGTGATGCTAGAGATAATAGAGTTATTGAGATTTGGGCACTGGCCATCTAGGTTTGGCACTGTATGAGCTACAAAGAGTTTAAAGGGGAGAACATAGGACTTTTGGAGGAGAATCAAATTTCATAGTAGTGGAGTTCTTATGCATAGACTAACGTATTTTCCAAACGAGATTGAAAGTTAAGGGTGTAAAAAATATATTGGGTATGTATCCATCGGTTAAACCCATTGTTAACTAAAACTATCTTAGTTAAATTTTAAAAATGTATAAGGAACAAATATCTATGACTACAATTATCATACATGTAGCAATATTAAGTGTAATTTATGTTTTTTGTAGTGAATACATTTCACAATTTTGGTGTATTAGAGAGATCCTTCCTTAAGATTTTGGGATATCTAGTTTGTAATGCTCCTCTTCTCGAAGATAACACTAAGATACATATCATCTAGATTCTCCCAAATACAGTTAGTGTCTTTATAGTTCCTAAAAAATGCATAGTGTCTCCATCATCTTCATTGCCTATCGGATATTCATGTCCAGGTTGAACTTTCTTTATACCTATGGACATAAGTCATAAGTGCTCCTCTATAAATAATCCCAAAGGAAATTTTTAATCTTCCCAGAAAGTTTGGCCAACCAAATTCTTTCCCTCGGGTGAGCAAGACAAGGGATGATCGACTTTATGGTGAATTCATATTCTAAGCTCATAGTGAACTTTGCATTGTCTGCGGGGGACTAGATACACTTGTCATGTGCTTTACCAATAGATGGAAATAGTAGTAACATATTTTACATGACCATGTGGGTGATTAGGTGGGTCAAAGATAACTAGTACCTCAATCTCCATAAGATTGACTAGGGACTCCATTTTAGATCCAACAACTCCTCACAAGTGAACTATGCATTTTTTTTATGACGGAGCAATGGATAGGGATCCAATAATTAGTATGGTCATATGTAAACCTTCCATTCACCATTATCTTGTACATAAACAAATCTATCATATCTTTGATCCTCATTGTAGATCTCTAGTTAGGGGTAGCACTTGTACCTATCTATTCATATGAATTATATTTTTGCTTGAACCCCTATTCCTGAATATTTAAACCAATGACATTTTGCTAACAAGTGTTCTTCATGATAAAAGTTTTTTTCCAAGGACTCATGGAAATAATGCCTAGCCCTTAATTATCCATACTTGAGGCCATCACCTCCTAACCCACCAAATATATTGGGTTAGAATTATCGTCTCCACCAAATACAAATATGTGGATCACCCTATCCATCTTGTCTCACATGGTGACATCTGGAAGCAAATTAGTCTGCTATTATAGCTGGGTATCAATTTCTATTGTAACATCTTAAGATAAAGCCATCTTACAATTAACAGAGATTGTGATGCCCAACTATTGAGCTTAGTTTCCACTTTGCTCAGGTTCTTGGTGTATGTCTCTGTGAATACTCTATTGTGAATAGTGGGAACACCAATGTGATTTCCAAGAATATTTGTTTTGAGAAATTATAACACTACAAATATATAACGGGGTCTGTCTATTGACCTTTTTGGAGAAAAGATTTGGGTCTTGGATAGAGAGGAGTTTCCCTGAAACATGTTCACATCTCTTGAAGAAATCAGCCACCTCCTCCAATTGGGTCACATTACTTTGGAAGACACAATGATATCATATGCAAAGTTGATACAAGGCATATTGGGACCATTTTAGACATCTTTAAAAGCTTCCATTCTCCTTCTCTAAATTCTCTCTCAATGCATTGACTGAGCCACTCCATACACATAATTAACAAAAAGGAAAGGACAAAAAGATTTCCCTTATCTTAAGGCATGTATTGTCTCTAAATAGTTTCCACTGCTCTACACTCCCTATGATGTTCATGGATCCATTAACGATAGAGTGGATTGGGTAATTAATGATATTATCAGGACATACATCCTTCTTAATAGTATCGAAGCTGAACATCGAGGACATCTTGTAGTAGGCTTTAGATGGGTAAACTTTGATATCCATGGAGGGGACAACACCTTTTCGCCGCATGTTATGAATAATTGCTTGAGTTATTGTTATATTGTCGATTATCTTTCTACCAAGAATGACCTGCTTTTGAGATGATACATCCATCGTCTCATTAAACATTTGACTCTCTCCACAAACATTTAGAGGCAAGATTTAAGAAGTAGTTGTTGAGATCTATCCATGAGCTATTTACATTGCCCAGGCCCCTTATTTTTAGGTATTATAACCACCACTAAGTTGACAATATTCTCAAGTAGTATTTTTTGAGCAAAATCATCTCAGGTAAAGTGAATGATGGAGGCCTTGGTAGTATTCAGTTCTTCTGAATAAAGATTTTCAACTCTGTCTGAGCTGACACCTTTATAGGGGCAGAGGTTCTTGATGGTTATGTAGATATATACCTCAGAGGGTGAATTGTTCAATTGGATATCTTCATCCTAAGTTAGGAGTTGGAAATATTGTGGAATATCTTCAGGGGAAGTGATACAAGGATCAAACTTGACTATGAAAATCATTTGAAAATAATTCATCACATGTTAGATAGAAAAGTAGTTATGATGATACAATCATCCTCATCATACTTCAATTTAGAAATCATATTTGTACTTTTCCTACTATCGGCCCAACCAAGGTAGAACTTGGTGTTCCACCACAATTTTTTAGTTAGTTGATGTGGCTATGTTTGTTCTAGTTCTCATGCTCCTTAGGATGATATCCTCTAAGTTAAGTTTTGCCTCAACACAATCATTGTCCAACTTACTATCATATATTGGGCTAGATCCTCCTATTATATGGATATGCTATTCCACAACTTATTAATGAAGTAGTTACACTTTATTTGCCTATTTGATCTTCACTTAAGAACATATTACATTGATGAGAGCTTTGTTGAAGGACATCTCTCCATTCCAGTGCATGGTGAGAGTTTGTTTAACCTCCTCACTCATATTCCGTTTGTGTAGGTTCTAAGGTAAAACTCCTTTTTAGCGGTCTCTACATTTATAATAAGAGGACAATGACCGAAGTTGACACAAGGGAGATGATCCACAACACAGTGAGGATGCATTTCAATACATTCCATATTGAGTGCAACATGATTTAATATTTTAAAAAATCAACTTCTTCACTTTTCTATAAGTAAACTATTGGAAGGAGAACCCCATGTTAGTGTTCACACGTGTTAATGTCTCCTAGATGTGTTCAACATCACTAGAATTGAAGTGGGGTATACCCTCCATACAATACATCATCAAATTGAGATCCCCAACCATAATAAAAGGATCCTTGATTATAGATCCAATTGTTTCTATGTGATCGAGAGAAACATGCATAGAGTAGGTTGTGAAATTCCATAGATACAGGTAACCATGCTATGATTATTTATGATAAAGTGAATAATTTTGTTTACGACTACTAATGATCTCAATGGACCTCTTGTAATCATTCCAAAGGACCCATATGCCCCCCATCCCTAGAAACATCTACCTTCATTCCATTATGAATACTTGATCTCAGTTTCTTGATGGTATAGAAAATTGTACTTATATATATCATGTATTTGAGTATAGAAAGGATACTCATCTTGTGAGGAACCATATACAACTTTTGCAAGAAACCAGGTCATCATTGTCGATTCCCGTAACATTACAACAGAGGATACTAAAAATTAAATGTTAGCCAAAGAATAGGGAGACCAAGGATTACCAACGCTAGTCTAGCTTAGAAACCCCTCCAGGTTGTTCCTCAATGGCTTTCTTTGCCTAGCTTTGTGTGCGGTAATGCTCCATTTTCACTTTGGACTTATCCTTGGTGTTTCTACCGACTGATGTGTTGCATACCACATGAATCTTGTCACCACATTTTCAAGGGTATCACCTTGTGCTTCTTCTCCTTAGTTTACCATGGGCTCCCTCCTCTCAATAGCTCAATCATGTAACAAGTCATCAATGATGTGGTTGTCTTCTTGGAACTCCACAACCACTTGTCTATCCACATCCTTACTTTCTTGAGCATTTGTTCCACCATTAGTATTCATGACATCCATCAAGACCTCATTGGTTCTTCCACATTATGATGTGCCTTACTTCTTTTTCCTTCATATATTAGGATTTTATGGAGCTTAACCAGTGTCACCTTGTTCTTAGTTTTGGTTTTCAATTTAGTCAAAAAGAAATTTATAAATTAAGAGTGCAAGATCAACGTTCTTGACAAACCAGTGCCAGAAATACTTTCTCCTCATGTACCTAGGGCACAAGTGGATGCTTACTGGAATCATGCCAATGATGCCTTTGTGATAAAGTACCTTATGCTTAGCTTCATGAACTATGAGTTCCATGAGAAGTGTTAGGACATGAGTGTTCTTGAGATGGTAACACATCTTAAGAAAGTAACACTTGGCCTTACGAAGAAAAAAAGTGACAATATCATTAAGGTGTTGCTTGAGTCCAATATGATAGAGGGAACCTCAATAGAAGAACATGTGCTTAATATGATTTGACATGTGTATGATCTTGAAGAATTGGGATTCACCTTGAGCCACGAGTTGGCCACGGATATGATTCTAAAGTCAATTCCAGAGACATATAGCCTCTTTGCTGCATGTCCTTATGTGAATAATGTGGTTGACCACATATCAGACTAGCTTGCCATGTTGATTCATGCAGAAGCAAAATATGAAGAAGGACAAGCCTGTAATGATGATGAATGGAGCTGACTCCAAGGATCAAAGCAAGGCTAGGAAGATTTTTGAGGTTGAGCTCAAATCCAAATTTTCAACAGTCAAGATAAGGAGAAAGAAAAGTACAAGAGGAACTCATCCTTTGTACTTGAAGGCATTCAGGAAGAAGGAGATGGGGATGGTGATATCCACTTTAGGTATATACAATATTGAGGTAAAGCTATCTACTTCTTCATCTTGGGTACTAGGTACTGGATGTGGATCTCACATATGTTCTGATATGCAAAATCTAAAAGGAAGTAGGCCTTTGGGAAAAGGTGTGGTGGAACTGCAAGTTGCAAATGGCGCAAGAGTTGCAGCCAGTGCAGTTGGAACCTATAGTTTATCTCTACTCACATGGATTGTAATAGAGTTATAGAACTATTATTATGTACCTTCTATAAATAGAAATATCATTTTTGTATCTTGTATGGACAAGGATGCATTTGAATTCTGTATTAAAAATGGACAATGTTTCATTTCAAAAGACGAGGATCTTTTATGGTAGTGCCCCAATGTCTTATGGTCCTTATTTGTTAGATCTGAAGATAGATGTTTATAACATAAATACCAAAATAATAAAACACAACAACTCAAACAAGACATACCTTTGGCATTGTCGTCTAGGGCACATAAATGAGAATCGCATATCTAGACTTCATAAGGATGGTTATCTAGACTCTTTTGATCTAGAATCAATGGATGCATGTGAATCTAATTTGTTGGGAAAGAAGGATAAAACCCCTTTCACTGGTAACAATAGGATGGTAGTGATCTATTAGGACTCATACATATTGATGTGTGTGGACCTTTTGTAACAACCGCTAGAGGTGGGTATCAATACTTCATTACCTTCACTAATGACTTCAGTAGGTATGTATATGTTTATTTGATGAAACATAAGTTAGAAACTCTTGCAAAGTTCAAGTAGTTTATGAATTAATTACAAAACCAACTTGGTAAAACTATTAAGGAAATTTGTTTTGATCGGCATGGAGAATACTTAAACCAAGAGTATGATGACCTTCTTAGAGACCATGGGATTATATCCCAATGGACTCCACCTAGAACACCACAACACAATGGTGAGTCAGAAAGAAGGAATCACACATTGTTTGATATGGTGCATTTGATGATGAGTTTAGCCGATCTTCTTACTACCTTCTGGGGGTATTATCTAAAAACTATCACATTTACACTAAACCAAGTCCATATAAATCGGTTCAAAAGACACCATATGAGATATGGACAAGGAAGCATCCCAATATGTATTTTATGAGGATTTGGGGATGTGAAGCTTATGTCAAGCGAATGTTTTCTGATAAGCTTTGCCCTAAATCTGATAAATTTTATTTTGTTGAATATCCTAAAGAGACAAAATGATATTACTTTCATTCCCAATCTGACAACAAAGTATTTGTTTCCAGGGATGTTGTATTTC
Organism: Alisma plantago-aquatica; assembly: GCA_963693085.1. Classification (NCBI taxonomy): domain Eukaryota; kingdom Viridiplantae; phylum Streptophyta; class Magnoliopsida; order Alismatales; family Alismataceae; genus Alisma; species Alisma plantago-aquatica. The sequence goes on along the minus strand of OY856411.1, from coordinate 859,546,784 downwards.
TTGAGAAGGATTTCATTTATAAAGGAATCAGAAGGAGGAAAGTGGAACTTGAAGAGGTTCAAGACCAACACGACAATATTGAACCAATAGATGTAAAATAGGAACAAAGAGAATCACAAAGTGTTGTGGATTCTAAAATTCCTCAAGTAGCATAGGAACCTCATAGATCTAATAGGACACGCCTTGATCCTCAATGATTTGGATATCTTGTGATTTAGGAAGGTAGTGAATTGGTCATAGATGATGAGACAATAACCTATCAAGATGTTATAAAGGGACTAGAGTCTGAGAAATGGCTTGAAGCCATGAGATCTGAGATGGAATCCATGTACACCAACATGGTATGGATCTTGATGGATCCAACTGAGAAGGTAAAACCCATAGTGTGCAAATGGGTCTTCAAGAAGAAGACTGACATGGATGGTAAAGTACAAACCTATAAGGGAAGATTGGTTGCATAGGGTTTCAGTCAAGTTCAAGGTGTTGACTATGAAAAAACTTTGTTTGCAGTAGCCATGGCTAAGTCCATTAGGATCATGGTTGCTATTCTAGTTTATCATGACTATGAGATCTGCCAGATAGATGTTAGAACCACATTCCTTAATGGGAATCTTCTTGAGGATGTGTGTATGACACAACCTGAGGGTTTTATAAATTCAAAAATTTGCAAATAAAGTCTGTAAGCTACAAAGGTCAATCTATGGATTGAAATAAGCATCTCTGAGCTAGAATCTTTACTTTGATGAGACAATCAAAGAGTTTGGCATTATTCAAAATGAAGATGAACCTTGTGTGTACAAGAAGGTTAATGGGAGCATAGTGAAATTCCTCATATTGTATGTAGATGACATAATATTTATGGGAAATGACATCCCTACTTGACAAAAGGTAAAGACATGGCTTGGAAATACATTTTCAATGAAAAACTTGGGAGAAGAATCCTATATCTTTGGAATAAAGATCTAGAGATATATATAAAAGTCTTCTTAGACTAAGTTATAACACATACATTGACTAAGTGTTGAAGCAGTTCAACATGTAGAACTCAAAGAGAAGAAACCTACCTATGCGTCACGGAGTGCCTATCTCTAGATCTCAATGTCCCAGTTCTTGTGAAGAAAGGGAACGCATGAGTTTGATTCCATATGCATCAACAATTGGATCAATCATGCATGTAATGTTATGTGCATGCCCAAACATCTCGTATGCCTTGAGCATGATGAGCAGATATCAACTAGATCCAGGTGATGCTCACTAGATAGTCATGAAGAACATCCTAAAGCACTTGAGAAGAACTAAGGATCAATTCTTGGTCTACATAGGAGAGGAAGAGTTGGTGGTAAAGGGTTACACCCATTCAAGCTTCTAAACTAATCAAGATGATTACAAATTGCAGTCAGGATTTGTATTTTACCTAAACAATGGAGTTGTAAGCTAGAAGAGTTGCAAGCAAGAGACAATTGCTAGAGGCTGAGTATATTTCTGCATCAAATGCAGCAAAGGATCCTATATGGATCAAGAAGTTCATTTCTAAACATGGGTTTGTTCCAAGCATCATCGACATAATTGAGCTATATTGTGACAACAATGGAGCTATTCCACAAGCTAAGGAACCCAGATCAAATTAGTGCTCAAAGAATATACAAATGTGGTTCCATCTCATATGAGCGATCATACAACAAGGAGATGTAAATATTTATAGAGCACCAACTGATAACAATGTTGTTGACCCCTTGACAAAGGCCATTTCACAATAGAAGCATGATGGTCATGTTAGGTCACTTGGAATAAGATTTGTGGGTGATTGCCTCTCAATGCAAGTGGGATTTTGTTGGTATGTATGCCCAGAGAGCCAATCATGTGATGATTGTTATGGCATAGTTTGTAATTGATTTGATTAATAAATAAATGCAAGCGTCCAATTTATCCTATAAAGTTCAATTATGGGATAATGATGAAACATTATAAATGTCTAGAGAATAATATTACTCAATGACATTTGTCTTCAAGTACATGACTCGAGAAAATGAGATCATATTAATGTTAAGAGTATTTATATTCTCATTATTTCCCTAATCAGTTGTTATTGTGGAAGGATGATAGAAAATAATGACACATAAAGATCAGAATGTAAGTTGGTTGATGGAAGAATATCATTAGTCATGATATGGAGATATCAAACCAAGCATACAGATACATGTTAGAGAATATTTTATTCGACAGACCCACCATGAGACTAACATATAAAAATAATTACTATGGTAGTCATAGTCAGCTCCCATAGTGATGGTGGTGTTTGTGGTTCTAAGACCTAAAATCACTACACTCATCACATGTTGTTTGGTATACTTTCACATTGTAATGACCCTGACCGGGGTTTTGGGATAACCCTAGATGTTTTGCCTAAGTTAGATGATTAGAACCTTGATTTAATATTTTGAAAAGTAATTAAGACTTAAGGAGAGTTTAAGTTTCAATTTTGGTCCTGTGTGAATGTTGTTTGAGCAATGTTTTCTTATTTTGGACCAAAGTGCAAATTACCCAAGATAAGGGGTTATCTTGCAATATGTAGAATTATGGGTGTTCTCTTACTACTTTATCATCATAAGAGAGAGAAGAATTATGTGGAAATCCTAAATTCCAAGTTGAGCTTGTATGATTGATGCCTATGCTTTATGTGCTAGCTTTGGTGTAACTTGCAATTTACCCAATATATGGGGTTGATGTGCAATTTAACACCTCTATAGTGTTCCTACTCTCTCTTAGTATCATATAGATGATATAGAGAGAGAAAGGGGCGCCTTTTTGAGTCTTGGTTCAGTGATAATACTCTTGGTGATGTTAGAACCATTGAAAGTTGAGTACCTTGAACCATAAAAGAGGTTGTGTTGAGTTGTGAAAGGCATATGGGGGTGCCTATCAATTTATAAACCATAGGAGATGTCCCCTATCAGTTTGGAAACTTGTGGAAGAATTCATGTTGGGCTAAGAACCTCAAATAGGTGAAGCTTATCAGTTTGAGACTTCCTTGCAAAAGTGGTATCGATTTGTACACAAAGTGATGACAAGTTGTGATATCTTGTCAAGGAAGCTACCCAATGGCTGATACATTACCCTTGAATTATCCATAAGAGTTTTTCATGTCAAGGTAAAGAGGTTTCACGGTGTCACCATGCATGGACACATGTCACCCATGTACATATGGTGATGACACCTTGCATATACTCTCTTTCATGTGCCTCAACTATATATACTCCTCTTTTCACCTCCTAGTAAACATTTAGACTTCCTCAAAATCTCTTGCTTAATTGGAAAACTCTAGGATCTCAAAGGAAGAAGAGGAAGGCTGAGAAACTTGCCCAAGGTAAAACCATGGTTATCTCCTACCTTGGATGGGATATGCTTCTCGAACCATGATTTTTTCTTTCTTTCCTTCTTCACCAAGTTCCTTATTATGGTATCTTCCTTTCAAGTAGATGTGTTATGATCAAGAGTTGGACTCTTGGTAAGTCATCTTAAACCTTGGGAACATGTATCTTGGAAGCTTGAAACTTTAGTGGTGACCTTAAGGCAGGTTATATAACTTGAACTCAATTTTATTATTATTCACCTTCTATGGTGTAATACTTGGTGATTCTTTTCTTATTTCGACTTTCCTTGATTAAATGATGGTTTTATGAGTCTATTGGATATATGGAGCTTCTTTCCCTCAACTAGAGTGGTAATGGACGAAAATTTGGAGGTTGAAGATGATGAAACTGATATTGGTTTGTGGAAAACCCTAACCCGATACAAGGGTATAAGTATGGAAACTGATACAAATGAAATCCTATTATTTTGGCTTGTAACATGAGTAGAAATACTATCCTCTTAGTTGTTTAACCTTTCATCTATGATTAAAAATAAGGCAAGTTGATATTTAGAAGACATCCAAGTCGACACAAACATACTTGCAACATAACATGGATGGCCGATATGACTTGAGATGCTTTAAAGCAATATGATGTTGTTAGGCTGATATCTTAGTTGCTCTTAAAACAATATACGTCAAAGGAACTAACTTGCCATAACTAAAGAGATGTCTAGTAAGGATGGTATATCAAAATATGATGTCTTAGTTGAGTGTGGAGGCTGACATGGCCAACTCTAACCCTAGCAATCTGATACACTCACAATATGACACCCTCTAGCCTGATACATCATGTGAAGATGGGGGAAATATACTCTTTGAAACCTTAGTCGATACACCAATTAATGGTAAGGTCAGTAGGTGAGAGAACTAAAGCATTGAACAATGGTTCATCCATTACAACTCAAACACTATAGGCTGATATCCCATAATGTGATATGTCTCTGATACACTAGCTAATGGTGTAGTCAATATCTTAGTAGATTGAGTGGCTAATAATCAAAGAGATAAGCTTGGTCGATACCCTAGTAGATGATGAGGCTGATACACTAATTGGTTGAGTGGTTGATACCCTAAGTCGATGGTGTGGCCGATATACATAATAGGTTGATATGGTCGATACATAATGAGATGTAACGGTTGATACATAAATGAGATAGGGTGGCTGATACCCTAAAGCACACTATAGCTGATATACCTTCTCAAGCATCTCTAAATTGATACCAATTGACATGCTTGGTCTGATACAAGTAATGGTACTTTGGCCAACACAAACACATGTGTCTAGGCTGACATAAGGTGTAACATGTAGGTCGATACACCTAGGCCGACACACCTTGATGGGTGTAGGCCGATACACCTAGGCTAACACACCTTATTGAGTGTAGGCCAATACACCTAGATCGACACACCTTTATGAGTGTAGGCTGATACACCTAGGCTGACACACCTCGATGAGTGAAGGCTGATACACCTTGAATATAATCAATGGATACACTTGAATATAATGAGAATGATATACTTCGAAAAGTGTAGGCTAGTATACCTTAATGAGGGTCCAGTTAATACAACAAGTTAAATTTGAATCTAATATCCTAGTAAGGATGAATAAGAAACTTGTACTACTTATATGAGAAAGGTAATACCTTATGTTGATAATCAATTAATGGTAATTGATGAGAGTAATCAAGTATGATTGAATACATATAGCAATGAATGAAACTCCTAGATGTGAGGGGTTATGAATTAGGGTTTGGTTGTTGAATAAAACCTTAAAGACCCTAATAGTTTACAATAGAGGTCCTAACCCTAATTATGAAAGGGTTGTAACTTGATTGATAGATTATCTGTGATACAATTGAATGTAAACTTAATAATATAATATCCTAGAAATGAGGAGTTATGATCTAGGGATGATGATTGAAATTAACCCTGGAAAACCCTAATCAGTTGAAAAGAGAAACCCTAACCCTAATCTCAAAAGGGAATGTAACTTGAAATGGCATGACAATAATATTCAACGGTTACCATGAATGTCTTATGATTATAGACAAATGAGGGCCATAGTGGTTCTAATCTATTATAGATTGATTATGCCTCATGAGACCTATGGAATAATAGTTTCATAGAAGGAATGTATATAGGTCTGATGATCTGGCAAAAATATAATTGACTAAAAGGTGATGTGTAATTCAAATGGTGAGTTTAAGGGATTGATATCCCATGATGAAAATGATAGGGTAACATAGAGGTGTTCTCACTGTTTAAAATCTTAGACAAAATGATATGCCTTTCATTTTATTGTATTGGAAAACTAATTAAGGGATTATTCTTTTATAACATGGTGTTGCCATTTAATTGATATCTCTTTTATCATGAGACCGTAATCATGCAAATGTTTTGAGATAATAAACATAGCCAACTATGGGCTATGGTTATGTGACATTATATAGATTGAATGGGCCTTGTGAGCCATGTGAAATACTTGAACAACATATGTAATGTTTTTATGGGTCTTATGATTTAGTGTTGGTTGTTTCCTAATGAGAGGTGACATTATTCAATAATGAACTAAAAATATTGAAACCCCGTAGCATGTGATAATCAAGTATATGCGTCTAATGACCTAGAGATGATTGTTGCTTGGTAAGATGAATTGAGGGTTTGATACCCAAATCATGTGATCATGATGAAAATATTTAACGAATGAGATTCCCAGTAATATGTTCAAGGGATTGAGATCTCAGTATAAGTGTAAGAAGATATGTTCCAATTGATACAAGATTTTTTGAAAAGATATGTTACACCTTTCTATGTAACCTTTATTTACAATTCACGCATGTAACTTGATTGATGCTAAAAGATGTTGTAATGCACTTCTATCAAATAAACTAAAAATGTAGTTTCCCTGTCCATAGATCCAATCAGTGTCAGGATTTGCTGAATGGTGAAATGAGTTTAACTCAGAGCGCATATTGTTGAATATGTGGGGGTAGAAATTGTATCCCAAACCCACAGGATTGGCTGAGAGCCATTTCCTAAAAGAGTTTGGTCGAGGCTGTAACTCCAATACAAAGAAGAGTATGGATGCAGGCCATTACTAAATATATATAAGCAGGATTGATTGAAGGTCATACCCTGAACAGAGAACATGATATGCATTGTATATCTATAGAGAAGGGCCTCTATATGCCAGGCTTCTAAAATGTAGATTGACTCAAATGTCACTTCCACTCTCATACTGACCGGGGAAGATGAGGTTACAGATCCTGACTCTTCCATAGACCTATATGGCATTGATGCTAGCTTCATAATGGTCAGTTGGAGATGAAAGGTATATTCCCATCTCCATAGGGAATAAGATGGATTGTTTAAAGATGTAATCATCCATGTAGCGTATTTGTTTAAGGATCAAATACAAAAACATTGGTTGAAGCCTTGCTTTATTTTTATACTGTTAGGTTTGTAACAGTTATGCATGATCTTCATATATCTTTTAAAAGTGATTAAATGATCTATTGCTCAGTTAGAGATAATAAAACTAATGAGATATTGAGATTTCTCTATATGATCAACAGCTATACATGTTTAAATCAATAAAGGTTTCTTCTTCTCACTTTTATAAAAGTTCAGCTGTGATAATAATAATGTTGATGGAGAGTTATATCTCTCCTGGGACTTGTTGTATTACCCTGTGGGTTCCACAACTTTTTAGATGGACGTGCACAAGAAGATAGTGATCGTATAGCCGAGAGCGATCAACAGTAGTAGGAATAGTAGTAATAGCTCAGGTTGAGTGTATTGTTATGTGTCTAGTAGAATAGAGTCCTATGAGTTGAACTTGTACTCTCAGGTCCTTGGGAGATATTTTTCTTATCTAGTTTTACGATCGATTTGAAATTTTGGACAGAAATGCCTTGATGTATGATGTTGCTTTTGTGAATGCCTTTGGTAAAGCAACTGATGTCTCATATCCTTATTATATGAAGGAATGATGTATGTATGAGCTAACAATGATGCATATGTAAATATGGCCTTGGGCCTTTTGTGAAAAGTTTTTGGTAGTGGATCTTTGTGGAAAAAAATGTTTTTTTTGTGATTTTGGGTAACTCATAGTTAAAGGTTGTTTTCGTGAGGTTTTGCATGATGATTGTTATCATTGGATAGCGGTTGTCACATACATCATCAAAAGCATTCCTGAAACATGGGTTGTTATAATGGTGATGATTGGGTGAATGTGACAAATTGGGACTGACTGTGAGTGATAGAGATGGAATTTGTCCCTCCTACATGAGTATGATATCCTAGGCCTCTTGATTGGTGAGACTGAGAAATGCATGGACATGCACATGTGAGTCAATATATGATATTGAGCTTACATATATCTCATACAGTCTACTCTAGTTTAAGAACCAAGATTGAATGTTGAAGAGGGTTACTACTCCATGCCTCAAGTTCAATCTGGATATTAGTGACAAAGGAACGATAAAAATATTATAACACCAAACACAGATTATAGGTTGAAGTTGTTCCCCAACTTTTCATTCATTTGGGTAGTATTGATGTGCGACTAGGCACCACACATTGCTTGTAATGTAATAAGTTAGTTATGGACATTCACTGCCAATGTGATATGGGACCTATAGGATTGCACACATGTCTTGAACTAGAAGAGCAGTTTGATCATGAATAATGATTGATTGATTACTAAAGTGTGTAGGTATTCAATTCACACAATAAATAAGTTGAATGGACTGTCAATCGATAGGTTCAAGTGTTGAGACAGCCGTTTGGAGTGTCAGGCTAGTTGTATTATGCATTGGCTGGAACACAGCCTGACCCAGGCTCTGAGACGCCCATATTGCTTATGAGAGATGACCGTCTCGTGTGGTGTGAGATGATCATCTTGTCCGCACCAAACAACCGATTCACGGGTGCAATTCGATTGCATCAAGGATTGGTGATGATGTCATGTCATGCATTAATTGGAATTGAATTGCCGAAACATGTACAAAACTAGGGAAGTACCGAACGACCATCTGGACTCTGTGATATGACCATCTAACATGTGATCCAACCATTTGGCAAGCCAAATGACCAGTCCAGCTACCGTAGGTTGTGAAATTTCTAGAATTGTTGTAAAAATTCAAGATCTTTATGTCCCTTCCACTTCTGCACAGATTGGGAATCCTAATCCTGGCCTCTACTATAAATAGAGGGGTATTGGAGGCTTCTTAGAGAAAACATAGATAATTGAGAATCAGTTGCTCTGACAATTGTTGTCCTCTCTAGTTGTGGTAACCAAGAGAGCCCAAGCAAGTCCTACTAGACTACGGAGGGATAGCTACGGGAGAGAACAATTGATGATCACTGTTGTGGGAGAGAAAGTTCATGACTAGTATACCAGAGGGAGGGACAAATCCTTTATGTCTTTTCTAACAGGATGATAAGAATTCTAAGCTGTCTGTGTGGACTTTTCTCAAGGTAGGAGGTCATTTCCTGCCGCTAGGAGAGCAATGCCAACCTGTTATCCGTGGTGCAGACTAAGAGGTGCAACAGTCCTACTATTTGTGGTACATATCATAGGGCATAGTAGTCATACGAGTCCCAGTACAACTAGAAGGCAATTTCTCATCTATAATGATGAGAAGATGTCACTAGAATTACTTGAGGAATAAGTATATCCTCAAAATTATCCTTCCCATCTTATAGTTATTAACGCGGCCTATTGGTTTATGGGGAATATGGTTGTAAATTTTTTGTTTGTTCTGCCTATTTTGTAGACATATTTCCCTATAGTGGTATTAGAGCCAATGTCAATCTACTATATCATGGGATAATCGATATGATTAGATTTTAGTTTTGTCATTTATTTATTGCATGTGATGTGAATAAATATGTCCAATCAAATACCATGCAAAATCCCAAACTAATATATATGATATATATGTTCAATTTACACACATTGCCCTAAAAGCGAGTTCCAATGGTGGATGTGTAGCATGGTTATGGCCAATGACCCCTTTTATCTACGTATGGTGTGTCGTTGCCTTATCTTGTTTACCTCGGTCTGCGTACTGAGCCTCTATCTTATCTTCCCAATGTAAAGTTAATTATCTCCTACCTCTGCTCGCCTCAAATGTAACTTGAGGTTTCCCTATAATCATGTAATAGTAGGATAGTTTAGTTTTCTATTTTGATGAAGAAAGATGCCAACCTACCACATGGACAATTCGAGCTGACTGAATGATGGTCTGAGCCGACCGTCTGGCAGGGTCTAGATGACTGGATGGCGAGACGACTGGGAGCTTGAAGGACTAGATGAACTAGTCGTTTGGAGGAGCCAAACTATCATCTAGAGGATGACGAACTGGTCATTTCTAGGAGCAAGAAGACTGTATGGAGGCGACCAATTAATCGACCAAGATGTGAGTTGACCAGTTCAAGGGTTGGACCAGTCATCCCAGATTGGCAAGCATGGTTCTTCATTAAAAATAGGTTTATTCATGTGATGTGGATCCTAGGATGTGGTAATTGCTTATGGATCTAAGGAATTACATTAGGCTAGCCATAACCATCACTTTCATTTATTGCATGTCTTCGTTGTGAGATATAGCATGTAAATGATACATATTATATATGTTGTGATTGGATAAAGTATATGTATTTATAAATACAAACTCTCTCAATTAAAATATTAATCCTAAGATGGTTCCCAAAAGAGGAACACCTAAAAAGCTTAGTCGACCACGCCTAGGTTATGCCAAAGCGTGGCGCGTCATTGATCTCGTGGAAGTGTGATGGTAATAACCGCCAAAGAGGGGTGCATTATAATCGTGTCAACTTTTGGGTCAGGCTTAACCAGTGATTCTTAGAGCTTCTAGGCCCAGAGGCATGCAAATTTATGGCAAGTAGTTGCACATATCATCTATCCAAGAGTTGCATATGGATGCAATTGGAAAAAGTTGCCTACCTAAATAGCCAATTTGTGGGTGATCAGCCAAAGCTGACTCATGATTTGATAAAATATGGATCTTGGTCCATTAAAATATTGTACACTGCATTATTCCAAATTGATATGTAAGGTCTATCAATTAGAACAAAAATAGTGGGAGTGATAATAATTAAAGACCTAATTAATATCATCAGAACTGTTCAAATCAAATCAACTATTTTTGACAAATGCAAATTTTCTCTTGTAGAATCAAATGATGAACAAATTCGTATCGTGATCGGTCTTTAAGAAGGAAAAACTTGATGGGACAAATTTCCACAATTGGTTTTGGACCTTTAGAAGGGTTCTCATTGAAGAGTACAAGCTCTACATCCTTGATAAACCAGTGCCAAAAATGCTTGCTCCTGATGCACCTAGGGCACAAGTGGATGCTTACTAGAAGCATGCCAATGATGCCTTAGAGATAAAGTACCTTATGCTTAGCTGCATGAACTATGACTTGCATGAGCAGTGTGAGGACATGTGTGTTCTTGATATGGTAACACATCTTAAGAAAGTAACATTTGGCCTTACAAAGCAAGAAAGGGGCAACATCATAAAGGTGTTGCTTGAGTCTAAGTTGACAGAGGGAACCTCAATAGAAGAACATGTGCTCAATATGATTGGATATGTATACCACCTTGAAGGACTGAGATTCACCTTGACCCAAGATTTGGCCATGGATATGATTCTAAAGTCAATGCCAGAATAGTATAGCCACTTTATTGCATGTCATCATGTGAATAATGTGGCTGACCACATGTCAGACTTGCTTTCCATGTTGATTCATGTTGAAGAAAAATTGAAGAAGGACAAGCCTGTGGTGATGATCAGTGGAGCTAATTCCAAGAATCAAAGCAAGGCCAGGAAGAGTTCTAAGGTCGAGCTCAAATCCAAATCTTCAATACTCAAGATAAGGAGAAAGAAAACTATAAGAGGTACTCATCATTTGTACTAAAAGGAAATCAAGAAGAAGATGATGGGGATGGTGATCTCCACTTCATGTATATACATTATTGATATAAATCTATCTACTTCTTCATCATTGGTAGTAGATATCGGATGAGGATCTCTCATATGTTCTCATATGAGGGATCTGAAAGGAAGTAGGCCTTTGGGAAAATGAGAGGTGGAACTCTGAGTTGCTAATGGAAAAAGAGTTGCGGCCAGTGTAGTTGGAACCTATAGTTTAGCTCTACCCATAGGGCTTGTAATAGAGTTAAAGAACTTCTATTATTTAGCTGCTATAAATAGAAACATCATTTGTGTATCTTTTATGAACAAGGATTTATTTGAATTACATATTCAAAATGAATAGTGTTCTATTTCAAGAGATGGGATCTTATATGGCAGTGCCCCAATGTCTTATGGTCTTTATTTATTAGATCTAAAGATAGATGTTTATACCATAAATACCAAAAGACTAAAACTCAACAACTCAAACAAGAATACCTTTGGCATTATCGTCTAGGGCACATAAATGAGAATCGCATATCTAGACTCCAAAAGGATGGTTATCCAGACTCTTTTGATATATAATCAATGGAGACATGTAAATCTTGTTTGTTGGGCAAGATGGCTAAGAACCCTTTCACTAGAAACAATGAGAGGGCTAGTTATCTATTAGGACTTATGCATACCGATGTGTGTGGACCTTTTAGAACAACCTCTAGAGGTGGGTATCAGTACTTCATTACCTTCACTGATTACCTTAGTAGTTATGGCTATGTTTATTTGATGAAAAATAAGTCAAAAACTCTTCAAACGTTCAAGGAGTTTTTGAATGAAGTACAAAGCCAACTTGGTAAAAGTATTAAGGCACTTCATTCTAATTAAGTTGGAGAATACATAAACAAGGAGTTTTAGGACCTTCTTAGAGCCCATGGGATCATATCACAATGGACTCCACCTGCAACACCACAACATAATGGTGTGTCAGAAAGAAGGAATGACACATTGTTGGATATGGTGCACAATGTTCAGAAAATCAGTCTAATCAGCTGAATATTTAGTTTTGTAGGTCTACCACCCCACATATGCATAATCGGACCTATAATCAGTCCAGGGCCAATTAATCGGCTGCTTGGGGGAATAATCGATCGATTAATCAAGGATTTCTAAACCCAACAGAAGTAATATATTTTTATAGTAACTTTTTCTAAACCTACTATTGTTCATTACAATTACATTCTCTTCCCCTGTTCACATATTTGGTCTTTTCCCCATGTTTTCTCAATAAGTTTATAGTTAATGATTACTTAATTGATTTTGATTATTGATGTTTTCATCTCTAATATCATCAATGTTTCTAATTACTTATTTACTGCAATATTAATTTTTGACTAATTGTTCTTCCTTGCTGATCCATTTTGAATATTCATTTAGATGCATATTCTTTATATTGATGACTTAGATATAGTTCATTTTGTTTGTATCTATGCCTAGTTACAATCCAAATGGAGTTTAACTTCCTCCTTTTAGGACATGATTAATCTCATATTACAAGAAGAATTTACTCAAATTTTAGTTGTACAATTCTAATATATGACTTATATAGAACTTGGATATAATCAACATATAATTTATATATATTTATAACTAATATTTTAAAAAAATCAAAACTAGTTATTCTCCTACTTATACTCCTGGATACCGTGTATACTCTATTCAGTACCATGTCCGCCCGTACACCGATTACCACTTTTTAGAATACTGATGGTGCGATCGATGATGAGTTTATCTGAGCTTATGACTACCTTCTGGGGGTATTCTCTACAAACATCTGTGTTTACACCAAACCAAGTATCGTCTAAATCAGTTCAAAAGACACCATATCAGATATGGATAGGAAGCGGTCCAATATGTCTTTTATAAGGATTTGGGAATGTGAAACTTATGTAAAGAGAATGTTTTCCGATAAGCTTGGCCCTAAATTAGATAAATGTTATTTTTTTAATTATCCTAAAGAGACAAAAGGATATTACTTTTATTTCCAATATGAAAACAAAGTGTTTATTGTCAGGGATGTTGTATTTCTTGAGATGGATTTCATTTTGAAAGGAATCAGTGGGAGGAAAGTGGAACTTGAAGAGGTTCAATACCAACAAGACAACATTGAACCAATAGATGTACAAGAGCAAAAAAGAGAATCACAATGTGTTGTGGAGTCTCAAATTCCTCAAGTAACATAGGAACCTCGTAGATCTAATAGAACACGCCTTGAACCTGAAAGAATTGGATATTTGTGACTAAGGAAGGTTGTGAATTGGTCATAGATGATGAGCCAATAACCTATCAACATGCTATAGAGGGACCAAAGTCTCAGAAATGGTTTGAAGCCATGAGATCTAAGATGGAATCCATGTACACCAACAAGGTATGGACCTTGGTGGATCCACCTGAGGGGGTAAAACCCATAAGGTGAAAGTGGGTCTTCAAAAAAAGACCAACATGGATGGTAAAGTACAAACATATATGGACAGATTGGTTGCAAAGGGTTTTAGACAAGTTCAAGGTGTTTCCTATGATGAATCTTTTCCTCTAGTAGCCATGGTTAAGTCCATCAGGAGCATGCTTGCTATTATAGCTTATCATGACTATGAGATTTGGTAGATGGATGTTAAAACCACATTCCTTAACATGATTCTTCCTGAGGATGTGTACATGACACAACCTAAGGGTTTTATAAATCCAAAATTTACAAATAAAGTCTATAAGCTACAAAAGGTCAATCTATGGATTGAAGCAAGCATCTCAGAGCTAGAATCTTCAATTTGATGAGACAGACAAAGAGTTTGCCTTAATTCAAAATGAAGATGAACCCTGTGTGTACAAGAAGGTTAGTGGGAGCATAGTGAAATTCCTCATATTGTATGTAGATGACATAGCATTGATGGTAAATGACATCCCTACTTTATGAAAGGTAAAGACACGGTTTGGAAATACATTTTCATTGAAAGACTTGGGAGAAGCATCCTACGTCTTGGGGATTGAAATCTATAGAGATAAATCTAAAAGGCTTCTTGGACTAAGTCAAAGCACATACATCGACAAAGTGTTGAAGTGGTCCAGCATGGAGAACTCAAAGAGAGGAAACCAACCTATGTGTCATGGTTTCCCCATCTCTAGAGCTCAATGTACTAGTTCTTGTGAAGAAAGGAAACACATGAGTTTGATTCTATATGCCTCAGCAATTGTATCAATCATGTAAGTAATGTTATGTACCCATTTAGACGTCTCGTATGCCTTAAGCATGCCGAGCAGATATTAGTCAGATCCAAGTGATTCTCACTGGATAGGCATTAAGAACATCTTCAAGTACTTGAAAAGAACTAAGGACCAATTCTTGGTCTATGGCAGAGAGGAAGAGTTGGTGGTAAAGGGTTACACTGATGCAAGGTTTCAGACTGATCAATATGATTTAAAATCGCAATTAGGATTTGCATTTTGCCTAAAAAATAGAGTTGTAAGATGGAAGAGTCCCAAGTAAGAGACAATTGTCAATTCTACAACAGAGGCCAAGTATAATGTTACATCGAATGTAGTAAAGGAGGTCATATGAATCAAGAAGTTAATTTATGAACATGGGGTTGTTCCAAGCATCAGTGATGTAATTGAGATATATTGTGTAAACAATGGATCTATTACACAAGCTAAGGAACCCAGATCGCATTAGTGCTCAAAGCATATACAAAGGCGGCTGCATCTCATACGATAGATCATACAGTGAGGAGATGTAAAGATCTATGCAATACCAACTAAGAACAATGTTACTAATCCCTTGAGAAAGGAACTTTCATAGCAGATCCAAGATGGTCATGTTAGGTCACTTGCAATAAGATTCGTGGATGATTGGTTCTAAGTGCAAGTGGGAGTCTGTTGATATGTATTCTCAGGGATCTAATCACGTGATGATTGTAATGGCATAGTTTGTAATTGATTTGATTAAAAAATAAAGGCAAGGTTCCAATTTATTCTATTTAATTCAGTTATGAGATAATGATGAAACATTATAAATGTCAAGAGAATAATATTACTCAATGTAATATGTCTTCAAGTACATGAGTTGGAGAAATGAGATCATACAGATGTTAAGAGTACATACATCTTCTCATTATGTCCCTAATCAGTTGTTATTGTGGAAGGTTGATAGACAACAATGTCACTTATGATCAAAATGTGAGTTGGTTGATGACGGAATCTCATTAGTCATGATATGGCTATATCAAACTAAGCACACAGATACCTGTTAGGGAATAGTGTATCAGAAAGACCCACCATGAGACTAACACATGGAAACCATTACCATGGTAGTCATAGTCATATCTTATAGTGGTGGTGGTGTTTGTGGATCTTAGACCTAAAATCACTACACCCACCACATGTCGTTCAGTATGCTTTGACATCATCAAATGCAGTCCTGAAACATGGGTTGTTATAACGATGATGATAGTGTGACTGCGACACATGGGGACTAACTGTGAGTGATAGATATGGGATTTGTCCCTCCTATAGGAGTATGCTATCCTAGGCCTCTTGATTAGTGATATTGAGAAATGCATGGCCATGCACATGTGAGTCAATATGTGATATTGAGATTACATATGTCTCAGACAGTCTGCTCTGGTTAAAGAAGCAAGATTGAATGTTGAAGAGGTTGACTACTCTATTCCTTGAGTTCAATCTGGATATCAGTGATAGAGGAATTATATAAACACTATACTACCAAGAATAGATTGTAGTTTGAATTTATTCCCCAACTTTCCATTCACTTGGTAGTATTGATGTGTGTCTTGACACCATTATTTGCTTGTAATGTCATAATTTAGTTATGGACATTCACTGCCAACATGATATGGGACCTATAGGGTCACACACATAGGTATTGATCTAGAAAAGGAGTTTGATCATGAATAATGATTGAATTGATTACTTAAGTGTTTAGGTATTCAATTCACGCAACAAATCAGTTGACTGGACTTCCAAACAATCGGTTCAAGTGTTGAGACAGTCGTTTGGTGTGTCAAATTTATTGTATTACACATTGGATGGAATTTAGTCTGTTCTGGGCTGTGAGACGACCATCTCGTCTGCACCAAACGGTCGGTTTGGAGATGCAATTCCATTGTATCAAGGATTGGTGCTGACATCATGTTATGGATTAATTGGAATTGAATTGTCAAAACATGTACAAAATTTGGAAAGTATCATATGATCATTTGGACTGTGCTAGAAGACCGTCTAACATGCAAGTCTCCCATCTGGCAAGCCAGACTACCATTTCGACTAATTTAGGCTAGGAAATTTCTAGAATTGTTACAAAAATTCAAGTTCTTTTGGTCCCTCCACTCCCGCACAGATTGAGAACCCTAATCCTAGCCTCTACTATAAATAGAGGGGTACTGGGGGATTCCTAGAGCACAACACCAACAATTGAGAATCAGTTGCTCTGACAATTTTTTTCCTTTCTAGTTGTGGTAACTAAGAGAGCCCAAGCAAGTCCTACCCGACTAGGAATGGATAGCTAAATGAGATAACAACTATGGATCATTGTTGTGGGAGACCAAGTTAGCGACTAGTATGCCTATGGAAGGGACACCTCCTTCATGTGTGTTCTACCAAGATAAAAGGAGTTCTAGGAGGTCCATGTGGATTTCTCAAGAGGCAGGAGGTCGTTGTCTGCCTCTAGGAGAGCAACGTCAACCTGATGTATGTGGTGTAGACCAACATGTGTAGCAGTCCTACAGTTCGTGGTGCAGATTAGACGGTGCAACAATCAGATGAGTCCTGATGTAACTAGAAGATGGTTGCACATCTACAATGACAAGGAGATGTTGGTAGACTTGATCCAGGACTAGGTATATCCTCAGAATGATCATTCTCGTCTTATAGTTATTGATGTGTTATGTTGGTTTATGGGGAATATGGTAGTAAAATTTTGTTTCCGCTGCCTATTCTATAGCCATATTTCCCTACACTATGAAATTTCATCCTCAAAAGTTTTAGAACTAAAGATTGAGGGTACTTATTTAGTAGTACCTCTCTAATATCCAATGTGGATTCTCTAAGACTTTGGTTATTACATAGACATTAACTAACACTATATTCAAAAAATTTCAACTTTTTTGTGGGAGTGTTAAGAATCCTCAAATGAAGTTTTCATAAGTGGATTCTTAATTGATCCCAATGGGATCATGGATAAGGATATGGTAGGGGTCCTTTATGAATCTTATTAGAATCAATTCATAACACATTATGATTTTTTTTCATAGGATTGTTGTCAAACTATAAGCACTTTAAACAGCTCTTTTGAGAATCTCAACAGTAATTACATATCTATTATTGAACATTCCTTTCACCATGGACACGAATATCGGCTTTATGGGCCTAACTATGAGAAAATCATGATCTTCAATGTAGAACTCTCTATGACAACTATAGGCATATACATACTACTTATGAAGGTCCTGAGATGATTACATTTGCTTCCAAATACGATCCACTTGGTCTATACAAAACTAAAATACTTTCACCAGCCTCACTCCAAGATCAAAGGTAATGTGCATGGACTCACATAGAGAGTCTGATATGAGGCCATTCCTAAGACTTGTCCCATATTTATGGCGGTCATTATTTTATAGGTATAGATATAGAATCCACTTCCCATTTAGGTTATGAGTTTGGTTGAGGTAGGGTCTAATCTAAGCTCATAGGCTTGGATGGTATTAGCATTCACGTCATGTTCACATACTTGTAATTTTTCCCATACACCTTGTTAGTTTCATGTGAAATCAATTATGAAACATATTATTGCTTGTAAAACATAAATGAGTTTTAGATTTTGAATCCCATCCCAGACTAATGAGTTGAAACTACACGATCTGAATTCTTAACTTAAACGTGTCAACACATATATACCCTAACATGATCCATAAGATATGGATTAAAGTTTGAATCTTGTCAACCTAACTCTATTGATGTTATGAAAGTTGATGTGTAAATCAATACTATGGATTGATAAATTTAACTAATTTAGGTTCAAAAAAGGTGTAAGTATATAATGCAATTGGAATTGTTGTTGTAGTCTAACACTAAGCTTGGAATTAAAATTTTGAGTAAGAGATCATATAAAAAGTTTAATAAATAATAAAAGGTGATAATCTTTACTATAATTGATGCGGCATGGTGACATATAACAAGAAAGAAAAAGGTTAAGGATGCTTGTTGATGATGTTTTCATATATTCAAGCATGAATAGTTTCTTGTAAATATTTGTTACTCAATCAAGATATTTAATTGAGATGTTAAGTATAAATGTGTTGTACACAGAATGCCTTGTTTCCCAAATAAAGTGTAAACCAAGAGAGAAAATAATCCATAGGGAATACATGTTTTAGGATCCAAGGGGTTTGGTATCCTGGTAAAGTAAGCTTGTAGTTATATAACTAGATGAAGTTTAGCTTTGAAACCCCACTATAAAAAACAATTTGCACAACAACAATCCCACCATTTGATGCATATGTGTTGCATCTTGGGTGTGGATTATGTGGGATGGGTGTATTGAGTTATTTGGATGTGCGTCTTGCAAGACATAGATTTAAACAGGTTAAGTAATAGCACACCCGTACCCAACTTTGTATTATGGATTGACCATACTACTTATATAAAATATTTTCAGTCAAAAATAAGTTAGTAGATGTTTCTCTCATGTCATAGAATAGAAATGAAAATACTTTTTTACAATTCATTAGATATCCAATATATTACAAATATAGCAATTATATTTGACATGAAACAAAATGGATCAGTTATTAACTTATCTTTACATTATATCGGAAGGTGAAAAATGTTGGCTAAATTGGACATTAGCTTACACTTTGTGGACATTAGCATACCCATTGTTTTGATGATGAGAAAAATTTCATTCTTTTTGATATAACATTCTACTTGAGTATTTCAGGGTTCAAGAAAATGAGGACATCATACTAGGTGGATAATTGAAGATCAATGCAAATTGAAGATCTATGCGCTTAAATTTTAATATTTTCATGATTGTACTCAATATAAATGCTTGTACCAATATATAATGTACAAGTACTTAGATATCATGTAAATCGAGATTAAGATCTTCTCTATCCACTCATAACCCTTAGTTAGGACCCCCCAGATATTAGAATCATTATCCTCCATTAGAATAAACATTTTATAGGTGGTTCAAAAATATGAAATAATAACACTCCCGATCGAGAAACTGGTCGACCGAGACAAACTTGGTCAAAGTTATTATAGATTGAGAACCACCTTGTTCGATCATTTAGAGCAACGGTCAAAAACTTACATATTTGTGCTCTAAAGTCTTTTTTGGTCGAGCATATGGTCGACTGAATCAACCTCGATCCAAAGCATATGACTGTTAGACCAAGTAGTTGAGAGTTGGGAGTTGGAAATGGACATTGGTATGCACTTGCATTCAACCTAGGCTCAGTCAAAGAAGTGCTCGACTAAGACATTGTCGGTCGACTAATATTTCAACTGGAATAGGTTCTGGATTGTTCTTCCAAACTCGAACAATTTAGCCATTGCTAGCCAACTACATTCCACCTAACGGCTAGTTAAGCACTAAAAACACTCTAGAAACTCCCTAAAACGTTCCTAATCACTTGAAAATCATTCCTATAACTAGGAGAGGTCTCAGGACACCCAAAACACACAAGCTACATTTGAGCAATGTTGAAATTCACTTGCTATCTTCTTTGATATTCTCTAAAGTTGTTTCCTATAACTACAATATCCTAGCCACCACATATATCCACGTCCATCTTATGTGGATAGGATATCTATACGCTTGATATAGGATCAAAGTGATGTACTTCATTGGTTAGTATTTTCTTTCTTCCAATCTATTTCCTTTATATTGTATTTGTTCTGCTTGACTACTCCAAGTGCAGGAGGTGGTTTGAGGGAGGTTAGTTGAGGTTACTTCAAGAAGGCTACTTCAAAGGAGGTTGGAGCTACTTCTGGGTGAATTCTATCTCAAGGAGGTGGAGGTACTTCAAGGTGGTGAAGGATGCTCTAAGGTTGCTTGAGGTTACTTTAAAGGAGGTTGAAGTTACTTCTAAGTGAAGGCTATCTCAACGTGGTGTAGCTACTTCAAGGTTGTGAAGGCTACTCCAAGGACTTGAAGTTACTTCAAGAAGGATGCTTCAACACGTTTTAGGCTACTTCAAGGTGAAGGCCACTTCAAGAGTGTGGAAGGTGATTGTATTTTGTTGTAACATCCTTGTGAGGTAAATAAAATAAATCAATTTAAAAAACCAAATTGGAAGCAATTGGGTAGTGGACTGACAACCTTTGATTCAAAGGTTGGAGCCACTCTAAATCTGTGTCTTCCTTATTTCCTCCTCCTTCTTTGTTTTAAGTTTTCAATTAAATTTTAAAGTACCAAAAACTATATTCACCCCCCTCTAGATCTTTTAGTTGGTATCAGAGAAGGTATTCAAGGAGCCTTAACCGGTCTTGAATGGGGGACGGTGTACTTCACAACATCATCCTTGAAGGAACTTAAGTGAGTTGGCCACCACCTTTTGATGGAAGCAACTCTACTTATTGGAAAAGAAAGATGTAATTTTACTTCCAAGGGATCATCCTAAACCTTTGGAGGATGGTTTCCTTGCCCTATGATCTTCCTAGAATGGTGTTTGCAACATAGAATTCTAAAATGGTATAGCAAGCTCAATTGAATGCAAAAGCGGTAAACATTTTATATTGTTTTATTTCGGTTGTTGACTTTAATAGGATATCCTCATGTGAAATTGCTTATGAAATATGGCATAAAATTTCAATTACACATGAAGGTACAACTCAAGTTAAGAATACTAAGATTAACATGCTTAAACCAAAGTTTGAACAATTCCATATGCAACCTAATGAGTCTATTAGTGAAATGTATGCAAGGTTTTCTTTTATTGTTAACAACTTGAATGCCTTGGGTAAGCATACAAGTGAGGAAGATCAAGTTTCAAAGATTCTTAGAACTTTTACTCCAAAGTATAAGCCAAAGGTGACAACCATTGAAGAAGCCAATGACCTTACCACATTGAAGATGGAGCAACTCGTCAGAAATCTAGAAACTCATGAAGTTACCCTTGAAGAAGAACAAAGATTAGAGTTTGAGCTTCAAAAAGGAAGAAAGAAGGGTATAGCATTTAAAGCATCAACTAAAGCACAAGTCATCACTCAAGAAAGTGACGACACAAGTGGGGAGGACAATGAATAGGATACACTCATTGTAAACGGTAAGCAATATACAAGATTTAAATCTAACAAAAATTCTAGTGTTTCTTCCTCTTTTTCCCTTAGGTTCTTTGAATGCGGAAAGAAGGGACATTTAAAAAATGATTTTCCTAAAGTCAAGAAGGGAAAGAAATCTTCACTCAAGTAGAAAGAAAAAGCTTGTAAAAAGCTTGGGATGAGTGAAGCGACGGTAGCGAGAGTTGAGAACAAGAAGTAGAATGTCTTATGACTAAAGAAGATAAGGTGAGTTGTTTTATTGCAAAAACCAATGAAGAAAAAAATGGGGTATGTCTTCTTGATTTATCAAAAGAAGAACTAGTCACTAGTATTAAGAACTACATGACAAATAGATTTATTGTAAAAGGAAATTAAAGAAGCATACAAAAACTAATGATGATTTGTATGCTAAAGTGAATGATTTTACTCAGGAAAATGAAAGCCTTATTTCTAAAAAAGATATCATGAAATCATCTATTAATTATTACAATATTAGGTTGCTTTCTCTAGAAACCAACAATAATCTTCTTTCTCAAGAAAAGGTTGAATTTCTTGCTAAGATAAATAATTTTCAAACTCAATATGTACTATGTTCTCATTCAAATTATGATATCATTGTTAGAGAAAGAGATTCCTTGCTTTCAAGTTTAGATCAAGCAAAATTAGATATTGCAAAGAAAATTGATGAAATTACTAAGTTAGAAAAATATTTTGATAGTCCAAAGAGAAATAATATTTGTGATAAAATATTTGAAAACTCTTTTGGACAAATTGGAAGAAGAGGTCCTGGCTATGTACCTAAATAGAAATTTTTTTTAAAGTCTAGAACAAGAAAAACCCAAATAGCCAAATAAAAGATCATGTATGTGCCTAAAGACAATATAGCACATAACCAAAATGCTAAGAAGAGAAATGAAATTGATTGTATTAGTTGTCACTATTGTCAACGTCTTGGACGTTATTCATTCTCTTGTCCATACAAGAAAAAGAAAGATGTTGACTTGGATTGGGTTTCGAAACCCCCAACTTAAAAATATTGGACATATTAGTTGAGATTTGACCTAAAGCTCATTTTGAAATTCATAATGTCTTATCTCAACTAAAATAAGCTTTAACTTGTGTATTCTTGTATATTTGGATTTCTTAATTGTGTTATCTAAAAATAATAGCATGATTTGTTTACATTAAAAATGTTGAATTTATTGAAAATGCACAAAACTTCATCTCGGTCGACAAAGAGATCGATCGAGATCTCTTCATGTCGAAGAAAAGTTCGACCGAAGGTAGTTCTACCAAAATTATTTTTACTGGAAAATCTTTCCGGTCAATAAATAGTTCAACTAATAATCCTTCTAGTCAAAGAAAAGTTGGACCGAAGATAGTTTTGTCAGAATCATTTATTGAAAATAAAATAATCCCATTGAAATTAACTTTGGTGACTCAAATCTGTAATGGACTCTTCATATTAGATTGTTCTGAATATTTGAATAATCCTAACCAAAAGGACCACTATATGGGTACCAAAACTCTCATACTTATCAGGTTTGGATGGTCTATACAAATTTTTTTAACAAGCATATGACCAGAAATAAGAAGATTTTCATACACTTGGAGAAAAGTTAAACTATTAGTCACATTTGGAGAAAGTTTCAAAGGTAAAACTATTGGCATAGGTGATGTCGGTAAAAAATTTTAAATGCACTATTTGTAAAAGAACTACATCGTAAGTACTATGACAATGGTTATGATTCATAGGGAAATATCAAAGTTTTTGAAAAGGAAAAATGATTGTAAACCTCTTAACTTTATAGACACTATTTGCAAACAATGAATTGTTTATGGCATAAAAAGACTGTTCATATAAAAAACATGCTTAGAATATAATCATTACCTAAATTTTTGTGATAAATATGAAATTTTTGTATTCTAGGCTAGTAAAAGTAAGATTTATTTCCAAAACTAAATCTTTTCTCACTATAACTCATTCACATAAATTTAGTTGTCTCTATGTGAATTCTTTCTTTAACAAAAGATGGTGAAGACAAATTTGATCTTAATTAACAATAAGTCTTTATCCTGGAATATTCAACATCTAGCAAAACATCTAGGATTTATAAGTCTACATAAATAATGATTATACACAAAAAGACTTGGTCATATCCTAAAAGAGTTGATTATTGGACAATTTCTATATCAGCTTACCATGAACAATGAATTAAATTCAGTTCCTAGAGCTAAAGTCAAAACATTCTTTGGAACTATATGGGCATGATGAAATAAAGTTAGGATATAATGAGAAGAAATAGATTTTGATATCACTTATGCATTAATGAATAAGACTTGAGGTCATTTACTTCTATCCACTCATAAAGACATCATACTCTTCAAATGGATGTAACAATTGTTTCCTAAATAGAATCATAAGAGAAGATATATATGTTGCTTAAACCCATGATTTGAAATATGATTAAGTATACATAAAGAAAGTTGATTATGCTAATATAGAAGAAAATGTTATATCTTGATTAAACTAGATAAGCTATAGATTTTGAAATTTCATAAAATTGCCCCTCGGCTGACAATGAATTCGACCGAGGGGCGTCCTGATCAAACTCATGGTCGACCAAAAATATTCCTAACAAAAATGCTTATTTGTAAATCAAATCATTCACTTGCACCCAACATTGATATATTAAATTTGTAATTTGCTCATCATGTGAAATACTTATAATGAGAGAAATTTTTAACCAAAATAGTCCAAGAAACAAGATTGCTTAAAGATCATAAAAATTGACTGATAGTCTTACTTAATCAATTGATTTTAAAGCTAGTTACAATTCGAAATACATTAGTATTTTTTAGCTTACTTTTGTTATGAGATTAAGGGAGAGCTCACAGAAAAATCTTGGATATAATGTGCATATATGTTTTATCTTACTTTTAATTGTATTATCTACACCAACTTGGGCTTAACATCCCATATATCTGGTTAGACATACATTTATTGATTTCACTATGAGCCTAAAGGAATCTCATATCATTTTAGGGCTTAACATCCCTTATAAATGGTTGAGAAATTAAATTTGGTTTTAAATTTATGGCTAAATTGACACTCTTTTTGAAGTAAACAATTAAGGGGAATTAATTCAGTTAAGGGGGATCTTTATTAATTTACACATATGATTATCTTTTTGATATGACAAAGGGGAGATATAATATATAGTAAAATAAAGTAAAATATTTTCATGAGTTTCATGATCTCATGGCTTGACATTAATTGATACTAAATGGCCTTAAGAGATGGATATCAAGTTTCATATCTCTTTAGGTATATTAGCATACACTTTATGGGATCAAGAAACCTTTCATCTCAGGTATATCATAGGTATGGAACACATTTCATTTATATTATTTTACTTATATTTTAGGAATGTTTATCATCTTCAAAAAGAGGAATATTGTTGGCTAAATTGGACATTAGCATATACCCTTTGTAACATCCCTGACCTAGGTTATGTGTTAACCCTAGATGTTTTGCTTAATAAGGTTGAGTAGATTCTTAATCTTATCTTGGGAAAAGTAATTAGGGCTCATGAGAAACTTATGTTTCAATTTTGGTCCTGTTTGAAAAATGTTGAATCAATGTTTTGTTTGTTTTGGACTAAAGTGCAAATTACCCAAGTTGAGGGGTTTATGTGCAAATTGTGCATGATAATATGTTCCTCATGTGTTGAAGCATCATGAGAGTGAATATGATGTTGAGGTATGGCTTATGGAAGCCTGAATACAAGAAAGAGCTAATAAAGCAATGTTGTGCATTAAAACCTAGTTTTGGTGTAATGTGCAATTTACCCAAAACCTAGGGTTTGATATGCAAATTACCACTTCAATAAAGTCCCTAATGTTTCTTGGCATCATGTAGAGCAAATAAAATGAGAGTTACTTCTCATTTGAATTAAGATGGAGGAGAGAGAATCTTGATATTAAAATAATCAAGATTTAATCCTAAGTGAAACCCTAATCCAATTTAGGGCAAAAATGAATGTATTAATTAAAGGGCCTTCAACCAAAATATTATTGGTTGATTTTGAATAAGGATGGACGTTCTTTTGCCAAGATAAGGAACTAAAATATCTAAAGGAGGTGAAACTCCACTCACCTTATTATAAAGGAAAGTAATTTCCACTCACATATGGGATATTAATATAATAAGCATTAAGATGCTTATTTTCTTTTCCCTTAATTCATGGATAATGAAAGGGAGTTCGGTGGGGATAGAGATTCCCTTGAATGCAAGAAACTAAGGGGGAAGTGGTGGCAACAATTTTGGAATTAAAAGACTTTTATAAAGTATCTTCTCTCTCCTCAATTTTCTTATAAAAGTACCTTTTCCAAGCCAAATGAAAGGCTTTTACGGCCCCACTTCTTCTCCTTGCTTGAAAAACCGACCAAGAAGGCTAAGGACAGAAGGTATAACGTCCCCAACCTGTTGGTAAGCCTTTGATCTTCGTTATTCATGATTTCATGGTGAAAATCATAAAACAATGTGTAATTCCTTCATTTCTTCACTCAATCTTCAATTCTAGCCGATCATTTCACTCCAAATCTTGATGTTGAGCCTTCAAATAGTTGGAGAAGCTTCATCCACCATTAGAGCCGTGTATCTTGGAGATTGGAGATCATATTTGAGGCGGGTTTTATAACTCAAACCCTTAATCATTGATATTGCATCAATTCTCTATACTTTGTTGATTGTTTTCTTTAAATTGCTACACTCTTGTTTCTTTGCTGCAATTTCCATCAAGAACGGTTGCTGTTCTTGGTTGTTCGAATGAAGGGGATGATGACATCATCCTAGATTCTTATCCAAAGAAAAGTAACAAGCCAAATGGTTTTGATAGCTACTCCAAATCGTTATAATTTGATTGGTTATGCGGTTTCAGCAAACCGTTTAAGGGCAAACGGTTTGAAACCGTTTGGGAGAAAACGGTTTCAACACCATTTAATATGGTTGACAAAGCGTTGACCGTTTGGAAATTTTGTTCGTAATTATGTCGGCTGATAACCCACCAAATTTGAGGGATTAATTACCAAGGAATCGAGAGTTGAAGGCTAATCAATTAGGCAATCGAATTGAATTAAGTGCTGATTTTCAATCTGATTAACTTGACCTTTTTGGGAAAACAGTTTCAAAACCATATGATATGGTTGACCAAGCATTGAATTTTTGGGATTACTGTTCCTAATGATTTTGGTTAATGACTCACCAAATATTAGGGATTAACTCCAAAGGAATCGGGAGTTGAAGGCTAATCAATTAAGGAAACCTAATTGAATTAAGTGCTGATTTTCAATCTGATTAACTTGACCTTTTTGGACAAACGGTTTCAAAACCGTTTGAGATGGTTGACCAAGCATTGACCGTTTGGGATTACTGTTACTAATGATGTTGGTTAATGACTCACCAAATTTGATGGATTAATTCCAAACGAGTCATGAGTTGAAGCTAATCAATTGGGCAAACCCTAATTGAAATCAGTGCTGAAATTCCAATGAGTTAATTAGAGATTTTGGGTTGATTAGCCCAAACGGTTTCAAGACCGTTTGGGGATCACCCAAACGGTCTCAAGACCGTTTGGGGGTCACCCCAAGACCGTTTGGAGGTCTGGGGTTAAGTATAGTTGACCAATTGAAGGTCTAAAGGTACCAAATCATATTGCAATTAAGTGTTGATTTGTTGATCAGCTCGATAGACCAAACCTTGATGATTTTTCACTAGAATACAAGGTTTGGATGAGACAAACGGTCTCAAGACCGTTTGGAGCTCATCCAAACGGTCTCAAGACCGTTTGGTGGTCAACCAATACCGTTTGGAGGTCTAGGGTTGAGTATGGTTAGGTGTTTGAAGGTCTAAAGGTACCAAGCTGATATACAATGCAATGCTGATTTGGTGATCAATCCCATGATCCAAACCTTAATTGGATGGATTGGATTTGAGTGATATGATGGGCAAACGGTCTCAAGACCGTTTGGAGGTCATCCAAACGACCTCAAGACCGTTTGGGGTCAGTTCATACCCAATTTGGATGATGGTTCAAAAGTTTCAAAGTAACAATCTTGCATTGATGAGTGTTGTTGAATCATCGATTCTAAACCCTTATCCAATTGAATCAAACCCTAATTGATGACCAAGTGAGGGTAAATTGAGGGTCAAATCAGTTGAAGGTTGACCTACTAAACTTAATTGAAGTGTGAGCAGAGGTCCAATTGATGATTGGTTCCATGAATTCAATGGTTGAAGATCCAATGCAATCAATTGAAACATAATTAGTAGCTTGATTGATGATCAACTTCAAAGCTCTAATTGGTGTTTATAAACCCTAATTCCATTGAGATCAGACCCTAATTGAAGTTCCAATTAAGGGATGATTTCATGACTCAATTGATGATTGAGTGGATGATCCAATTGGTTGAGATTCCATATATTGGAATTGAGTGTTGTTAAAGTCTTGATTGACTCTTTGGTCCATGCGGTTTTGAGAGGTTTGGACCAAACGGTCTCAAGACCGTTTGAGTCCAAATGGTCTCAAGACCGTTTGGGACCAAACGGTCTCAAGACCATTTGAGACCAAACGGTCTCAAACCGTTTGAGACTGATGCGGTTTCAAGTTCATGCGGTTTCAAAGCTTTTTGCTTAAACGGTTTCAAACCGTTTGTGGTTCAATTTGGTTAATTCAATTGGATACCTTATGTAATGGAGGTCCAATGTGATTGAATCTTTGAGAATTAAGATGATGAATGTTCTATTGATCCAATAATGATTAGTAATGATAATCAATGAAGGTACAAATGGTTGAAACCCTAATAGTACCTAAGTAATTAAGTGCCAATTAACTGATGAATCCCTAATTGATTATAGGATCAATGACTTGGTACACTATGTTAATCATAGTTGTATATACTCGACTGAAGGGTTGATATGACCTAATCAAGTTGAGAAGTTGATAGTATGAATTCATACATGAATATGATTCATGTGATGATTAAGGGTTATGATCCTTAAGCAAAGAGATCATGAAACCCTAAACATGAACATAAACCCTAATTGACAGGGTTATTGAACTCAAACCTTAATTGAAGGTGTATCCATGTAAAGCCCTAATTGAGGGTGATTCTATGAGAAACCCTAATGGGGATTGAGTAGTAAACCCTAATTATGGGTAATGTAATATGAAACCCTAATGAAGGGTGATGCTATATGCAATCCCTATTCTAATGAAGGGAAATGGTATGTGAAACCATAATTCCCTAATAAGAGAATATAATTCATGCTTGAATATGATTCAAGAGGTGAACTCCTGTAGCACGACCGTGTTAGGTATCATGGTTGTGGTATTTTCACTTTGCACGACCGTGCAAGGTAGCACGGTCGTGGTGGCTTCCCTTAGCACGGCCGTTTTTGGTTGCACGGCCGTGGTACTCTATGTTTGACTTAGAGTTTGTTTTGAATAGGACCTAACATGGTCTTTTTATTAATTCCTGACTTATGTATGAATCCATAGTATTGGCAATAGTTGTATATTCCAAGTAAGTGACAATTGATCACTACTTTACATGATGAATGTGATAATCTGGTGCATAAAGTATTAGGATGGGTAATACCCTAATACAAGCTAAGTATGTGAACTTAAGAAAGTTAATGGTGTTGAGGGAAGTGAGACATCAAGATATGATAGATATCATATCCAACACCCCAAATACTGGTATACCTTGTTGTGATATAAGTCCAATATGATTGGATGAATGATACATGAGATGTGTGATGGAAATCCTAATCCTGGTAAAGGATTAAGGGTAATACCCTTGAATTATTAATACATTGTTTTTGCATGATGTTGATAGATAATTGATGTGCTGCTATCATATTTGCTAACCATGCAGGTATCATGAGATGATGGACACAGCTAGGTATGCGTTGTGATATGTTATTAATTTGAATTTGTTTATTGGGCCTTGTGTGCCATAATATATCTTGTTGTCTGATAAGAGGTAGCAAGAGAGTTAATAGGAATCAAGTATCATACTTACCTTGGTCAAATGACCTAAAGGTGTTAGTTACCTAAGGAAGTGGTAACAATGCTCAGGTGATGAGCTAAGGGTTTAAACACCCAGAATCACATGGTTAGGGTATTGAAATTGTGAAAGGATGAGAATTTCCAATGGTGAATTTAGGGATTAAGATCCCAACACTTTATGAAAAGAATATGGCTACGGGCCTTGACTCCACAATGATAATACCAGGCTTTAGATATATGATCTAATCCTGAAGAGAGTTAAAGCAGTGGTAATGATTCTGTAGTTTGAATAGATGTTATGCATGTTCTTTATATTTCTTAAAGGATAAATGACATGTTGATTCTATCAAGTTATAGTTGCAATGCTTTTGATATAGAATAATGTTCTAATCTGTTAGACATTAAAATATCTACTGCTATACAAATATGATTTTTCCATTCATATTTATCTTCTTAAGTTGCAATAACAATGTTACTGGCGGAGAGTTATAACTCTCGCTGGGCAATTTTTATAATTGTCTCACCCCCGTGGGAACCACATTTTTAGGTGGACGCGGATGAGGAGATAGGAATCCTTCAATAGGTGAAGGACAACAATAGCAGCATCAGAGATAGCAGTGAAGTCTCAGGTGGAGACACTGACTATTATGCCTTGTATAGATGTAAATAGAGTCCTATGTGTCATCTCTGTACTCTCAGGTCCTCGGAGTAGTAGTTAGTGCTTTCGATATTTTGGCTTAGAGCCTCGAGATTTTATACTTCTTGTGTATAACTTCACAGGACAGTTAATGCTTGTAATTCTCAAAAGGAGATGATACAGAATATGTACCTGTGAACAAGAATGTAATTATGTTACTTTGGTTCTATGTGAGAAAGTTTTCCTTCAATGGATATTTTGATAAAAAGGTTTTAATTTTTAGTGATTTTCGCTAATCCGCTGCTTGATGAACGCTTCCGGATTAGTTAATCTTGTTTTCACGAGATGGTCATCACAATTAAGTGGTATTAGAGCTCTAGGTTCGCTGAGTCTACAGAGACATAGGACTAAGGTTGTAGAGTCTATTCTAAGTGTCTTCCAATTTATCTGATAGTATCTTCTGCTCACATAGGAGGAGAAGAACTTGAAGATGTTTGGACAACATGAAGAACATGCTGCTGAGGGCAGCACTGCTGCACCAGGAGGAGGTGCAAGAGACCAGAACAGGGAAGGGCTTGTACCTGAACAGCCCCAGATTGACCCAGTTGTGATAGAAAATCCATCTCTCCATGCTTTATTTGAGAAGTTCCTGACAGCCATAACACATATGGAAGACAGGATGCCACCACCTGCACCTAGGGTACCAACTCATTATGAGGATTACAGAGCCGGCAAGACTTTTGAGAGACTTCGCCGGGTTGGAGCCATAGATTATGTTGGTACATCTGATCCAGCAGATGCTAATCTGTGGCTGACAGAGCTAGAAAAGGCTTTTAGGATCCTTGATATTCCTGAAGCTGAAAAAGTAAGACATGTTGTATATCTATTAAAAGGAAGTGCTGGTCATTGGTGGATGATAGAGGAAGATAAGAGACCAGGTGAAGAAATTGGATGGGAGGTATTTCGACGAGAATTCATCAGTAGATACTTCCCTAAAATGTATCTAGATGAGAAGATCTCCCAATTTGAGAGGATCAAACAAGGACAGATGAACGTTAGAGAATATGAGGCTAAGTTCATGGAGTTGTTGCGGTTTTGTCCGTAAATTGCAGTTAGTGATGAGGAAAGAATTCGGCATTTTGAGAAGGGTTTGAACGCTGAACTAACCACTCCTGTGTCTGCTTTAGAGAACAGGGAAAGATTTTCCACCTTTGTGGAGTCGATAAGGAGGATAGAGAGGTCTGAAATTAAGAAACGACAGACTAGTGACAAGAAGGTGTACACCCAGTCTCAAGGACAAAGGTCCAAAAGTTTTAAGAAACCGAGATTTTCTGCATCGGCGACATCATCAAGATTCCATACCCAGACACAATGGATGCCAAGTGGGGATAGGGATCATAGTAATGTTCCAAGAAGAGCCCCCGATATAGCATCAACATCGGGAACTGGATCTCACCGACCCTATTTTGCGACCAGGGTCTGCTATCAATGTATACAACAGGGACATCCAGCAAGGGATTGTCCATATGGGAATTCAATAGTGACTCAACCTCAGGGGCAAAGTCAGCAAGGATCACAAAGGAGCCAGTTTCCTAATAACAATAGAGGATGTGGACAGACGTCCCAGGCAGGTCAGAGGAAATAAAGTTATTCTGATATTTCAATTTCTGATTTTATGCGCTAAAGATATGAAAGTAGTTGTTTTTGAATTCCTTTGATTAGTCCTATAAGGACACAAGGAAGATGAGAATTTACAATTTCGCATTATTCCTTAAAAATTCTTTATAATCTCTCTTATCCGAGGGATAATGAAAAATGAGGAATATGATAGCAAATAAAGTGCATACTACCTAATCTCCCAATACTTATATACCCTGGCCAGGTATACAACTATTGATGATAAGGTGAGTATGGAAACTCTTAGATTGATATCTTTTTGATTGCTCTGATCAAGCAGTCATTCTGATACAATCTAATGAGTATCATGAAATAAGAAATATGGAATCAATAAAGGAAGATGCTTTGTGCAATTCCAATAAAGGAAGATACTTTGTGCAATTCCAATAAAGGAAGATGCTTTGTGCAATTCCAATAAAGGAAGATGATTTATGCAATTCCAATAAAGGAAGATGCTTTGTGCAATTCCAATAAAGGAAGATGTTTTGTGCAATTCCAATAAAGGAAGATGTTTTGTGCAATTCCAATAAAGGAAGATGCTTTGTGCAATTCCAACCCTAAACAAAAAGGGAAAAGCTATGTGACATTCCTAAATAATAGGAAGAACTATGTGAACATTCCCAATTATATAGAGTTTGCTAAGTGAATTATCTCTGTTAGATATATATGTTTTTCCTTTTGATAAGTATTCTTGAGTGATTATTGAAGTATGTTCTTTTATGCTTCTTCCTTTCAATGACATGGACATCATATGTTAGGGGTTTATGCTTTGCATAAACATAAACAGTGATATGGAGGAATTAATGAAAGGAGCTTTGTGTGGAATCACAGAGTTCATAATATCTCCAGGATATTAAGATGATATGTGGAGACTTGAGGGCATGATTAATGAACAATCTGTTCCTCCCTTTCTTGGGATTTTGAGGACGATATCCTTGTTAGGGGTTTATAATTTGTAACATCCCTGACCTGGGTTATGTGTTAACCCTAGATGTTTTTCTTAATAAGGTTTATTAGATTCTTAATCTTATCTTGGGAAAAGTAATTAGGGCTCATGAGAAACTTATGTTTCAATTTTGGTCATGTTTGAACAATGTTGAATCAATGTTTTGTTTGTTTTGGACTAAAGTGCAAATTACCCAAGTTGAGGGGTTTATGTGCAAATTGTGCATGATAATATGTTCCTCATATATTTAAGCATCATGAGAGTGAATATGATGTTGAGGTATGGCTTATGGAAGCCTGAATACCAAGAAAGAGCTGATAAAGCAATGTTGTGCATTAAAACCTAGTTTTGGTGTAATGTGCAATTTACCCAAAACCTAGTGTTTGATATGCAAATTACCACTTCAATAAAGTCCCTAATGTTTCTTGGCATCATATAGAGCAAGGAAAATGAGAGTTACTTCTCATTTAAATTAAGATGGAGGGGAGAGAATCTTGATATTAAAATAATCAAGATTTAATCCTAAGTGAAACCCTAATCCAATTTAGGGCAAAAATGAATGTATTAATTAAAGGGCCTTCAACCAAAATGTTATTGGTTGATTTTAAATAAGTATGGACGTTCTTTTTCCAAGATAAGGAACGAAAATATCTAAAGGAGGTGAAACACCACTCACCTTATTATAAAGGAAAGTAATTTCCACTCACATATGGGATATTAATATAATAAGCATTAAGGTACTTATTTTCTTTTCCATTAATTCATGGATAATGGAAGGGAGTTCGGTGGGGATAGATATGACCTTGCATGCAAGAAACCAAGGGGGAAGTGGTGGAAACAATTTTGGAATTAAAAGATATTTAT
This sequence comes from Alisma plantago-aquatica, assembly GCA_963693085.1. Classification (NCBI taxonomy): domain Eukaryota; kingdom Viridiplantae; phylum Streptophyta; class Magnoliopsida; order Alismatales; family Alismataceae; genus Alisma; species Alisma plantago-aquatica. The sequence goes on along the minus strand of OY856411.1, from coordinate 859,512,893 downwards.
AAAGTATATTTTCTCTCCTCAATATTCTTATAAAAGTACCTTTTCCAAGCCAATTAAATGAAAGGCTTTTACGGCCCCACTTCTTCTCCTTGCTTGCAAAACCGACCAAGACGGCTAAGGACATAAGGGAGGACGTCCCCAACCTGTTGGTAAGCCTTTGATCTTCATTCTTCATGATTTCATGGTGAAAATTATAAAACAATGTGTAATTCCTTCATTTCTTCACTCAATCTTCAATTCTAGCCGATCATTTCACTCCAAATCTTGAAGTTGAGCCTTGGAATAGTTGGAGAAGCTTCATCCACCATTAGAGCCGTGTAGCTTGGAGCTTGGAGATCAGATTTGAGGTGGGTTTTATAACTCAAACCCTTAATCATTGATATTGCATCAATTCTCTATACTTTGTTGATTGTTTTCTTTAAATTGCTACACTCTTGTTTCTTTGCTGCAATTTCCATCAAGAACGGTTGATGTTCTTGGTTGTACGAAGGAAGGGTGTAACATCCCAAGATTTGAGGCCTCGGATAAAACACTCTTAAAAGGAACGACTGGCCACACAAACCACCACTAGCCTTAACTGCGCACTTTGTCAAAACTGACGCGCAAGCCAGGATCAACTTCCCGACTGGTCACCCATCCTAGTACTACTCCAAGCTGAGCATGCTTAACTATGGAGTTCTTTAGTGATGGGCTCCTGGAAAAGGAGGTGCACCTTGGTGATATGGGTAGTCCAATCATTCCTTTTAAGATCAACTTATCCGAGGCCTCAAATCCTGGGATGTTACAATCTCCCCCACTTATACTCTTGACGTCCTCATCAAGTGTCAACTATATTGCCTCATAATCTGACCCTATTTCAGTGCAGACCCACAATGGCCCATGGACACCCAGCTCCCGTCCAAGGCTACCAGCGCAAGGGCGGCTCCATCTCGTCTCTACGGATAGCCCTTTCCAACTTGCCTGGACCGCACGGCTCAAGACTGGCATGCCACATTCCTATGTGGGCCCCACCTACTGGAGGGGTTATGGCTCTGATACCATTTGTAATTCCCGGGCCCACTGTCCAAAGCTCTAGTAGAGTTTCAGGAATGACGACTGGCCCCACAGACCACCACTAGTCTTAACTGCGTGCTTTTTCCTCATGCACGTGCAAGTCGGGGTCAACTTCCCGACTGGTCACCCATCCCAGTACTACTCCAAGCTGAGCACGCTTAACTATGGAGTTCTTAGTGATGGGCTCCCGGAAAAGGAGGTGCACCTTGGTGATATGGGTAGTCCAATCATTCCTTTTAAGAGTGTTTTATCCGAGGCCTCAAATCCTGGGATGTTACAATCTCCCCCACTTAGACTCTTGACGTCCTCGTCAAGGCTCAACTATAAGGCCTCATAATCTCTTCCCCATTTCAGTGCAGACCCACAATGGCCCATGGACACCCAGCTCCCGATCATGGAATACCAGCGCAAGGGTGGCTACGTCAACCATGGACAACCCTTTCCTACATGCCTGGACCGCACGGTTCAAGACTGACATGCCATGCCCATGTGGGCCCCACCTACTGGAGGGGAATTGGCTCTGATACCAAATGTTACGACCCCACCTCCCGATAACCCCAAATTAAGGGAGACCGAGAGGTCGAAGCCGCACCCATGACTTCCGGATCAAAGGTTCGGCAATTAACCAAGAATAATTATCAAATTTTAACATATTATACTGAAAGCTGTAAGAAAATAAATTTTTGCATACCTTTTGAAAACTTGGATCTCTAAACTTCTATCCACACCGATACTAATCTATCTAATCCTCCTTTGCACTTTAATTCTCATTTAGTATCACATGTGCCACTTTACTGTTTGTTCTTTTCATTGTACCTAAAATGCCGACAAACAAAACGTCGGTCAGCCGTAGCTGGTATGTGGGGAAAACAATAAACATGCAACTATGATAACAATGTAACCATTCAATTACTTATTTAACAACCAATATTACGTTTTAGATATAACTCTGTGATCCAAGAGTACCCTATCCTCTGTGTTGTCCCCATTAAACCCCTCATGATCCACCTATAAGTGAACCAGTTTCTAGGGTTGAGTCACATGGCACTACTCGTAAGTAGACCACTCCTTAACTCGGGATATGCTAAAGAGTCTCATGGCACTACACGTAGGTATCCCAGTTTCTAACTCACGGTAACCTAGACCTTACTCTAGGATTACCCCTTTTTTTTAGCCTTTTCAATGTAACAGAGGTGGACCCGGATCTAGCCAGTTATATATGCACATTTATGGTGATAATCATAGTCACTTTATAGTGACATGAAATAAATAAACATCCAACAGTTTCATTGTATTCAATGCGATTAAACATCCGGGAATCCATCGAGAAACTATAGCGGTTATTCATAATCGTAACCACATACCTTATTCTTTGCAGAAACCATGCAGAACATCATAGACTTTATGAGTGCATCCAAACATCCAAGCAACGAAGCATATAATCAACAATATCTGAAACATGTATACTACATATGTGTCACCATGTATTCACATGACATTACTCAGATCTAGATGTGCTCCTAAACTAGGGTTTAGGGTTATTTCTTGTTTGGACTAAGGATTAGGTCTACGAACCCTAATTCCATCATATTATGATTTATAAGATTACAATTCAGTTATGCATATTAGGTGAAACCCTAATTATCAATTTAAGCACATAAGATAACCCGTGGCACCTAAATCACATTACTAACATTAAGATCATAACAAGATGTCCATATTGGTTTCAAGACCGTAAAAGCATGAATAAGATTATAAATCTAGAATTGTCCATTATTCATCATTATCCCAGATTTTCTTATAACACTTAGCAAGATTAGGTGTTAGCTTAACATGAACGAATCTATTCAATTAAGCATCAGCTTAAGGCAAATCTAGGTTTTCCTTTACATTAAACACATATAAACACGTATTGCACATACTTTTAGAACAGGAAGCATAGTAAGGTTCTAATAGTATTTTATTTGCATTCCTCTCGTTTTTATGATTAATTTTCATATATTATATGTTGCAATCCGAGTTACCAATAATTAACTACATATTTTATAAGGTAAATTACCTTTGGCCAATAGAAAGAGACCACGTCAGCGACTCTTCTATTTATTGGGCGCCCTTTTAATTCATGAGAAAGGACTCCAGTGCCCTCAGTGTCATACACACACGCAGAGGGGCACTTGTGTCTTTTCGTTCTGTCCTTCCCTTACCTCCGCTTCACCTCTTCTCGCGCCACAACGCCGTGACCTCCATGCGGCCGATCGGGAGGGGACTCACCTCCTCGCCCCAAGCCACAGTTGGTCTAGGGAAAGGCATGACCCCCACCCCATAGCTCCGCCACACACAGAGGGAGGGCTTTGTTCTCCCGAACACGTGTGAAGGTGAGAAGGTTCACGAGATTCCATCTGCAGTGCTTGCACATGGTAGACGAAGTCCAATCCTGAGCAGCGCGTGTGTCCGGCATTGTGGAGCCGCAGAAGGTACCCTAAGCTTCCGTAGACCCTCATCACCTTCATGTCCCTGGTGTTGCCGCAAGTTGATCTTCGTCGTTCATGTGCATCGCCACAGTTGGTGCTCCTGCATCCAAGATGGAGGCATAGGGGCTCCAGGGATATACTTCTAGGCGGAAACCCTAGTGATACTAGAGAGATGATCGGGAAGGAGGGAGAGGGGGTTCCGTGAGGAGAAAAGGTCCTATGCCCTGCTATATATACTTTCACGGAGCTTTGTTCTGGTGTTTGTCTCTTAGACATGTTCCCTTCTTCCCTTTTAATTGCTTTCCAATTGCAAATCTTTTCCATATACAAGATCTCATGATTTATCCAAAGTATTTCTCTCTCTTTATGGTGACATACTAATGGGAAAGCACCTATATACTTAATAGTCAAAAAGAAAGTCATTCAAATACCTTTCCATTTTAGATTACCTATGTCCACTACGGATCTCACTTTGTTATTTCGTTGCATACAAAAGTCATCAAGGAAAAATATAAGCAATGGCGTTTATTTGGATAATGAATTCTTTCTCAAGTCAATTATAGGGATATCTCTTTTATCTCCAAATCTTGCCCTTTTTATTTAAAACGATGTCATTATTTTATGGCATAATCTTTTTGTCCCAAACTGTAGAATTCCTTTTTCTTTTGTTATTATTTCCAAGTATAAAAAATAATACTAATTGATGTCTCACAACATGTGTTGTCAAACTGGCTAGATAAACACCATGTATCTTATTTTCCTTAGGAACTTGCATATTATCTTGTAGTTTGACTATCAATAATTCACAAGGCCATTACTATTTATTTATGCATGAAAACTCTCTTTCGTAGAGTATTCCTCATAATTCCATATTTAAAATGTCCAATATCCATTTCTTTTAGAAATCTCTTTATTATTTTGACTACTCTTTCTATTAGAAATCACATGTAAGCGAATTTTACTCAAATAATGGAGTTTCTTTTGTCTTTTTCTTGTTATTGGGCCCAATAGCCAATAGAGCACATTAAGCAACCATCAAGGCTATTGTAAACAAAATCCATGTATTCAAAACAAATTATACCATTCTTTGTTCAATTATCTTTAATATGAGAAATTACATCTCACCAGATGAACCCAAAAATTGGGGTTGTAACATCCTTCCCCTCTTATAGAAATTTTGTCCTCAAAATTCTATCAAGCAAAAAAAAAACAATTCAGGATAAGACTTTTCCATGTCCATCATTGGCCCCTATGTGGCTTTACCATACTCATGGCGTCTCCAAAGAACCTTTATCATCACATATTCCTTTCTCTGAGTTCTTTCATCATGGCGTCTGTAAAATGCACAGGTGACTCAGGCCATTTCAGCCTCCCTTGGGGCTCACTAGGTTCATTGTTCAGCACATGGTCGGGGTGCCTCACATAGCGCTCTAAATTGGACACATGGAACTCATCAAACATTACTTTATCCTGAGGGGTAAGATCAAACTTAACCTTTTCTACCAAACCGTGTCATGCATCGGGGACTCAGCTCTCCTAGATGTAACTTAGAGGGGTCGGATTTTCATGTCACATATTCTCGCATAGTGAACTGCATGTCAGTCTACTTTGCATCTGCTCACGACTCTTGTCATCTCTAGGCTCCTTTCAGCCATTGCACGATCAAAGAGACTTCATCTACACACACTGTGGTCCTTTCACCAACATCACCTTACTGAAGTGGTGACCGACACCACCTCCCTTACAGAGCTTCTTTAAATCCCAATGCTGGCTACGGTGGTTATCTTCACATCTTTCATAGAAAAAGAACTGTCTTTAGCCATCACCCTAAACGAGCACATATGCTCTCATCAGACCCTTTAGTCTGGATCATACTAACCATTAGTTATGGGTGATGAACTATACTAACATCGAGTTCTTCGTGTACCTACTTCTACCTTTTAGAAGGGAACCTTTAGGTCAAACTAAAGAACCTTTGGACCCGCTTCAGGGTTTAGTTGAACCATCTCTCTCATGGGTAGTTCAACCAGATCTATCCCTTGACTGAAATCTTTCTTTCTCATGTCATCTAGGTAAGGCAATCTACCATAACCCATATTGCATCTCGACCTTCCTTGGTCTAGGGGAGACCTATCACAACATCCATAGTGATGAACTCCCATTCCCTCTGAGGGACTCTTTTGTCCTCTATATCGGTACACTGGGTTATTGGGGTTCGTCCTTTACCTCCTGGCTTGTATGGCCATATACCACATGCAACTTCATCTTAGGCATCCAAATTCCTACTATCACTTATTATCTTGGTGGTACGGTATAGGGTGATCTTAAAATCATAATTTCATGTATGTCATGATTCCTTAAGATCGATACCTCAGAAACCCTAAACCATTCTAATCAGGGTTTCAACACCTTCTCTTCCAAAGAAGTGCATCTGAGGTTCCACAACCATCCTTTCATTGCATCATGGACTAGACTGGCTAACCAAACAACCCTTAACTTTTCAATGTATCTTGTTACATATGATTGTTATCCAACGCCTCCCCTTTTCAAACTTAGGGTTAGCCAAACAACCTCTTCTAGCTTCTAGTCGAACAAGTCAGATGTAACTCAACTAGAGCATCCATTACCACTTCACATCCTTAGGTATTAGGTAACATTGAAGACATACACTTCCATGTATTTCACTTATCATCTCACCTCAAACTCTATGTCTACCTTCATTAAGAACACTCTCTGATTTCATCATCATGGTGATCAGACTCAACATGGTATAACTTGTAAGTTCTACATAGCTTATGATAAAAACTTCCTCATAAGGTGACTACCTCATTCCTTTTAGTGTTTGCAAACCATCCATGTATCATTCACTTTACCATGGTAGGTTATCTTCTCTATCCCCATTCCTTGTGGCAATGTTCCAACCTACATCATCTATTATCCTTGGTGTATGGCATGCGTAATGTCCTATCTCTCACCCCCATAACAAGAGGAAATAAGCATTTGGCTGCAGTCCAAATACAGAGTTCTTCCTGTTCCAAGAGTAGAGACGGTACATCCCACCTTGCCAATACACCTTTAAATCTCAGTTGAAACGTGCCTCATATGTCACTTCATCACAATCATTTCGATATCAAAGTTACTTCCATGGAAAACTGGTCTCGAACCTACTAAGGTTTATATCCTTGGTCATCTCCTCTAGGTCTATAGGGTACCGACTCTTTTTGGGGTCATCCCTCTTCCCTTGTGCATCAAGAGAGTGCCCTACTCATCTGCCCTTTGGGTCCCATGAGTTCATGAAGGTGATCAATCTCCTAACCCATGGCCCTCAGACAATGATAGCTGTTACCTCCCGACCCTATGGTCGTGTGCAACTGGGGAATTAGGCAACTCCTACTTTCATCGGTCTTATCCCTACCTGACCCTAGGATAGACTTAGGATTCTCTATTATAGTACATGTTCACTTAGAACCTTACCCAAGTCTCCATCATCTCTCGTTCTGCATTCATGGGCTGGCTTTCATCCTTTCATAGGGATCATGGCAACCCGCCTTCCTTGGTCAAGCCCCATACTGGTTACCTCCATGGTAATACATTCATATGCAACTAGAGATGGATATCTATGGGTCTACATGTTCATTATCATACTACGTACTTTTCACTTAGCTTCTCAAGATCCTATGAGACCTCTTTAGGTTACCTTGAACCAACAAAACTGATATACACCCTACCAAAGGGGTCCCTCTCCCAGGATGGGAGGAAAACTATCTCTTGACAACAAAGTCACAAAATCTCTTAGGTCTAGGGTTTACATCCACATGAGCTTACTTAACCCTAGCAAGCTATTAAGTATATCACCTATTGAACCATGCTAGGTCATACTTGTCATCTTTCCTCCATGCTGGATCAAGATCATACCTTCCTTTATCATCATCCTAGCTGTGAGGGGTCCATCAAACATACCTTAAACTTAAGGGGCTTCCCTTTTTCCTTTATACAAGAGGTGTACCATGCTCGAAACTATGGCAACTTAATTCTCATCATGAGCATTAGTTATACCACTTCCCCTCTTAGGTCAGGGACCCTAGGTTCACTTTTAGGTGTCCAACTGCATGCTCTATCTCTTAACTACGAACCAAGCATGCAAAAGGCATGACATGCACTTCTTGTCATCCTTCAACTCAAGCAACACTTAGGGTTGGGTCCTCCTTAAGAACAACCAACAAGGTACAAGGTCTCATAACCTGCTACTAAACCTTTCTAGATCTAAGGAACTCTTCTTCCTACCTCAGAAGGTAAACACCTATACCGTAGGCACATATGTACCAGAAGCTTCATCTCCTCTCTCTAGGGTTTGGTCCCTCTAAAGGCAACCAAACTATCATCAACTTTCAGGGATCGATCATGAGGCAACCACTATCATCCATTGTTTAGGGTTTTAGGCTTCCAACCTTCTTACTGGGTTTCCTGCTCTCTCTAGAGCTAACCCCACATCCAACCTCACCATTAGAGGTCCTCTCTTCATGAAGGATCAAACTCAAAAGCATGCTCTACATGGGTGAAGCCTAGGTTCGAACTTATGGTTGCTCAAAACCATCCATAACCCTTTATTCTCCATCATAATTCTTATCTAGGGTTTCTTCCTACTATCAGCACTATGACGTGTCCTAGGTGCCAGCTATGCCCTACTTGCACGAGCCCATAGGGTTTCTATGGTCCTTTACTAACATCATCATCTAAGGAGCTATCATTTACCCTAACATGTACAACCCTTCCCAGGGTTGGGTTGCCAAAGGTGCTAGGTCAGCCATGGATCATATGGCATCCCAAAGGCATGTCCTTTCAAACACCTGGTCCAACTCATCTCTCTCTAACCTTCACTTAGGGTTAGGGTTAGCATCATCCTCTAGCAATGGAGATCTCTATCTCCAAGACTAACTTATCCTTCTGACAAGAAGGTCTAGCCTCAGGTCTCTTCTGAGGACATGACAACTTATGTCATACGACCTAAGCATGTATCTATTCTTTAGTTTGCGCTTAGTCTATTAAGCTTATGTCCATGACATCTTATTTACATGCCTTTCATTAATTTGGTGGAGGATTTCTTAAACCTTATTAGCCGTACCCATACCTCAAGAGGGTGAGGAGAAGAAAGAAAACCCTAATCCTTTAGGTCCTTATCAGAATTTTGTGAGGAGAAGGGATGAATAAGATGAGAAGTCCTAAAGGTATCTTATTTCGATTCATACCCTAAGACTTTGGCCAGGCAGTCACATGGATCCGGGAGTCCTCGTATTCCGACTAGCGGTGCGGAGGAAAATATTGCCAGCCCCCGATCGTGATCCTTTTCTAGACACCTCCATCTTTCAGATACTCCTCTAATAACTCCCTTGGGTTCTATGGAGTTTGTAAAATTTAATAATTATTAATGGTTAACTGAGGAACCTACGCTCTGATACCAAATGTTACGTCTGGGCCCACTGCCCATGGCTCTAGTAGAGTTTCAGGAATGACGACTGGCCCCACAAACCACCACTAGCCTTAACTGCGCACTTTGTCCATACTGACGCGCAAGCCAGGATCAACTTCGTGACTGGTCACCCATCCTAGTACTACTCCAAGCTGAGCACACTTAACTATGAAGTTCTTTAGTAATGGGCTCCCGGAAAAGGAGGTGCACCTTGGTGATATGGGTAGTCCAATCATTCCTTTTAAGATCAACTTATCCGAGGCTTCAAATCCTGGGATGTTACAAAGGGGATGATGACATCATCCTAGATGCTTATCCAAAGAAAAGTACCAAGACAAACAGTTTTGATAGCTACTCCAAATCATTTTAATTTGATTGGTTATGCGGTTTCAGCAAACCGTTTAAGGGCAAACGGTTTGAAACCGTTTGGGAGAAAACGGTTTCAAAACCGTTTGAGATGGTTGACCAAGCGTTGACCGTTTGGGAATTTTGTTCCTAATTATATAGCCTGATAACCCACCAAATTTGAGGGATTAACTCCCAAGGAATCGAGAGTTGAAGGCTAATCAATTAGGCAATCGAATTGAATTAAGTGCTGATTTTCAATCTGATTAACTTGACCTTTTTGGGCAAACGGTTTCAAAACCGTTTTAGATGGTTGACCAAGCGTTGAACGTTTGGGATTACTGTTCCTAATGATGTTGGTTAATGACTCACCAAATATTAGGAATTAACTCCAAAGGAATCGGGAGTTGAAGGCTAATCAATTAAGGAAACCTAATTGAATTAAGTGCTGATTTTCAATCTGATTAACTTGACCTTTTTGGACAAACGGTTTCAAAACCGTTTGATATGGTTGACCAAGCATTGACCGTTTGGGATTACTGTTACTAATGATGTTGGTTAATGACTCACCAAATTTGATGGATTAATTCCAAACGAGTCATGAGTTGAAGGCTAATCAATTGGGCAAACCCTAATTGAAATCAGTGCTGAAATTCCAATGAGTTAATTAGAGATTTTGGGTTGATTAGCCCAAACGGTTTCAAGACCATTTGGGGATCACCCAAACGGTCTCAAGACCGTTTGGGGGTCACCCCAAGACCGTTTGGAGGTCTGGGGTTAAGTATAGTTGACCAATTGAAGGTCTAAAGGTACCAAATCATATTGCAATTAAGTGTTGATTTGTTGATCAACTCGATAGACCAAACCTTGATGATTTTTCACTAGAATCCAAGGTTTGGATGAGACAAACGGTATCAAGACCGTTTGGAGCTCATCCAAACGGTCTCAAGACCGTTTGGTAGTCAACCAAGACCGTTTGGAGGTCTAGGGTGGAGTATGGTTAGGTGTTTGAAGGTCTAAAGGTACCAAGCTGATATACAATGCAATGCTGATTTGGTGATCAATCCCATGATCCAAACCTTAATTGGATGGATTGGATTTGAGTTATATGATGGGAAAACGGTCTCAAGACCGTTTGTAGGTCATCCAAACGACCTCAAGACCGTTTGGGGTCAGGTCATACCCAATTTGGATGATGGTTCAAAAGTTTCAAAGTAAACAATCTTGCATTGATGAGTGTTGTTGAATCATCGATTCTAAACCCTAATCCAATTGAATCAAACCCTAATTGATGACCAAGTGAGGGTAAATTGAGGGTCAAATCAGTTGAAGGTTGACCTACTAAACTCAATTGAAGTATGAGCAGAGGTCCAATTGATGATTGGTTCCATGAATTCAATGGTTGAAGATCCAATGCAATCGATTGAAACATAATTAGTAGCTTGATTGATGATCAACTTCAAAGCTCTAATTGGTGTTTATAAACCCTAATTCCATTGAGATCACACCCTAATTGAAGTTCCAATTAAGGGATGAGTTCATGACTCAATTTATGATTGAGTGGATGATCCAATTGGTTGAGATTCCATAGATTGGAATTGAGTGTTGTTAAAGTCTTGATTGACTCTTTGGTCCATGCGGTTTTGAGAGGTTTGGACCAAACGGTCTCAAGACCATTTGAGACCAAACGGTCTCAAGACCATTTGAGACCAAACGGTCTCAAACCGTTTGAGACTCATGCGGTTTCAAGTTCATGCGGTTTCAAAGCTTTTTTCTTAAACGGTTTCAAACCGTTTGTGGTTCAATTTGGTTAATTCAATTGGATACCTTATGTAATGGAGGTCCAATGTGATTGAATCTTTGAGAATTAAGATGATGAATGTTCTATTGATCCAATAATGATTAGTATTGATAATCAATGAAGGTACAAATGGTTGAAATCCTAATAGTACCTAAGTAATTAAGTGCCAATTAACGGATGAATCCCTAATTGCTTATAGGATCAATGACTTGGTACACTATGTTAATCATAGTTGTATATACTCGACTGAAGGGTTGATATGACCTAATCAAGTTGAGAAGTTGATAGTATGAATTCATACATGAATATGATTCATGTGATGATTAAGGGTTATGATCCTTAAGCAAAGAGATCATGAAACCCTAAACATGAACATAAACCCTAATTGACAGGGTTATTGAACTCAATGTTGGATCAATGGGCTCTAGAAGGGGGGGGGTTGAATAGAGCTTCACAAAATTCACAAAAGTGATTAGACCACCAAATTATATTAAGTGCAGAACTTAATTCAAAACAGCAATTTGATGTCCTAAACTAGCATACAAAGCAAGGATAAGAGACAAGGAAAGCATGCACTTGGACAGGTGGTTTAGAGTGGTTCCATGTCCTAAACTTAGGAGCAATGTCAGTCCACTACCTAGAGTTGGTTAGGCTCTATGATTTGTAACTTGGTTCTCTTATATATATCACACAATAAGATTACAAGCTACAACTACCAACCATCCAAGGACTTATATATCAAGCCAAGATCTTCTACCTCACCAAGGACTTACCCACCAAGCAAGTAGTCTTCCACCTTCTTCAAAGGACTTACCCACTCTTGCTCTAGTCTTCGGCCTTGCAGGATTTACCTATCTTGCTTGAGCTTTGCCTTGCACCTCTCCTTCACTTGGAGAGCTTTAGCACCTTCCTCCTTCACTTAGAGGCCTGGAGCAGCTAGCCTTCTTCTCCTTCACTCGGGGAAGAACAGCAACCTTCTTCTCTTTCACTCGGAGAAGAAACTTCAATCAATCTTCATAGAGAATGGAGATGGGAGAAGTGGAAAGGAGAGCTTTACAAGATTACAAATGATAGCTCTCATACATGGGATCCTAACTCACTCATACTCACGAATTTTCTTTGAAGGTAGAGAGAGAAAGGGGCTCAAAGGATTAGAAACCACTCAACTAAGGCTAGGACCAAGCATATGTGAATGAGCAACCTTGGAATGAAGTCCAAGAGGTCCTATTTATAGTTGAGGGTGTCCCTTTGAGGTTGGGAGAGTTAAGTGGCACAAACTAGCCGTTTTACAACTTGCAACAGATCTATTTTGAGTCCCACCTACTCCTCCAACGGTTGGAATTTCTTTTTCTGCATTCCAGTACAGTTCGATCGGCCGAGTTTCAATAAAGGCAACTCGGCCGAACCACTAAGTGACAAGTCTGAAAGATAGACTGTCGGCCGAGTTTCCTTGGAGAAACTCGGCCGATCGGTCTACTTTCAACTTTGACCGATCAGTGGATCGGCCGAGTTTCCCACCATAGAAACTCGACCGAACAGGGATCGGCTGAGTTGGTAACTCGGCCGACAGCCCAGAAAATTCCAGAATATATGGATCGGCCGAGTTTGGAATTCGGCCGACAAAATCCCTGTTATGGGTATTTTGGAATTTTCATAAACTGTACAAACGATGGATTTTTGAGTCCCAATCAATTTATCCATCTTAGTTACAATACAAAACATGAGTATAAGTGATTACATCAATTGTTCTAAGCCTCTAAGGGATATATTACAAAACGATCAAAAGTCACATGTTTTGCATGTGCTGGATGAGTAGCTTTGGAGTGGAATGAGATTCTTTTCTTGTACCTAATGTCTGAAACAATCTCAAATAGATTTGTTAGATACATATGAATGGAATGGTTAAGTCATTATCAAAATATGGGCCATGTGCGCCACCTAGGTCAACATTCTCCCCCTTTTTGACAATGACAAACCATTCCTCAACATATTGAAAAGAATGTGAAAATTATACCTTTTCTTAGGGAATTGCAAGGGGATGCAAAAATGATCAATTTGTAATGCTCCCCCTCAATTCATGCTTACTCATCCCTGCATGGTTAGTTAAAAAACAAGCAACCACAACACATATGTATATTATATGATTCTAAGCAAGTCTAGATGTATTTCAGTTAATTAGACAAGAAAGGAACCATATAAGCAATAAAAACAATATGATTGAGCTATTTCTCCCCCTTTGTCATCTCAAAAAGGCAGGGGGGGTAGAAGAGCATAAAAGCAAGGTCTTCTCCAACAACAAAAAACACTCAATCAAACATTTCCACAGAAAAACAGATTAACATCAAGATAAACCATGAAAGCAATGCATTGTCATTAATCAAAATATGGAAAACACTACAAGATAAACCATACGAAGCGTTTCCATAAACCATAAAACAAAAACTACAAGGATATCATAGAGTAGAAATAGTACAACTCAGATGATGTGCCTAATGTAGATAATACAATCATAGTCCAAAGAGATGTAACATGGTCATCTGAGACTAAAACTAGACACAACAACTCCTAAGCTAAACTACTCTATGTCGATATCATCAACAGCAGCATCCATGTCCTCGTCGGGCTGGTAGTCCTCATCGCCATCATCAGAAGGAAGAGCAGCAGCTGGTGTAGCCTCGGCACCATGATCAGCATCGTCATCCTCATCCTCGTCTTCAGCATCCGTCGCAGTAGCCTCATCAGCGTCAGTCTCAGCATCCTCCTGGTCAGCCATATCCTCGTCTGGAGGACCAGAAGCACGCCCGGGCCACCTCGCACTCTGCTTGGCCCAAGACATGCCTAAAGCATGTAACTCATAGGCAACCTCAATGGGGGGAGCAGAAGAAGTGTACTGGGCCAGGAGCTCGGACAGACGACCACCTGGGAGCGCCAGAACCGGAGAAGGGCATCCACCTATAGAGGGTTCAGCGGAAGCAGTAAAGGGTGGAGCAGGGTAAAACTGGCTATACGCGTAAGAAGCGTAGTCACCACCGGGGTAGGGCTCGTAGGTGGGGTAGGGCTGAGGGCAAGATAACGACATGGAAGACATGATGTGGCACAGATCCTGATGGTGATGTTGCTGGACCTACATGTTGTAAGCCTGCTGGTGCATGAGATACCCCATGAGGGCCTCATTTGAAACGTGGAAGTCAGCAAAGGTAGGCTGCGGAGGAGGCTGGAAGGATGGCTCAGGAGGAGGAGGGGCAGATGTGGAGGGTGGAGGAGGAGGTGCAGCTGAGGAAGATGGAGGTGGAGGTGGAGCTGAGGAAGATGATGCACCAGGGGTAGGCACACTCTTTTGAAGAGTGGTCTCACTGATATAAACTCCTTTACGATCAGGGCGGTAGAGAAAATCGGTAAAGAGAGATTTTCCAGTGGCATGCTAGAAAAGACCACAAATTAGGGCAGGATATGGAAGATGTGTGCCCTTGGTGTTCTTTCCCAAGTCAAAACAGGTCATATGGTGAAGGATGTAACGGGCCCATTTGACTCCTTGGTTGTTCAACAGAAGATACATCATCATAGCCGTATTCTCGGCGATGTCCGTTTGATTCTTCTTTGGATGGACATTGCAACTGAGAATAAACGCCAAAACGCGGCGAGGAGAGGAAAGGGCGGAGGAAGGCAAAGTACCCTTTTTTCTATAAGGAAAGTTGGGTTGCTTGAGAAACTTGTGGATATCGGTCAAGTCAACCTCAATTGTCTTATAGACATCCTCGGGAGACAAAAGATCAAGATAAAGAGGGTAGTCGGTGATCCAAGCAGCCGTGCCAACATTGCCATTTAGATAGAGATTGAACGAGCGTTCAGTAATATGGAAAGGTTGTCCGGCGATCATGGACGTCAAAACAATGGAGGTGTCCGCGGAGGGGACCAAAGAGTCGTAGTTCCACCGCAAATTTGCGTAGAACTCACGGACGGCTTTGGTGCTGTATTTCAAGTTATAGAAGCGGGCATCCTCTATGCAAAATGCCTCAAGATGATGGGTGCGAAAGATTTGATAAGCTTCCGAGAGGTCAGCGTGAAAGCTATTTGGTTGATGTAGAGCTCGAAAAGGGAAGGGAGAGCGAGGAAGGAGCTCTTTGTAACAAGAAACAGTAGCATTGTCAACAAACGAGAGATTATCGAACGTAATATACCTAGGAGCAAGAGGATTCGCCATGGCAGGGGCAGGAACGGCGCGTTTCCGGCGTTGTGACCTCATGGAGAGGAGAAAGAAGGAAAAGAGCCGATCCGCGTGGAGAGAGAGAGCAGGCGACGCTCCTAGAACAGCAAGAACGAAAACACAAGGTCGATTGGAGGAGAAAAAGGTCGGAATGAGGGAAGAGAGGACCAGGGTTAGGAAGGGTCGGGGTAAACGGCTAGGGTTCGGTCGACTTTGCTCTAGTTGAGAGGGAGCAAGTCGGCCGATTCCTATTAAAATAAAACCAGTCTGCCGCCGATCGGTCGAGTTTGGGAAATGGAAACTCAGCCAATCGAGCGCACAGGTGCCCTGTACCTGACCGTTCGGCCGAGTTGGAAACTCGGCCGACCAAAACCCTGATGTGGAAAAACCTAATATCTAGCCCTAGCCTCAAATGACCGAATGCAATTTTTCTTTTTGGTCTAGATTGTATATTAAGCATATTTAGGCACATTCCCATCATCATAGGGTACTATTTGTCGATTAAAACCCGATTTGTGAGAAAAGCCCGAAAAAGAGATAAAAACTAGAATAGAAATATGCAAAAACAAGCATCTTTTAGCAAACAAAGCATTTATAAGCAAGAGCAACACATGTAAGATGTAACCAACTAATTAGAGAGCAATTCAACATCATCAAGAGAAATTATGAGCAATTTTGATCTAATAAAATTAAATTGTTCTCTAGCAAGCGGTTTAGTGAAAATGTCGGCCAACTGATTTTCCGTATCCACATGTGTGATATAAATATCCTTTTTGACAATGTGGTCATGGAGAAAATGATGGCGAACTTCTATGTGTTTAGCTCTACTATGCAATATTGGATTATAAGAAAGATTGATTGCACTAGTATTATCACAGAAAATAGGAGAAGCATCAAAATGAATGTTAAAGTCTTGGAGCATTTGCTTCATCCATAGGACCTGGGCACAACAACTTCCGGCTGCAATGTATTCAGCTTCGGTAGTTGATAATGCCACTGTGCTCTGTTTCTTGGAGAACCAAGACACCAAGCATGGTCCCAAGAGGAAGCAAGTGCCACTTGTGCACTTTCTATCAATCAAGCAACCTGCGTAGTCAGCATCACTATATGCCACAAGAGTAAAGTCCCTTGACTTAGGGTACCATAGTCCAAAATTTGGAGTTTTGGCTAAGTACCTCAAAATCCTCTTGACAGCAATAAGATGTGATTTCCTAGGGCTTGATTGAAAGCGAGCACACAGGCCAACACTAAACATTATATCAGGTCTAGAGGCAGTTAAATAAAGTAAACTTCCGATCATACCTCTATAGAGCTTCTCATCTACCTTCTCACCTTCTTCATCCTTGTCAAGTTTGGCAGTGTTTGACATGGGTGTATCCATCGGCTTCATGTTCTCCATCCCAAAGCGTTTGAGTAGTTCAGTTGTGTATTTGCCTTGGTTGATGAAGTTGCCTTCCTTGGTTTGCTTGATTTGGAAGCCGAGGAAGAAGGTCAACTCACCCATCATGCTCATCTCAAATTCACTCTGCATAAGCGAACTAAACTCTTTGCAAAGATCAAGGTCAGTTCCGCCAAATATAATATCATCAACATAAATTTGAATTATGAGAAAATGGGTAGAAGTGTGTTTTAGAAATAAAGTACAATCAACTTTGCCCATGATATACCCATTATCTAACAAAAAGTTCTTTAGTTTCTCATACCAAGCTCGAGGTGCTTGTTTGAGTCCGTAGAGAGCTTTTTGCAAGAAATATACATGATTTGGTAACTTATCATTTTCAAAGCCTGGAGGTTGAGCAACATATACTTCCTCCTCGATTGTACCATTTAAAAACACACTTTTAACATCCATTTGATAAAGCAAGAAATTTTTATAACTAGCAAAGGCAAGTAGCATACGAATAGATTCTAATCTAGCAACAGGAGCATAGGTTTCATCAAAATCAATACCTTCTTGTTGATTGTAACCTTGTGCTACTAACCTTGCTTTGTTTCTTACCACTTTTCCTTGCTCATCAAGCTTGTTGCGATAGACCCATTTGGTACCAATGATCTTTCTATCATTTGGTCTTGGCACTAAGGTCCACACACGGTTCTTCTCGAACTGCTCAAGCTCTTCTTGCATGGCAAGGATCCACTCATCATCGCCAAGGGCCTCTTTGATGTTCTTTGGCTCCAGTTGAGAGATGAAGGCACTGTCTGCTTGTTCTTTGTTGTGTGCAGCTCGTGTCCTCACTCTTTCAAACGGATTGCCAATGATCAACTCCTTGGGGTGATTCTTTGCAAAGCGGGGAGTGGGATCCTTCCTTTCTTCTTCTTTTTCTTCTTCTTCAACCTGCTTACCTTTGTCTTTGATGTTGAGCTCTTTTAAGATAGGAATGATTTCATCTGCAACATCATCATCACCAATATGCTTGCCAATAACAGGGTTAGTTTCAATAAATTTAACATTTATAGATTCTTCTATTTTAGATAGTTCAATGTTAAATACTCTAAAAGCCCTGCTAGTAGTGCTATAGCCTAGGAAGAAAGCCTTGTACGATTTCGGATCAAACTTGTCGAGAGAATCCTTGGTGTTCAAAACAAAACAAGGACATCCAAACACATGAAAGAAATCAATTGACGGCTTCCTACCACGCCATAGTTCATAGGGGGTTTTCTTAAAAGTCGGATGAGTGAAAACTCGGTTTTGCACAAAACATGAGGTGCTAACGGCTTCAGCCCAAAACTTCTTAGGAGTGTCATGCTCAAGAAGCATGGTTCTAGCCATCTCTTGTAGCGATCTATTCTTCCTCTCAACAACTCCATTTTGTTGGGGTGTGCGAGGAGAAGAGAAATTGTGTGAATAACCCGATTTTTCACAAAAACATTCAAAAAGATCATTTTCAAACTCTCCCCCATGATCACTACGGATGGAAACAACATGACAAGAAGCTTCGTTTTCAACTCGTTTACAAAAGCTCGAGAAAACATCGAGTGTATCGCTTTTAGAAACGAGAGAGAAAGTCCAAGTATATCTAGAAAAATCATCGACAATAACAAGACAATACTTGGAGCCGCGAAGCGTTTGTGTTCTCATAGGTCCGAAGAGATCAATATGAAGAAGCTCTAGAACTCTCTTGGTACTCATGACTCCTTTGGATTTGAAGGAGGATTTGGTTTGTTTCCCTTGTGTACAAGGTTGACATTCCTCATCCTTTTCAAAATCCAATTTAGGAAGTCCTCGAACCAAGTCCTTTTTGTTCAGTTTCTTCATTTGATGCAAGTTCACATGACCCAAACGTCGATGCCAAAGCGAAAGATCGTTTTTATCCACGACTAAGCATCTATTTAGTATGGGCTTTAAAGCATCGAGAACAATCACATATAGATTACCATTTCTAGTTCCCTTATATATAACATTATAGGACAGGGAATCTAGAAGCAAGCATTCTAAGGAAGTAAAGAGCACAAGATAACCATTATCACATAATTGGCTAACACTAATTAATTTGTGATGTAGGCCATCAACAAGCAAAACATTTTTAATGTACAAATCATTACCTACATCACCCTCACCTATAACCTTACCCTTTTTGTTGTCCCCAAAGGTTACCGATCCTCCTTTCTTCTTCACAAATTTGTTGAAATGGCTGATTTCTCCAGTCATGTGCTTAGAGAAGCCACTATCAACAATCCATTTCTTTGTGACCTGCAAGAAAAGAGGATGTCGGAACCCAACTCAAACTTTGGGGTCCGGGGTTAGCTTGGGGACCCATTTCATATTTGGGTTGGTCCCCTTAGGCTTGTAAGGACAATAGGTAGAATAATGATCATCACATTTGCAATGCATACATACCATGGGGTTTTTAGAGCCGGAAGACTCTCCATTGAAACTTGGAGTTTCCACACTCTTTTTCTTACCCTTCTTCTTCTTCTTACCTTTTGGAGTAGTCGCATTGTATCCTAGACCACTAGTACCAACTTGTTTGGTAGAGTGCTCTAGAACAACATTTAGAGACTTCTTACCCGAAAGAAACCTTTGCAAAGTAGATCTTAATTTAGCATTATCATCACTAAGATTTGTAATGGTAGTAGATAAACTAGCAAGATCTTCTCTAGCATGCAAAAGGTCGGCCTCAAGACAGAGGGCTTTAGTAAGAAGAGAATCTTTTTCAAGAGTTAAGTTTGCAACTTCATTTCTAGGCAAGATAGGTCTAGAAGATAAATCATTTGTTTGTGCAAGAAGTTTAGCATTTTTAGATTTAAGGACAACAATTTCTCTTTGATAAGAATACACTTCATCTCTCCTAGCATCATCAATAAGCTTAAGTTCAACATTTTCAGTTTTTAGAACATCTAGCTCATCTAGGCAATTTTAGTTCTCTATCTTAAGATTTTCAATAGTTTTAAGATAAGTACCATTCTCAACCTCTACTCCATTATATTGAAGTTCAAGGTCTAGAAATTTCCCTTGTAAGGAATCTATGCTATCAAGATGTAATTTCTCATTTTGATCTAGAATATCAATCTTGGCATAGAGATCATCAACTATCTTTCCTAATCTTTTTCTTTTAGCTTTACATTTAGCAAAAGATGATTGACAATCATTAAGCATTTCAATGAGGGTTTCCTTAGATAAATCAAGTAAACTTTGATCACTTACCTTGCTTACCTCACTTACCTCAATTACTTCTTCACTAGTAGAAGCCATGAGTGCAAGGTGACATTCACCATCCTCGGAGCTTGAGGAACTTGAAGTAGAAGACTCCTCCCATGCCGCATGAGCTGCATCTTTGGGTCGTCTCTCCTTCTTGTTCTTCTTCTTGTACTTGGCTTCTCTTTTGTATTTGCCATCCTTCTTGTGGCTGCTCTTATGATAGCCCTTCTTGGCTTTTGGGCAGTCATTCTTGTAGTGGCCCTTTTGACCACACTCGTAGAACCTAGGAGTGGAGGAGGATGGCTTTCCCTTGAAGTGTCTTCCTTTTGAATAGTTGGCTTCATGATCATTTGCACCTTCATCTTCGCTTGAGGAAGGGCAGGGAGACTTCATGGCAAGTTGTTGTTGCCGCATCATTTCTTCAACTTGAGCTTTGAAGGCTATGTCCTTCATCTTCTTGGACTCCTTCTCTTCTCTTTTCTCCTCTTCCTCTTGCTTGTCGAGCCTTGGTTCATGTGCTTGGAGATTACCAACCAGCTCCTCGGTTGACAACTCGCTCATCTTGTAGACTTCTTCAATTGAAGTGACCTTTGGCTCCCATCTCTTTGGAAGAGATCTCAAGATCTTTGCATTGATGGTACCTCTATCCATGACACTCCCAAGGGCTGCAAGGCTGTTCAAGATGACATTCAACCTTGTGTACATGTCTGCAACTCTTTCATTCTTCCCCATCTTGAAGTTCTCAAGTAGGCCGCCGAGCATATAGACCTTGACCTCCTTGACTTGCTCCGTCCCTTCATAGGTGACACACAACTTATGCCAAATCTCATGCGCCATGTCCCAAGAAGAGATGCGGTTGAACTCCGATGGTGAAAGGGCGGCGTAGATGATGCTCACAGCTTTAGCATTGAGTTGAGCACGCTTCATCTCATCTTCCGTCCACGTGGTGATGTTCCCCTTCGGCTCTTCATACTTGAGATGGACTATCTTCCACATCTCATAGCTCACGCCTTGGATGTAGAATTGCATCGTTCTCTTCCAATATAGGAAGTTTGTGCCGTCGAAGACCGGGGGTCTCATGGAGAAGCTTCCTTCAAGATTGAGTGACCCAAGAGCTGAATCGCCCATCTTCTCCTACTTGTTGAAGTATCTTGGAGAAGACCTGCTCTGATACCACTTGTTGGATCAATGGGCTCTAGAAGGGGGGGGTTGAATAGAGCTTCACAAACTTCACAAAAGTGATTAGACCACCAAATTATATTAAGTGCAGAACTTAATTCAAAACAGCAATTTGATGTCCTAAACTAGCATACAAAGCAAGGATAAGAGACAAGGAAAGCATGCACTTGGACAGGTGGTTTAGAGTGGTTCCATGTCCTAAACTTAGGAGCAATGTCAGTCCACTACCTAGAGTTGGTTAGGCTCTAGGATTTGTAACTTGGTTCTCTTATATATATCACACAATAAGATTACAAGCTACAACTACCAACCATCCAAGGACTTATATATCAAGCCAAGATCTTCTACCTCACCAAGGACTTACCCACCAAGCAAGTAGTCTTCCACCTTCTTCAAAGGACTTACCCACTCTTGCTCTAGTCTTCGGCCTTGCAGGATTTACCTATCTTGCTTGAGCTTTGCCTTGCACCTCTCCTTCACTTGGAGAGCTTTAGCACCTTCCTCCTTCACTTGGAGGCCTGGAGCAGCTAGCCTTCTTCTCCTTCACTCGGGGAAGAACAGCAACCTTCTTCTCTTTCACTCGGAGAAGAAACTTCAATCAATCTTCATAGAGAATGGAGATGGGAGAAGTGGAAAGGAGAGCTTTACAAGATTACAAATGATAGCTCTCATACATGGGATCCTAACTCACTCATACTCACGAATTTGCTTTGAAGGTAGAGAGAGAAAGGGGCTCAAAGGATTAGAAACCACTCAACTAAGGCTAGGACCAAGCATATGTGAATGAGCAACCTTGGAATGAAGTCCAAGAGGTCCTATTTATAGTTGAGGGTGTCCCTTTGAGGTTGGGAGAGTTAAGTGGCACAAACTAGCCGTTTTACAACTTGCAACGGATCTATTTTGAGTCCCACCTACTCCTCCAACGGTTGGAATTTCTTTTTCTGCATTCCAGTACAGTTCGATCGGCCGAGTTTCAATAAAGGCAACTCGGCCGAACCACTAAGCGACAAGTCTGAAAGATAGACTGTCGGCCGAGTTTCCTTGGAGAAACTCGGCCGATCGGTCTACTTTCAACTTCGACCGATCAGTGGATCGGCCGAGTTTCCCACCATAAAAACTCGACCGAACAGGGATCGGCTGAGTTGGTAACTCGGCCGACAGCCCAGAAAATTCCAGAATATATGGATCGGCCGAGTTTGGAATTCGGCCGACAAAATCCCTGTTATGGGTATTTTGGAATTTTCATAAACTGTACAAACGATGTATTTTTGAGTCCCAATCAATTTATCCATCTTAGTTACAATACAAAACATGAGTATAAGTGATTACATCAATTGTTCTAAGCCTCTAAGGGCTATATTACAAAACGATCAAAAGTCACATGTTTTGCATGTGCTGGATGAGTAGCTTTGGAGTGGAATGAGATTCTTTTCTTGTACCTAATGTCTGAAACAATCTCAAATAGATTTGTTAGATACATATGAATGGAATGGTTAAGTCATTATCAAAATATGGGCCATGTGCGACACCTAGGTCAACACTCAAACCTTAATTGAAGGTGTATCCATGTAAAGCCCTAATTGAGGGTGATTCTATGAGAAACCCTAATGGGGATTGAGTAGTAAACCCTAATTATGGGTAATGTAATATGAAACCCTAATGAAGGGTGATGCTATATGCAATCCCTATTCTAATGAAGGGAAATGGTATGTGAAACCATAATTCCCTAATAAGAGAATAGAATTCATGCTTGAATATGATTCAAGAGGTGAACTCCTGTAGCACGACCGTGTTAGGTAGCACGGCCGTGGTATTTTCACTTTGCACGACCGTGCAAGGTAGCACGGCCGTTTTTGGTTGCACGGTTGTGGTACTCTATGTTTGACTTAGAGTTTGTTTTGAATAGGACCTAACATGGTCTTTTTATTAATTCCTGACTTATGTATGAATCCATAGTATTGGCAATAGTTGTATATTCCAAGTAAGTAACAATTGATCACTACTTTACATGATGAATGTGATAAACTGGTGCATAAAGTATTAGGATGGGTAATACCCTAATACAAGCTAAGTATGTGAACTTAAGAAAGTTAATGGTGTTGAGGGAAGTGAGACATCAAGATATGATAGATATCATATCCAACACCCCAAATACTGGTATACCTTGTTGTGATATAAGTCCAATATGATTGGATGAATGATACATGAGATGTGTGATGGAAATCCTAATCCTGGTAAAGGATTAAGGGTAATACCCTCGAATTATTAATACATTGTTTTTGCATGATGTTGATAGATAATTGATGTGTTGCTATCATATGTGCTAACCATGCAGGTATCATGAGATGATGGACATAGCCAGGTATGCGCTGTGATATGTTATTAATTTGAATTCGTTTATTGGGCCTTGTGTGCCATAATATATCTTGTTGTCTGATAAGAGGTAGCAAGAGAGTTAATAGGCATCAAGTATCATACTTACCTTGGTCAAATGACCTAAAGGTGTTAGTTACCTAAGGAAGTGGTAACAATGCTCAGGTGATGAGCTAAGGGTTTAAACACCCAGAATCACATGGTTAGGGTATTGAAATTGTGAAAGCATGAGAATTTCTAGTGGTGAATTGAGGGATTAAGATCCCAACACTTTATGAAAAGAATATGGCTACGGGCCATGACTCCACAATGATAATACCAGGCTTTAGATATATGATCTAATCCTAAAGAGATTTAAAGAAGTGGTAATGATTCTGTAGTTTGAACATATGTTATACATGTTCTTTATATTCCTTAAAGGATAAATGACATGTTGATTCTATCAAGTTATAGTTGTAATGCTTCTGATATAGAATAATGGTCTAATCTGTTAGACATTAAAATATCTACTGCTATACAAATATGATTTTTCCATTCATATTTATCTTCTTAAGTTGCAATAACAATGTTACTGGCAGAGAGTTATAACTCTCGCTGGGGAAATTTTTATAGTTGTCTCACCCCCGTGGGAACCACATTTTTAGGTGGACGCGGACGAGGAGATAGGAATCCTTCAATAGCTGAAGGATAACAATAGCAGCAGCAGAGACAGCAGTGAAGTCTCAGGTGGAGACACTGACTGTTATGCCTTGTATAGATGTAAATAGAGTCCTATGTGTCGTCTCTGTACTCTCAGGTCCTCAGAGTAGTAGTTAGTGCTTTCAAGATTTTGACTTAGAGCCTCGAGATTTTATACTGCCTGTGTTTAACTTGACAGGACAGTTAATGCTTATAATTCTCAAAAGGAGATGATACAGAATATGTACCTGTGAACAAGAATGTAATTATGTTACTTTGGTTCTATGTGAGAAAGTTTTCCTTCAATGGATATTTTGATAAAAAGGTTTTAATTTTTAGTGATTTTCGCTAATCCGCTGCTTGATGAACGCTTCCGCATTAGTTAATCTTGTTTTCGCGAGACGGTCGTCACACCCTTTGTGGACATTAGCACACCCTTTGTTTTGATGATGAAAAATGTTTCATTCTTGTGGATCTAACATGCTACTTGAGTATTTCAGGGTTCAAAAAAATGAGCAGATCATACTAAGTGGACAATTGAAGATCAATGGAAAATGAAGATCAATGCTCTTAAATGTCAATATTTTCATCATTGTACTCAATATAAATACTTGTACAAGTATATAATGTACAAGTACTTAGATATCATGTAAATCAAGCATTAAATCTTCTCTATCCACTCATAACCCTTAGTTAGGATCCCCCTTGAGATTAGAGTCATTATCCTCTATTAGACCAAACATTTGATAGGTGGTTCAAAAACCTAAAATAGTAACACTCACGGTCGAGAAACTAGTTGACTGAGACACCCTCGGTCGAAGTTATTATTGACCAAGAACCACCTCAGTCGAGCATTTAAAGTGATGGTTGAAAACTTACGTATTTGTGCTCTAAAGTTTTTTTCAGTCGAGCATATGGTCGACCGACTCAACCTTAGTCTAAAGCATATGACCATTAGACCAAGTAGTTAAGAGTGGGAGTTGGAAATAGACGTTGGTATACACTTAAATTTAACCCAGGGTCAGTAGAAGAAATGCTCGACGGAGACATTGTCAGTCGACTAATTTGTCGACCATACTGGGTTCTGGACTGTTCTCCCAAACTCGAACAATTTATCCATTGCTAGACAACTACATTCTACCTAACATCTAGTTAAGCACTAAGAACACTCAATAGACTCCCTAAAATGTCCCTAATCACTTGCAGACCATTCCTATAAATAGGAGAGGTCTTAGGACACCCAAAACACACAAACTACACTTGAGCATCCCTTCTTGAGAGCAACAAAGCTGAGATTCACTTGCTATCTTCTTTCTTGTGCTCTAAAGTTGTGTCATATAGCTACAATCTCCTAGTCACAACTTATAGCCACATTCACCTTAACTGGATAGGAGATCTATACGCTTGATATAGGATCAAAGCATTGTACTTCATTGGTTAAGTATTTTCTTTCTTCCAATCTATTTCCTTTATATTATATTTGTTCTCCTTGACTACAAGTGTAGGAGGTTGTCTGAAGGAGGTTGCTTGAGGTTACTTCAAGAAGGCTACTTCAAAGGGGGTTGTAGCTACTTCTAGGTGAAGGCTATCTCAAGGAGGTGGAGTTACTTCAAGGTGGTGAAGGTTGCTCCAAGGTTGTTTGATGTTACTTTAAGAAGGCTGCTTCAGAGGATGATGGAACTACTTCTAGGTGAAGACAATCTCAAGGTGGTGGAGCTACTTCAAAGTTGTGAAGGTTGCTCCAAGGACTTGAAGTTACTTCAAGAAGGCTGCATCAAGGAGGTTGAGGCTACTTCAAGGTGAAGGCTACTTCAAGGGTGTGGAAGGTGATTGTATTTTATTGTTCCTTACGAGGTAAATAAAATAAACTACTTTCAAAATCCTAATTGGAAATAATTGGGTAGTGGGCTCACAACCTTTGATTCAAAGGTTGGAACCACTCTAAATCGAAGTGTCTTCCTTGTTTCCTCCTCTTTCTTTGTTTTAAGTTTTCAATTAAATTTTAAAGTACCAAAACCTCTATTCTCCCCCCCCTTTAGATCTTTCTAAAACACTATAGTTAGTTGTTGTGTATTAATGTAAAACTGAAAAAGAAATATCATACATGCTACAATTAAAATGCCACAAAAGCAACATGTGATTTAATCATTTGACATCTGACATTCCTACTATGACAAGTACTCATGCATGTATGCTGCCTATTCAATTCAAATATTAATATCAATTGTGCTAAATTAATAGCATTTCCTAATAGATATATATATATATGTATATTAATATATTAGCTTTAGAATACCTACAACATTTACTAATGAAAAGATATAACTATTTCATTGAATTAGGTAATTTTATTCAATAGGATTGGCAAACCGCCAACCCTTGAGCATAAATGCTCCGTAGTACAAGATTGTTTTGCGAGATAAAAAACTATCATGTCTAATAGGCCCCAAGGCCAAGACCCGCTAAAAGGTCCTAAGGAATACCTGACTTTCATTTTAGAGAATTCGTCCCCACTAGGTGGGTTCGGAATTCCCCAAAATTCGGCCAAATATTGACCAACAAGATGGTCCAGAATCAGCCATTAGTACTAATTCTGGTCGTCCGCCCCCACTAGGTGGGTTTGTCCAGACCAAAACAGACTAAGTGTTGGGATGCTTGTCCCTGGGTTGGGCAAGTCATCAAAGACCCGACAACAAAGGCACCGGTCAACACGGACTCAGAGTGAGATCCGTCAGACTGACCTTATGGGCCTTAGTCCCTCCTGACTTAAAGTCTTTTGGGTCCTCAGCCTCTAAGGCCAGTCATTCGTGCCTTCCGGAAAGGGAGGAATCACTGAGGTTTGGCCTCGCAGGGCCTAGAAAAACATTAAAGAAATTTGGCCATGCAGGGCCGAAAAAGATATAATTATTTCAATTATATTAAGTGGTGGTAAATTTTATCATCAAAACCTAACTTTTTTTTATCCCGTTCGGTTATCTAAACCTAACTCAAACGTATTGAGTGGTGTCCGCTTTGACTAGGTCTACACCTTTCTCGAACCATGCGTCCAATCCTAATGGACGTTGCCAAGTTTGACCCACATGCACATGCACACCGCAGCAACGTATATATATCTACATCAATGATCGCATCTCTTGTCGGTCCCTACCACGGGCAATTTGGCCCACCCGTCTTCATCGCTGCGCCGGAGTCCTGACGTCATCACCTCCAATGGAAACGGTCCCCTCGGCCGACAAATCCTTATACGAGTCTACTACGACATATGACGTCATCACCTCCAACGGACAGGGACATGTGGCAAGTGGTGTCTGGTGTGTGTGTTTTCTATTCATCGTATGGACATTCAATTATGAGATGATGTCCGATATTTTTGCTCACCCATTCCCCTCATTGTCGTCCCCTTTCCCACAACTCATGCACGATTCGCTCACGTGACGCTTTTCTATCTCACTGTGCGCTGCAGCAAGCCGGGGAGCGGTCCCCTCGTTCCAACCACCGGCGCTGGTAAGACTTGATTGCTGCTGATTGCACGGTCTCGATCGATTCCGATTGCCGGAGTGGCCCATATGGGGAGCGAGTGTTCGACGGCCGACCATATATGCAGTGCCATTGAAGTGGAACACAGCTGGCAGGGTAGAAGTAGAAGAAACAGTTGGTGAGAACACGGTTGCTATCGGCGGACCTGCCTCTTCTCTTACTTTTGGGCCACATGATAGCAACAATGTTGAAGGCTGAATGCAGGTTGCTCTTCGTTTCACCTCGAGCAAGTACTGTCGGCAGAGTCGCAGAGATGGAGTTGGAGGGTGAATCCCATAGTCTAACCCGACAAAAATATATTATCATCCTTCACCAAGCCGTGCATGTGCGCGATGGACCATGCAGGTCGGTAAAGTGAACAGGAGGTGGAAGAAGAGGAAAGACCTAAGTGAGAACCGGAATTGTCAAGGGAATCTTAGTTTCAATCTTTCGGGCTCTGGGATAACAATAATGAGGAGCAATTTATACACTTGGCCCGAGAGTGTCGGCGGAGAATTATAGTAATGAGCGCAATGTTGGAAAATGATCTTAGTGCTCCATTACTTAGACAACATAGTACGCGGGATAGCTTATTCTTAGGAGGTACGGGTAACATATGCACGACGTGTTGTACCTGTAATAACTTGAAATCATTTCAGGGAAGTCCGAGTCTTTGGTTGTGATCCGTGGTTAGTGGATCTATAATTAGAATGTGGCAGCTAGCCACCTAGATAGGATATATTTTTAGAGCACATCGTCTGTAATTAAAAAGTTTGTAATTGCAAAAATAAAATACAACTCTTTCTGCTGCTTCTTCCGAGCATTGCTCTTTTTTGCTTCGTGTAGTCTGGAAATCATTGTGGTGATCTTTAGACTTCATATTCTACATGTGGTACCAGAGCTATTACCACAATGCCACCAAAAGTGGCTTCCAAGCAATCAGGGAGTGAGGAGCTCAACAACATGGCAACATCAAGAGAGGATCGGTATCTCTCAAATATCCAATGTTGTCAAATTCAAATTACCATATATGGGTAATGAAGATGAAGGCCAATATGCACGCCCAAGGGGTTTGTGCAACAATTGAGATCATCGATGGCAACGCAGCAGTGGACGAGAAGAGGGGTCAGATGGCATTGGCAGTCATATACCAGGCAATCAAAAAGGAGACGATGCTTCATCTCGCATGGAAGGAGACTGACTGTGAGGTGTGGGAAGCACTCAAGGTCTTGCATGTCGGAGTCGAGCACGTGAAGGATGAGAAACCCAGACACTCATGTGGAAGTTTGAGAACCTTTGAATGGCCGACTCGCAACGCGTCTACGAGTTCACCGGAAAACTCCGTATTGTTGTGAACCAGATTCATTCTTTGGGAGAGAAGATGGAGGAAAGTTGTTACGACCGAGCGCACTGCCCTAGGCTCTAGTAGAATTTCAAGAATGACGACTGGCCCCATAGACCACCACTAGCCTTAACTGCACGCTTTTATCCACTCGCGCGCAAGCCAGGATCAACTTCCCGACTGGTCACCCATCCTAGTACTACTCCAAGCCAAGCACGCTTAACTATGGAGTTCTTTAGTGATGGGCTCCCGGAAAAGGAGGTGCACCTTGGTGATATGGGTAGTCCAATCATTCCTTTTAAGAGTGTTTTATCAAAGGCCTCAAATCCTGGGATGTTACAATCTTCCCCACTTAGGCTCTTGACGTCCTCGTCAAGGCTCAACTATATGGCCTCATAATCTGACCCCATTTAAGTGCAAACCCACAATGGCCCATGGACACTCAGCTCCCGTCCACGGCTACCAGCGCAAGGGCGGATCCATCTCGTCTCTAAGGATAGCCCTTTCCAACTTGCCTGGACCGCACGGCTCAAGACTGGCATGTCACATACCCATGTGGGCCCCACCTACTGGAGGGGTTATGGCTCTGATACCATTTGTTACGACCGAGCGCACTGCCCTAGGCTCTAGTAGAGTTTCAAGAATGACGACTGGCCCCACAGACCACCACTAGCCTTAACTGCACGCTTTTGTCCACTCGCGCGCAAGCCAGGATCAACTTCCCGGCTGGTCACCCATCCTAGTACTACTCCAAGCCAAGCACGCTTAACTATGGAGTTCTTTAGTGATGGGCTCCCGGAAAAGGAGGTGCACCTTGGTGATATGGGTAGTCCAATCATTCCTTTTAAGAGTGTTTTATCGAAGGCCTCAAATCCTGGGATGTTACAAAAGTCATGTGGTGAAGAAACTTCGTCACAACATACCACTAAAATACCTCCAAATCCCAGCTACGATGGATTAATTTGGTGATTTGAAGACTATGTAGGTAGACGAGGTCATTGGAGCTCTTAAGGCCCATGAAGAACGTTATCAGGACTAGGACGGTTGACACAGGTAGGTGTTTCTCATGAAAAGGGATCTGAGATCCGAACCAAAATCACTGCGGGATGACGAGTCATCCTCTCACGGCTATCGTGAGGGCGATCGTGAGAATTACTATGGTTGAGGTCACAGAAGGGACCACAACAGAGGAGGTTGAAGCGAATGAAGCAACACGCCTGAAGACCAGAGAAAATAGTGATGGTCGACACGATAAAAGTAAGGTAAAGTGCTTCCATTTTGAAAATTTTGGGCATTATGCATCTGAGAGTAGTTGAAAGCAATGAGAAAGGAAAGTAAATCTCATGCAAATCTAGCATGACAAGCTGGTGCTTCTACTGTCCATGCACAAGCACAGTCCCCAACATGGTGATGTTGAATGAAGCGAAGACGATGCCTATTGTGTACACCAACACCCATGCTCAAGAAGACATATGGTACCTTGACAATAGAACAAGAAACCATATGACTGGAGAGCGGTGCAAATTAAGAGATTTGGATAACAAGATCCAGGGAATAGTGAAATTTAGTGATGAATTTACTCTGGAGATCAAAGGACAAGATTGAGTCATATTCTAGTACAAAATCGAAGTGCAATGAATCCTTCTGGAGGTATATTTTGTACCAAATCTTGATATTAACATCATTAGTCTCGGTCAATTAATAGAAGAAGGACACACATTTGTGCTTCTCGGAGCACATATGTGGATGTATGACAAGAGAGCCAAGCTTCTAATAAAGATAGAGTGATCCACAAACCAACTCTACAAGGTTCAACTAGAGTCCCCAAGACAAGTATGCTTAGCCACAAGCATGACTGATGCTTCTTGGCTATGGCATGTGCGACTGGGGCATGTAAACTTTCAATCGCTCAAATTGATGTCTGATAAAAAGATGGTGATAAGAGTTCCCAACATAGACTGCCTAGATCAAATCTTTCATGGGTGTCGAGTTGCAAAGCAAGCCCAACCGCCATTCCATAGCAAAGTAAATCATATAGCCACCCAATGGTTGGAGTTGATCAATGCAAACCATTGTGGTCCCATAACTCCAAACACACATGCTAGCAACATGTATTTTCTTCTTCATGTAGATGACTATAGACCCAGGATGTGGACATACATGCACAAATCCAAGGACGAGGAACTTGAAGAATTTGAAAAATTCAAGGCACTAGTCGAGGAAGAAACCAAGCACAAAAAGAGACATTGAGGACAGACCTAGGAGGCGAGTTTTAGTCCAAAAATTTTACACATTTTTGCAAAAGTGAAGGGATTCAGAGACATCTCACTACGCCATATACACCACAATAGAATGGCATTGTGGAGGGGAGAAACCAGATTATATTGGGTACAGCCAGAAGCTTGCTCAAGAGTATAGCATACCAGCAAGTATGTGGGGGAAGTAGTGAGACACACGGTGTATCTACTCAACCGGATGTCTACCAATCTGCTTGAAGTAATTACCCTCTATGAGTCATGGATAAGGAAGAACATACACCTAGAACACTTGTGCATGTTTGGGTGTATCACGTACATGAACGTGCCAAGACACCATTTGAAGAAGTTGGATGATCAAAGCACTCCCATGGTATATCTCAAAGCAGAACCTAGAAGCAAGGCCCACAGGCTCTATGATCCACAACAAGGTAAAATTTGTATGAGTCGATATGTCATTGTTAATGAACAAAGAAAGTGGGATTGGAGACAATCCAAAATAAGGGAATCCACAAACAATGGTGACATTTAGAGTCACAGAACCAACTAATAGTGATTAGGTTGAAGATTCATATAACGAGAATGTGGAGCAGACGCAAGAACATCAATGTCATCATTGCCTAATGTGAAGGAAACATCCCCTACACCAAGCTCACAGGCAAATATAAAAGTGTTAGTTTCTCAAAGAATCTAATGTTCTAATTCTTATGAATAATCCAATGTTTCGATTGTCAAAGAATCCAATGTTTGATTCTTGTAAAGAATGGAAAAGATGCCATATGCATTCACATTTGGATCTATTCATAATATCGTGTACTCATCCCATCATCTTGTATGTGTTTGACATGACAAGAAGATATTAGTCATGACAATTGAAGGTCATTGGAATGCCATGAACAACATCCATTATTACCTAAGAAGCACTAAAGGAACAATTGATGCACTATGGTGAAAGGGAAGAGTTGGAAGTAAAAGGTTAAATCGAAGAAAACTTCTGAAATGATAGAAAATGATCGCTATATAAAAGTACATGTTCAATCTTAGAGAAAAGTTATTAGTTGGAAAGAAGTTCTGAACTATCATACCATTATTTCAAAATTCTACAATAGAAGTTGAGTATCCTTGTATTGAGAATACATGAGTAGATATTATATGGATGTAGAAGTTAATATGGGTGAACTTATGGATGTTCCTTGATGACATAATATTAATACTATATCAAATAATGGAGCTATTGGTTAGGCAAGGTATATCAGATAGAATATTATGACAATTCCATCTCATATGAGATATTGTACACCAAAGAGATGTGGAACATGCAATATACAGACTGTAGCAAAATGTTGCTAACCCACTGGATTAGCACCTGCACAGTAGAAACATGATGGACATGATTATGTCACTAAGAATAAGTTTTGTGGGTGATTGGCTCTAAGTGCAAGTGGGAGTCTGTTGTATGTATGCCCAGAGAGGCAATCATATGATAATTTTGATGGCATATCATATAAAAGTTTGATTAATAATAAAGGCAAGCTTCCAATTCATTCCATTTCACTCAGTTATGAGATAATGAGGAAACATAATGGATGTCTAAAGAATGACACTACTAAATGACGTATGTCTTCAACTACATGACTTGAACAATGAGATCATACATATGTTAAGAGTAAGAACATTCTTATTATGTCTGTAACATCCCTGACCTGGGTTATGAGTTAACCCTAGGTGTTGTGTCTAAATATGTAATTAAATCCTTGTGATTAATTTAGGGCATGTAATTAAGTTTCTCAAAAACATATATTTCAGATTTTGCTCCTTTTTATATAAAATTGTAGCATTGTTTTGTCATACAGGGACCTATGTGCAATTTACCCAGTTAGAAGGGTTAACTTGCAATTTGCACATGTTGAGATGTTCCTCTGATGTTGAGACATCATGAGAATCATTATGATGAAGTTTTAGGGATTTCCCAAGCTTGGGCACCAAGGTGCAGCTGTGGAAGCAATCCCTGTGCTTAAAAACCCTAAATTGGAGTAAAGTGCAATTTACCCAATTTGAGGGGATGCAACTTGTAAATTACACCATCAAAAGTATTTATTAAGACTCTTGTCATCATTTAGAGAAGAAATGATGAAGAGGTCACTTTAATTGAATAACCATATAATGAAAAACACCTTTGTGATTGAATAATCAAGGTGTATGTACAATAGCCTTTTATGTGTGTGCTTTAGTAATAGGTTATCTTCTTGCTCTCATTTTCTTGACCTTAGAAGAAAGTTTTCCTTAAAATTTAGAAGGAAGGACGAGCAAAGAAAGATATAGGGACTTAGTTGAAAATATGAAGAACTTATGAGTTTATGTTAAAAACCTCACCCCAAGTATATATACTCTCCACCTCTCTAAGCAAGGGAACTTTCCCTTCGTTTCTTTCACTGTTCTGTTCACCCAAACCGACTAAAAAGGAGCTGTGGATCTCAGGAGGACGACCAAGGAGGGCAATGTAGGTTTGAATCCTCCCTTTTGCTTAAAGTTTATGGTTAGAACTCGAATTCAAGGTCAAATTGATGGCTAGCTCACATAGCTCTACCTTTCTAGCCATCTCTTCTCGACTTTCCCTGGAGGTTTCACCTTGGCCGACCTGTGGAAGCTCAAGGACTCCATTAAAATCTTGGAGCTCGAAAGCTTGGAGCTCAAGGAGCAAGCTTTAGGCGGGTTTTATAACTCTAAACCCATGCTTGTTATATACATCTTGTTTATGCTTTTAGATGCTAGTACTTCTTCTTCTCTACCTTCCTTTGCTACTTTGCAAGAAAATCCGTGATAAATCCTTGCTGTTCTTGAGCTAGGAGATGAAGAAGTTATTTCCAAAGTTAATCCACTACTTTTCACTTTACTAAACGGTCTCCACCAAGTGCTCACACGGTTTGCAAAACCGTTTGGTGAGCAAACGGTCTCAAGACCGTGTAAGGGAAAACGGTCTTCAAGACCATTTAGCCGCGTTGACCGAGCGTGGACCGTATAAGAAATCTGTTCATAATTATGTAGGCTAATCACCCACAAACTTTGAGAGGTTAACTCCAAAGGAATCGTGAGATATGGCCTTTTTAATCAACAACTTTAATTGAATTTACTCCTGATTTCCAATCTGTTGAAATCGCCCTTTTTGGGAAAACGGTCTCAAGACCGTGTACGAACGTTGACCAAGCATTGACCGTATGAGATTACTGTTCAAAATAATGTTGATTAACAACTCACAAAATTTGATGGACTAATTCCTAACGAGCTAAGAGTTGAAGGATGATTACTAGGGCAAAACCTAATTGAAATCAGTACTGAAATCTCAATGAAATGATTAAGTGTTTTTGGGTTGATTAACCCAAACGGTCTTAAGACCATTTGGGGATCAATCAAACGGTCTCAAGACCGTGTGGGGAATCACCCAAGACCGTGTGGAGGTCTGGGGTCAAGTATAGTTGACCAATTGAAAGTACAAAGATACCAAATTACATTGCAATTAAGTATTGATATGATAATCAACTCAATAGATCCAACCTTGAAGAATTTACACGAGAATACAAAAGTTGGATGGGCAAACGGTCTCAAGACCATTTGGAACTCATCCAAACGGTCTCAAGACCGTGTGGTGACAACCCAAGACCGTTTGGAGGTCTAGGGTTAAGGTAATTTGATCAATTGAGGGCCCAATTGCAATAGGTTATTGAATTAATCAAAATACTGATTTGTGACTAAATCAAGGTTCAACCCCTATCAAATCACATTAGATTTTAATGAAATCTTGGGCAAACGGTCTTAAGACCGTGTGGAGTTCATACACACGATCTCAAGACCGTTTGTGTCAAGTTTGGGCCCAATTGGAGCTCAATTGAAGGGTTTAACCTTGTGTAGATTCACATTGTTGAGTGTTGATGGTTGAACGTTGATGGACCTTAATTGAACCAACTTCAACCCTAATTGGATAACAATTGAAGGTCAATTGAGTGACCAATTGGTTAAGCATAACCCTAATTAACTCAATATATAAGTGGTTACCATGGCTTTGACCATTTGGAGGCTTCAACATTGATAATCATAAACGATTGAAACCTTTGAACCATGTTGAAGGTCCAAACGGTTTGAGACCAAGTGGACCAAACGGTCTCAAGACCGTTTGAGGCCTCATGGTCTCAAGACCGTTTGAGACCTCACGGTCTCAAGACCGTTTGAGGTCACATGATCTCAAGACCGTGTGAGGCCTCACGGTCTCAAGACCGTTTGGGGCCAAACGGTCTCAAGACCGTTTGGACTCAAACGATCTCAAGATCGAGAGACACCAATCGGTCTCAAACCGTGTAAGCCCTCTCGGTCTTGAAGTCAAACTTGTTAAACAGTTTACACCCTCACACGGTTTGGGAAAACGACCTTGAAGGTCACATGGTCTTGGAGTCAACCCTAGCAAACGGTCAACTCATCCAAACGGTTTCAAACCGTTTGGAGGTTGAAGGTTGAAACCGTTTGAGGTTTTCAAAGGTTATTTCACTTAATCACTTGAAGATGTAAATGGTTCAATGATGCTCAAATCTAAACCCTAATGGTAACCTAGGACATTAGGGGACTAAGTGACTAATGAATTAACCCATGATGGTGATCAATGGGGTGAATTACCAAAATACCCTTGAGGGGTTCAATTGAGTAAAACCTTGTTCAAATCAAGCCCTAATCACATGATAGTGATGTTTTGGCTTATGTTAGCCCATGAGGACTTAACCCAATCTGATCTAGAGTGGTGTTATCACCATCTACTAGTATGAGGAGAGAGAAAGTATTTTAAGAGAGAGAAAGTACCTTAAGAGAGAGAAAGTACCCTTTTAGGGTGGAAAACTCAAGTAAAGAACCTTCAATACACATGAATGTGCATGATTAGGGTATGATCCACCTATGTGAGATCATGGAAACCCTAATTATGATATATGATGAATCTTAAGCTAATCTGAGAACATCAATGATGATGTTCCTCATACATGATGATGTTATAAGTTCAATTCACTATGTGATGTGAATAGTAAACCCTAATTCAAAGGTGATGACATGTTATATGAGTATTAAACTCTATTTGATAAGAATAAAAGAACTTAGCTCTTATGACAAGAGTGGAAAGTATAATCATTGTTTTGAATTACCTTTATTAGTTGAATTAACCATGCAGGTTCTGATATGGAGGTGATCATATCCAGGTATGGATGATGATAATATATTCATTAAAGGCATATTGATAGCTTTATGAATAAGTAAAGTATCTTGATGCCTTGTCAGTGGCATTCTATGATAATAATGGGCTGTGAGAGCCATGAATACCATCAAGGTCATGACTTGTGATGAGTATAATGAGAAATGATGATTGATGTGAGTTAGGCTTGTTACATTTAGTATTCTCCTTTTATAGTTGTTATGCTACTGTTATTGTTTGAAGAACAATGTGTGATGTTAAATGAATATTGAATGTACCTAACTAATAAAGTATAATGTAAAGCCGTGATCATAGATCCATCATTGTCAGAGATCAAATGATGGTGAAACAGGTTTTCCTACGGGAACTCCTGGATCACATACTGTTGAGTATGTGGGGTATATGGATGTGTAGAACCATACATCCTAGTGTAGGAATTTGATGTAGATGTATAATCCGTCAATACTTCACTACAATCCCATACCGTATCAGTAGTAGGTAAACATGAAACCTCCTGATGATGAAGAAAATATAGATATCCGTATCAGTGGAGATAAACATGAAATCTCCTGATGACGAAGAGAGTACAGATTGCCACTGTAACTCTAAAATAGCGAAGGACCAGTTTACCCTGGTGAGCTATAATAGTAGAGACACAAGATGTCCTACAAGTGATCCTCTTACTGACTGAGGAAGGTGAAGGTCATGAGAATCCGGCTCTCTTAATGACCTATGTATGATACTGATGTGACTTCTTAGCAATCAGTTGGAGTATGAGTGGTATGCCTCATCTCCATAGGGCATAATATTGTTTGTAAAACATAATCAACCACGTAGTATACCTGTTAGAGATAACTACGAGTTAGTTGATTGATGATACACTGTAATAGTGCTTATATTCTTCATGTCTCATAAATGTCTAGCTCTTGTTTATAGATGCAACTGCTATTAAATACCTTGAAAGCTTTATTGCTTAAGATATTCTTTGAGGTTATAATAAAGCTTCTGGCGGAGAGTTATAACTCTCGCTGGGACAATTATGTACAATTGTCTCACCCCGTAGACTTCAACTTTTTAGGTGGACGTCGGAGACGGAGGAACCGGTCTACAGGTGACCAGTCCCAGCAGCAGCAGCAGCAGCACCAGGAGTAGCAGTAAATCTCAGGTGGAGATTTAGCCTGTCATGTGGTGTAGTTAGAGTCAGTCCTATGTGTCCTCTGTACTCTCAGGTCTTGGAGTCTTTTGTTATGAGTTCTTGAGATTTTGTATCTTGATGTATATAATTACTCAAGAAGTAATTATCATGGGATGTAAACAGTTTATCTCTTGTTATGAAAGAAGCTTTTAAGGATTCAAGCTCTTGTCTCGAAAAGTTTTAATTTCCCGTGATTTTTGTCCTCCGCTGTTTATCGAATCGCTTTCGCTAAGTTTAAATCGTGATTATATCGTGGTTTGGAGATCAGAGCCCACATTTAGTGGTATCAGAGCTCTAGGTCAGTTGAGTCTACAGAGGCATAGGACTTAGGATGTCGAGTCTATCTTTAGTACTCCTTCCTTATCTAATAGAATCTTCTACTCCTCAGGAGAAGAAGATACATAAGGATGGCTGAGCCTCATGATGAGTACGTGGCAGAGAGTAGTGCTAGTGCACCTCAAGGCGGTGCAAGGGTTCCAAGAATAGAACAGCCTGCACCAGAGTCACCAAGAGAGCCACCCCAGTTTGACCCAGCCGACATGGGTAACCCAGCTGTACAGACAATGTTCGGGCAGTTCATGACTGCCATGACACACATAACTGACAGGATGCCCATGCCTACACCTAGGCCACCTGTCCAACCTGAAGGACAAGGTATCAGTAAGACGTTCGAACGACTTCGTCGTGTCGGAGCTACCGAGTACTTTGGGACTGCCGACCCCGCAGATGCTGATTTATGGCTGACATAGTTGGAGAAGGCTTTCAGGATTCTTATTATCCCGGAAGCTGAGAAGGTTAGACATGCTGTCTATCTTCTCAAAGGCAGTGCTGGTCACTGGTGGAACATGGAAGAGCAGAAGAGATCTGGAATAGAGTTCTCATGGGAAGAGTTTCGTCGGGAATTTATCAATAGATATTTTCCAAAGACCTTCCTAGATGAGAAGATCTCTCAGTTTGAGAGACTAAGGCAGGGTATGATGAACATTAGTGAGTACGAAGCTAAGTTCATGGAGTTGCTGTGGTTCTGTCCGCACATGGCTGCCACAGATGAGGAAAGAATCAGGAGATTCGAGAAGGGTTGGAATGCTGATATGTCAACCCTTGTGTCTGCCTTAGAAAATCGAGAGAGATTCTCTACCTTCATTGAGTCAGTCCAAAGGATATAGATATCTGTGGTTGAGAAGAGACAAACTCTGAAAAGATATCCACAGTTCCAGGGTTCTTCATCTAGGGATTCCAAGAAACCTAGATTCTCTGCACCTAACCCTCCACCACCTAGATCGAATTTTCAAACTCAATGGTCACCAAGCAGAGGTAGAGGACGGAGTCAACCGCCTCAAAGGACGCATAGTTCTGCATCAATGTCAGTAACTGGACCACCCAGACCACAACAACAGGAGAGGAGTTGCTACAACTGTGGTAAGGTGGGACACTTGATGAAGGATTTCCGTTCTAGGTCTGTCAGTGTGACACAGCCTCCGAGACAGAATCAACAAGGATCTCAGAGAATGCAATCTCAAGGAGCAGCTCGAGGACGTGGACAAGCATCTCAAGCTGGATCATCAACACCACCTCAACACCAGGCGACAGCGAGGTTCTATGCTATGAACCCACCAGATGCAGTGGTCAATCCACGGGTAGTGGAAGGTCAGATGGAACTTTTATATCCTGATATGTCTACATCCCGTGTTGTATTTGTTTTGATTGACTCGGGTGCTACGCACTCTTTCATCACTCGAAGAGTGATTCATAACTGCAATGTGACTGTTAGTCATAGGGCATATAGTTTGTTGTTGGAGACTCCGTTGAGTGGGTCTGCCGTTTTGCAGGAGGTATGCTCTCCCTGCATCCTCTTCTTTTCTGACCATCGCATTCAAGTGGATCTTATACCGCTTGATATGCAGGGATTTGATATAATCCTCGGGATGGATACCTTAGAGAGGTATAGAGTTGTCTTGGATTGTGAATCCAAGTTTGCTGTGTTTGCTGATGAAAGCAACACATGGATCTTTCAGGGAGAAAGAAAGATTCTGCCCACCTGTCTGGTGTCAGCTATGGTTGCTGATAAGTTGTTGAGGCAAGGATGTTATGCATTCTTAGCCCATGTGGTAGATGTTACCAAGGAAAGGTCCAATCCTGCTGAAGTTCCCATAGTCAGGGAATTCGAGGATGTGTTTCCTGAAGAACTTCCTGGTATACCACCACCTCGGGAGATTGATTTTGAAATCAATCTGATTCCAGATACGAAACCCATAGCCCAGACTCCGTATAGGATGGCGCCTGCCGAGATGGCAGAACTCAAGAAACAGCTTCAAGAGTTACTTGATAAGGGTTTTATCCGACCGAGCACTTCACCTTGGGGTGCTCCAGTCTTGTTTGTTAAAAAGAAAGATGGATCAATGTGGTTGTGCATCAACTACAGACAACTCAATAAAGTAACAATAAAGAACAAGTACCCTCTGCCGAGGATTGATGATCTCTTTGACCAGTTGCGTGGTGCAACAATCTTTTCAAAGATAGACTTGAGGTCTGGATATCATCAACTTTGTATTAAGGATAGTGACATATCCAAGTCTGCCTTTAGGACAAGATATGGTCACTATGAGTTCACGGTTATGTCGTTTGGACTAACCAATGCACCAGCTACATTTATGGAACTCATGAATAGAGTTTTCCGACCTTTCCTTGATCAGTGTGTTGTCGTCTTCATAGATGACATTCTGATCTATAGTAAGGATGCTCAGCAGCATGAGCAGCATCTTCGCCAAGCGTTGACCTTGCTAAGAGAACACAAGCTGTATGCTAAGTTTAGCAAGTGTGAGTTCTGGCTGCCAGAGATATCTTTTCTTGGACATGTGATATCTGCCTCGGGAATTCGTGTTGACCCTACAAAGGTAGAATCTGTTCTACAATGGGAACAACCGAAGACACCGATGAAGATTCGAAGTTTCTTGGGGTTAGCTGGCTATTATAGAAGGTTCATTAAGAACTTTAGTTCTATAGCCTTACCTTTGACCAAGTTGACTCGGAAAGATGATCCTTTTTCTTGGAATGATAAGTGTCAACAGTCTTTCCAGTTGTTGAAGGAGAGGTTGACAAGTGCACCTGTGCTTGTACTACCTGAACAAGGAAAAGGATATGTAGTTTTCTGTGATGCTTCCAAGAATGGACTAGGATGTGTGTTGATGCAGGATAAACAAGTGATTTCTTTTGCTTCCCGACAGCTTAAGAAACACGAGGAGAATTATCCAACACACGATCTGGAGTTAGCTGCTGTGGTTCATGCCTTAAAGATTTGGAGACATTATCTCTACGGAGAAACATTCCAGATTTTCACAGACCACAAGAACCTTAAGTATATCTTCTCTCAGCATGAGCTTAACATGAGGCAACGTCGTTGGATGGAGTTAATCAAGGACTACGATTGTACAATTGATTACCATCCGGGCAAGGCCAATGTTGTTGCAGATGCTTTGAGTAGGAAATCAACAACATCAACCATGAATAGAGTACAACTAAACTCTTTAGTATGCTCTAGGAGAGATATGCTTATCTCTTTAAGGCAAGACAATGTACAGTTAAAGGTGTCATTGTTAGCCGAGTTGTTAGCTGAGATGCATATTAAACCTACCCTAAGAGAGCAGATTAAGGAAGCACAGCTAGGTGATGATGCAGTTCAGCAGATTAGATTTGAGTATGGAAATGAGAAGCGAGATGGTTTCCATGACTCAGATGACCAAGTAGCCTGTTATAATGGAAGGATGATAGTGCCGGATGTGGATAACTTGAGGAAGTTAGTCCTGGAAGAAGCTCATTCTTCCATGTATGCTATGCATCCAGGGAGCACCAAGATGTATCAGAATTTGAAAGATCTGTATTGGTGGCCTGAAATGAAGAAGGATGTTGCAGAGTTTGTTCTGAGGTGTCCTGTGTGTCAGCAAGTTAAAGCTGAACACCAGAAGCCTGCAGGAACAATGCAACCTTTACCCATACCACAGTGGAAGTGGGACCATGTAACCATGGACTTTGTTGTTGGCCTACCCAGGACAAACAAACGACATGATTCCATTTGGGTAGTTGTAGATAGGTTGACAAAGACAACGCATTTCTTACCTGTCAAAACAACTTATTCTTCTTAAAGGTTATCACAGTTGTATGTACAAGAGATAGTGTGGTTGCACGGAGTTCCAGTCACAATAGTTTCTGACAGAGGTCCTCAGTTTACAAGTCATTTTTGGGAACAGTTACACAGAGCCTTCGGCACCAAGCTAAGGTTTAGTACGGCCTTTCATCCACAGACTGATGGACAGTCAGAAAGGACCATACATACTTTAGAAGACCTGTTGAGAGCATGTGTTCTCCAGTTTACCGGGAGTTGGGATCTACACCTAAGCTTGATAGAGTTTGCCTATAACAATAGCTATCAACATAGTATTGATATGGCACCTTATGAAGCCTTGTATGGTAGACGTTGTAGATCGCCTTTGTGCTGGTATGAGACTGGTGAGCGTCAGTTGTTAGGTCCTGATCTTGTACAACAGACCACAGACAAGATCAAAGTAATACAACAAAAGATTAAGACTGCACAGGATAGGCAGAAAGCTTATGCTGACAAGCGTCGTAGACCCTTAGAGTTCCAGGTTGGAGACAGAGTGTATCTCAAAGTCTCGCCTTGGAAAGGAGTCCTTCGTTTTGGGAGGAAAGGGAAGTTAGCTCCTAGATATATGGGACCTTACCCAATCATTGAACGGATTGGAAAGTTAGCATATAGACTAGAGATGCCACCAGAGTTACAGAGGTTACACCCTGTGTTTCACATTGCTATGCTGAAGAAGTGTCACCCAGACACCGAGTCAGTTCTACAACCTATGGAAGTATAATTGAATGATGATATATCTTATGAGGAGGGACCAGTGTCAATCCTTGATAATAGAATTAAAAAGTTAAAGAAGAAAGATATAAGTCTTGTGAAAGTCCTCTGGAATCACCGTGGTGTTAAAGAAGCCACTTGGGAACTAGAGGATGAGATGAGAAGGAAGTATCCTGCCCTTTTCTCTTAGTATATTTTATCGATTTCGGGGACGAAATCCTTGTAAGGGGTGGATAATTTGTAACATCCATGACCTGGGTTATGCGTTAACCCTAGGTTTTGTGCCTAAATATGTAATTAAATCCTTGTGATTAATTTAGGGCATGTAATTAAGTTTCTCAGAAACATATATTTCAGATTTTGCTCCTTTTTATATAAAATTGTAGCATTGTTTTGTCATACAGGGACCTATGTGAAATTTACCCAGTTAGAAGGGTTAACTTGCAATTTGCACATGTTGAGATGTTCCTCTGATGTTGAGACATCATGAGAATCATTATGATGATGTTTGAGGGATTTCCCAAGCTTGGGCACCAAGGTGCAGCTGTGGAAGCAATCCATGTGCTTAAAAACCCTAAATTGGAGTAAAGTGCAATTTACCCAATTTGAGGGGATGAAACTTGTAAATTACACCATCAAAAGTATTTATTAAGACTCTTGTCATCATTTATAGAAGAAATGATGAAGAGGTCACTTTAATTGAATAACCATATAATGAAAAACACCTTTGTGATTGAATAATCAAGGTGTATGTACAATAGCCTTCTATGTGTGTGCTTTAGTAATAGGTTATCTTCTTGCTCTCATTTTCTTGACCTTAGAAGAAAGTTGTCCTTAAAATTTAGAAGGAAGGACGAGCAAAGAAAGATAGAGGGACTTAGTTGAAAATATGAAGAACTTATGAGTTTATGTTAAAAACCTCACCCCAAGTATATATACTCTCCACCTCTCTAAGCAAGGGAACTTTCCCTTCGTTTCTTTCATTGTTCTGTTCACCCAAACCGACTAAAAAGGAGCTGTGGAGCTCAGGAGGATGACCAAGGAGGGCAAGGTAGGTTTGAATCCTCCCTTTTGCTTAAA
Organism: Alisma plantago-aquatica; assembly: GCA_963693085.1. Classification (NCBI taxonomy): domain Eukaryota; kingdom Viridiplantae; phylum Streptophyta; class Magnoliopsida; order Alismatales; family Alismataceae; genus Alisma; species Alisma plantago-aquatica. The sequence continues at coordinate 859,469,201 of OY856411.1, read as the reverse complement.
GTTCATGGTTAGAACTCGAATTCAAGGTCAAATTGATGGCTAGCTCACATAGCTCTACCTTTCTAGCCATCTCTTCTCGACTTTCCCTGGAGGTTTCACCTTGGCCGACCTGTGGAAGCTCAAGGACGCCATTAAAAGCTTGGAGCTTGAAAGCTTGGAGCTCAAGGAGCAAGCTTTAGGAGGGTTTTATAACTCTAAACCCATGCTTGTTATATACATCTTGTTTATGCTTTTAGATGCTAGTACTTCTTCTTCTCTACCTTCCTTTGCTACTTTGCAAGAAAATCCGTGAGAAATCCTTGCTTTTCTTGAGCTAGGAGATGAAGACGTTATTTCCAAAGTTAATCCACTACTTTTCACTTTACTAAACGGTCTCCACCAAGTGCTCACACGGTTTGCAAAACTGTTTGGTGAGCAAATGGTCTCAAGACCGTGTAAGGGAAAATGGTCTTCTAGACCATTTAGCCGCATTGACCGAGCGTGGAACGTATAAGAAATCTGTTCATAATTATGTAAGATAATCACCCACAAAATTTGAGAGGTTAAATCCAAAGGAATCGTGAGATATGGCCTTTTTAATTAACAACTTTAATTGAATTTACTCCTGATTTCCAATCTGTTGAAATCGCCCTTTTTGGGAAAACGGTCTCAAGACCGTGTAAGAACGTTGACCAAGCGTTGACCGTATGAGATTACTGTTTAAAATAATGTTGATTAACAACTCACCAAATTTGATGGACTAATTCCAAACGAGCTAAGAGTTGAAGGATGATTACTACGGCAAAACCTAATTGAAATCAGTACTGAAATCTGAATGAAATGATTAAGTGTTTTTGGGTTGATTAACCCAAACGGTCTCAAGACCGTTTGGGGATCAATCAAACGGTCTCAAGACCGTGTGGAGAATCACCCAAGACCGTGTGGAGGTCTGGGGTCAAGTATAGTTGACCAATTGAAAGTACAAAGATACCAAATTACATTGCAATTAAGTATTGATATGATAATCAACTCAATAGATCCAACCTTGAAGAATTTACACTAGAATACAAAAGTTGGATGGGAAAACGGTCTCAAGACCATTTGGAACTCATCCAAACGGTCTCAAGACCGTGTGGTGACAACCCAAGACCGTTTGGAGGTCTAGGGTTAAGGTAATTTGATCAATTGAGGGCCCAATTGCAATAGGTTATTGAATTAATCAAAATACTGATTTGTGACTAAATCAAGGTTCAACCCCTATCAAATCACATTAGATTTTGATGAAATCTTGGGCAAACGGTCTTAATACCGTGTGGATTCATCCACACGATCTCAAGACCGTTTGGATCAAGTTTGGGCCCAATTGGAGCTCAATTGAAGGGTTCAACCTTGTGTTGATTCACATTGTTGAGTGTTGATGGTTGAACGTTGATGGACCTTAATTGAACCAACTTCAACCCTAATTGGATAACAATTGAAGGTCAATTGAGTGACCAATTGGTTAAGCATAACCCTAATTAACTCAATCTATATGTGGTTACCATGGCTTTGACCATTTGAAGGCTTCAACATTGATAATCATAAACGATTGAAACCTTTGAACCATGTTGAAGGTCCAAACGGTTTGAGACCAAGTGGACCAAACGGTCTCAAGACCGTTTGAGGCCTCACTGTCTCAAGACCGTTTGAGACCTCACGGTCTCAAGACCGTTTGAGGTCATACGGTCTCAAGACCGTGTGAGGCCTCACGGTCTCCAGACCGTTTGGGGCCAAACGGTCTCAAGACCGTTTGGACTCAAACGATCTCAAGATCGAGAGACACCAATCGGTCTCAAACCGTGTAAGCCCTCTCGGTCTTGAAGTCAAACTTGTTAAACGGTCTACACCCTCACACGGTTTGGGCAAATGACCTTGAAGGTCACACGGTCTTGTAGTCAACCCTAGAAAACGGTCAACTCATCCAAACGGTTTCAAACCGTTTGGAGGTTGAAGGTTGAAACCGTTTGAGGTTTTCAAAGGTTATTTCACTTAATCACTTGAAGATGTAAATGGTTCAATGATGCTCAACTCTAAACCCTAATGGTAACCTAGGACATTAGGGGACTAAGTGACTAATGAATTAACCCATGATGGTGATCAATGGGGTGAATTACCAAAATACCCTTGAGGGGTTCAATTGAGTAAAACCTTGTTCAAATCAAACCCTAATCACATGATAGTGATGTTTTGGCTTATGTTAGCCCATGAGGACTTAAACCAATCTGATCTAGAGTGGTGTTATCACCATCTACTAGTATGAGGAGAGAGAAAGTATTTTAAGAGAGAGAAAGTACCTTAAGAGAGAGAAAGTACCCTTTTAGGGTGGAAAACTCAAGTAAAGAACCTTCAATACACATGAATGTGCATGATTAGGGTATGATCCACCTATGTGAGATCATGGAAACCCTAATTATGATATATGATGAATCTTAAGCTAATCTGAGAACATCAATGATGATGTTCCTCATACATGATGATGTTATAAGTTCAATTCACTATGTGATGTGAATAGTAAACCCTAATTCAAAGGTGATGACATGTTATATGAGTATTAAACTCTATTTGATAAGAATCATAGAACTTAGCTCTTATGACAAGAGTGGAAAGTATAATCATTGTTTTGAATTACCTTTATTAGTTGAATTAACCATGCAGGTTCTGATATGGAGGTGATCATATCCAGGTATGGATGATGATACTATATTCATTAAAGGCATATTGATAGCTTTATGAATAAGTAAAGTATCTTGATGCCTTGTCAGTGGCATTCTATGATAATAATGGGCTGTGAGAGCCATGAATACCATCAAGGTCATGACTTGTGATGAGTATAATGAGAAATGATGATTGATGTGAGTTAGGCTTGTTACATTTAGTATTCTCCTTTTATAGCTGTTATGCTACTGTTATTGTTTGAAGAACAATGTGTGATGTTAAATAAATACTGAATGTACCTAACTAATCAAGTATAATGTAAAGCCCTGATCATAGATCCATCATTGTCAGAGATCAAATGATGGTGAAACAGGTTTTCCTACGGGAACTCCTGGATCACATACTGTTGAGTATGTGGGGTATATGGATGTGTAGAACCATACATCCTAGTGTAGGAATTTGATGTAGATGTATAATACGTCAATCCTTCACTACAATCCCATACCGTATCAGTAGTAGGTAAACATGAAACCTCCTGATGACGAAGAAAATATAGATATCCGTATCAGTGGAGATAAACATGAAATCTCCTGATGACGAAGAGAGTACAGAATGCCACTGTAACTCTAAAATAGCGAAGGACCAGTTTACCCTGGCGAGCTATAATAGTAGAGACACAAGATGTCCTACAAGTGATCCTCTTACTGACTGAGGAAGGTGAAGGTCATGAGAATCCGGCTCTCTTAATGACCTATGTATGATACTGATGTGACTTCTTAGCAATCAGTTGGAGTATGAGTGGTATGCCTCATCTCCACAGGGCATAATATTGTTTGTAAAACATAATCAACCGCGTAGTATACCTGTTATAGATAACTATGAGTTAGTTGATTGATGATACACTGTAATAGTGCTTATATTCTTCATGTCTCATAAATGTTGAGCTCTTGTTTATAGCTGCAACTGCTATTAAATACCTTGAAAGCTTTACTGCTTAAGATATTCTTTGAGGTTATAATAAAGCTTCTGGCGGAGAGTTATAACTCTCGCTGGGACAATTATGTACAATTGTCTCACCCCGTAGACTTCAACTTTTTAGGTGGACGTCGGAAACGGAGGAACCGGTCTACAGGTGACCAGTCCCAGGAGCAGCAGCAGCAGCAGCACCAGGAGTAGCAGTAAATCTCAGGTGGAGATTTAGCCTGTCATGTGATGTAGTTAGAGTCAGTCCTATGTGTCCTCTGTACTCTCAGGTCTTGGAGTCTTTTGTTATGAGTTCTTGAGATTTTGTATCTTGATGTATATAATTACTCAATAAGTAATTATCATGGGATGTAAACAGTTTATCTCTTGTTATGAAAGAAGCCTTTAAGGATTCAAGCTCTTGTCTCGAAAAGTTTTAATTTCCCATGATTTTTGTCCTCCGCTGTTTATCGAATCGCTTCCGCTAAGTTTAAATCGTGATTATATCGTGGTTTGGAGATCAGAGCCCACAATGTCCCTAGTTGGATGATACTATGGGAGGTAGATAGACAATAGTAACACTATAGACTAGAGTGTGTATTGGTTGATGATATAATCTCATCAGTCATGATACATATGACATCAAACTGAGCACATAGATACTTGTTAGAGAATAGTGTGTTGGCGAGACCCACCTTGAGAGCGAAACATGGAAACCATAATTGGTAGTCATAATCATCTATCATAGTGAAGGTGGTGATCATGGTTCTTAGACCTAAAGTCACTGCACTCATCACATGTCGTTCAGTATGTTTTGACATCATCCAACGTGATCCTATATAAGTGTTGCCATGAAGGTAATGATTAGATGTGTTGTGACACACGAAGATGATTGTGAGTGACATACATGGGATTTGTCCCACCTACTGGAGTTTGATATCCAGGCCACTTGATAAGCGAGATTGAGAAAAGCATGCACTTGCACATGTGATTCAATATATGATATTGAGGTCACATATATCTCAAACAGTCTGCTCTGGATAAAAAAATATGGATTAAACATTGAGAGGATGATGATTCCATGCCTCGAGCTTATTCCAAATATCAGAGTTAGAGGAATTATACAATCACTATAACACATGACGTAGATTGTAGGTTGAAGTTGTTCTCCAACTTCCCTTATTATTTGAGTAGAAATGATGTGTGACTAGGGACTACTCTTTGCTTGTGATGTCATAAATAAATTATGGACATTCACTACCAACATGACATGGAACCTATGGGGTCACAAGCATAGGTTACTCCTAAAATAAGAGTTTAGTAATGAAAGATAATTAAATTTATTACTAACATGTTTAGGTATTAAATTTAAGCAACAAATCAACTAAATAAACTCCCAATCAACCGGTTCAAGTATTGAATTGACTGGTTGGAGTGTTAGGTTGATGGAAAGTTGCATTAGCTGAGTTACGCATGAACTGGGACACGAACCGACCAGTTCAAGTATTAAATTGAGCGATTGGAGTGTTAGGTTGATGGAAAGTTGCATTAGATGAGTTATGCATGAACTGAGGCACGAATCAACCAGTTCACCTAGTGAACTAACCAGCTTGAGGTTGCCAAATGACTGTTTCATGGAGAAAGACACCCGGTTCATGGAGCAATTTGATTGCATCAAGGATTAGTGTTGACATCATGACGTAATTGGATTAGAATTGTGAATATAATTTCAATTGGGAAACATGATGAAACAACTGGTTCACTGGGTGAACTATTGACTCGCATGCCAACTGATTGATTCTCCTAGTGAACCGACTGCTTCATGTGTCATAGATTGCAAAAATTGGTGAGATTCTAGTCCTTTCCACTCCCACACAAACCGGGAACCCTGACCCTCCTATAAATAGAGGGTCACTTGCAGATTCCCAGAAACACAACTCGATTGCCTCCGACAATTATTGTCCTCTTTGGTTGTAGTAATGAATAGAGAGTCCAAGCAAGTCCTACCCTATAAAGGGAGGGATAGTAAGGGAGAACAATTGAGGGAAAGCAAGTTGGTGACTAGTACACTAACAGGAGGGACAACTCCTTCCTTTCTATTCTAGTAGAACAACAAGAGTTCTAGGCAATCAATGTGTACTACCATAGAGGTGGGGATACTTTCCCCCGCTAGGAGGGCAACGTCAGTCTGCTATCCATGGTGGAGACCAGGAGCTACTGTGCACGTTGTTCAAGTGCAACTAGAAGAGTGTTGTACTACTACTATGAGGAATAGTCATTGGACTTGCTCTAGGACCAGGTATGAACTCGTTAAACCATCCTTCCCATTATATAGTTGTTGACGTGATCTTGCTATTATGGGGAATATCGATAGAAATTTTTTTTTCTGCTACCCACTCTAATGCCATATTTCCCTACACATGGTACATCTTGTTGTCTATTTGACTAGAAAAGTTGAAATCTTGGGTCTGGTTTTCTTGCATTGGACATATCCTTTTGAATGGTACATGAGTCTCATTGAAGGTGATGTTTAAACCATTATCATCCTAAAGGGAGTATAATTGAGAATTATGTGGATAGGAAGGTTATGGACTTTTGGAATTATTTTCCAAGTTGTAATGAAGCTCCTATTAATGTAAAGAATATTGATACTTATTCCAACAAAGGGTCTTAGGGAGAACGAATGAAAGTATTTAGACATTACTTGTGGGAACAAGCACCCTTGTGTTTTTTATACAACATCAAAGAAGTGGGTATTTTTATCACTGAGCACACCAATTTTATCAAGACAAAATATTCTCAAGCCAGTTCAATGTGGCTTGCTAGAGAGGATAACATGACATGTATTAGGTTGTCTGAAGATAAAGTCTCCCATAAACTATCTCAAACACCAATAATGTTGTTGAATATACCAAATGTCGCACCTTAAACCCCCCAAAAAATTATATCTTACGAAGAGTTTAACATAAATGAGTTTCATTGTACACAAAATGTTAAGATGATAAGAGTGTTATCTAAAATAGTGGGGTCACTCTTCAAGCATCTTCTTTGTATTTTTCCAGTGCAATGGATAAGAGTCAATGTGAAGATGAAATTTCTTATTATGGTGTCATTGAAGACATATGGAAGTTTCACTTTACAGATTTTAGAGTTCCCATCTTTAGGTGTATTTCAGTTGATAACAAAAAAGGCGTTGTAGTGGTAAATTGGGTTTCACATTATTGAATTTCAAAAAGATTGGCAAGAAGAAAGAACATTTCATCCTGGAATCACATGTAAAGCAAGTATTCTATATTAATGATCCTATAAATGAAAAATGATTTGTCATTCTTCATGGGAAAAGATAGTTCATTGCAGATCATATAGATGAAGAAGAGTTATATGACAAGTATGATGACTCTAGACCATTCTCAATTGGCTTGGAAAGTGTAAATATTGAAGCTAACACTTGTAAATATACACTTGGAGATCGCACTAAAGGAATATTAATTGATCAATAATCCAACCAATACTAGAGGCATGAATTTTACTTTTTATATGCTAGATGTGCATTTTACATTTTTATTACAATTATATATGTTTATATTCTATATGTGCAATTCATATTCTTTGACTATTTTTAATATGACACTTTTACATGGTGTCTGGCATGGGGATGAGCAACATGAGGATGTCCATTATGACAATGTGCATTATGAGGATGAGTCTAGTGTAAGTTTATTGTTTTTTTACATAAATGTACATTTTAAATTTTCTATCACAATTATATAAAAAGCATTTTTTTATCACTTATATGTGTTTCTTAACAATTTTAGGATGAGTAGCATGAGATTGTGCACCTTTTTGATCTTGTTAGGACTACTGAGGAGCAGATGTTTGGTTTCTTGGAGGCAGCAAGTACAATGAAAACAACAACAAAAATGTGTCCATGTATCGTACTAGCAGATCTTGTCGACAACGACATTTTTGGAAGGAGGGTGTTCAAAGTATACCTTGTCGTACAGCAAGTCTGGAGACGTTCGCTTTGCGTAATGGTGTATATCACTTCTCCATTCATTGACGGTCCTTGTCGACGTCCTTTAAATGCATTTGCTCAGTGTCTACGTCTCTATATAGTCAACACAAAAGAACTAGAACTCCTCATTGTACTGCCTGAGCTGGTGGAAAGAAGCAACCTTTCACTCGATGACGTGCTAGTATCACTATCACTCTCCTTCTCTCTCTCTTTCTGGGATGATGACATCTAGGTTTCATGTATAAGAGCATGTGTATCAAATGCGGCCATCAGACCCCTATAAATAGGATAGGAAAGGAAGCAAGGTTTCCTAAAAATGTTGGGAAACAAAATGCTACGGATGCGCTTAAAACAAGCTGCTCATGAACTATCAAAAAGATAGTTAGAATGTATGGAATCATTTAATTAATCAATTGATCATATTAATTAATTAACTAATTTTTCTTCATCCAGCTCCAGTCAATCACTTGGGATTAGCCGGTCAACATAAAATTTTTAATCCAATTAATTGGCTTAAATATTTTAACTAATTAATTTAGATTATACTCCAATATTATCCTAGTACATTACCTAAATGTTTTAGTAATCAATTTGACTTGGAACATTTCTAATCATGTCAAAAATTATATTCTTATTCCAATACATCCTATAAGTGTGACCCTATAGGTTTCAAATTATGTTGGCAGTGATATTCATAATCAAATTATGATTTCATAAGCAATGATTGGTATCTATGAAGACATCATTACTACCCAAGTAATTAGAAAAGTTTGAAAACAACTTAACCTATTATTGTGACCAGTCTTATAATGATTGTATAACCCTTTTATCTCTAATATCCAGATTGAATTTGAGGCATGGAATCATTATCCTCTTTATGTTCAGTTTTTGTTCCTTGATCTAGGTATACTATTGAGATATACATGAGCTCAATATCAGATATTGCTGCACATGAGCATGGCCATGCATTTTGTAGTCTCACTCATCAAGTGGCCAGGATACCATCCAATGGGAGGAACAAATTACATCTACATCACTCACAATAATCCAAATATGTCACAATGCACCTAAGCACTACCTGTATAGCAACCCTTTTCAAGGTCATGTTTTGAGTAGTGTTAGAGCACATCAAATAACATGCAATGATTATAGTGACTTCAAGTCTGAGGACCACAATCACCATTGTCACACTGAGATGTTATTATCATCACCATTATTGACCTCCATGTATCACACTCAAGGTGAGTCTATCTAGTTCACCTGTTCATAACAAGTACATATGTGGTTGATTTGATATCTAGTACATGACTAATGAGACATAGTCATCAATCAATGCACATACTAGTCCTGATATATTATTTTTGTCCTTTTATTCACAATGATATTTGATTAATGAATAAGACAAGAACGAATACTCTTAACATACACACGATCTCATCTTTATGTTCTCAACCTGAACTCACATGTCAAGTCATACATTCTAACGACATCATTATATTTATTCATTATCCCATATTTAAACATGCATATTAATCGAAATTTCCTTTATTAATAATCACGTCTACTACAAGATGTGCCATTGCAATCATCATATGATTGGATCTCATGGCATATCACCAACAACAACATGATCATGCACATAAAAGAGGCATCACTTTGATGAACAAGTTAGTAGTACAAAGGGGAAAAGGTCTGAAATCGGCCATTAACTTTGATGAAACATGAAATCTTCACAGTTCTTCAGGAAATATATTTAGGAATTATTATTTTTGCAAAGTGCCAATAATAATAAAATATTCATATAAAGTCTATCCTTCAATTAAATACCTCATAATAAAGTATGCATTTTTTAGATATTTTTTTAAAGATATGCATAATTCTACTTTTTAAGTATATGCACAATTCTATTTTCAAAGATATGTCATTAAGTATATGAACTTTATAGGGAATCTTTGACCTTGATGAAAACTTTCATCAGAAAATGTGTCGCAATTATGTGGGAGGATATTGAGGAATATAGGACAAACATAACAAGAGATTACATAATGAGTGACAAGAGGATGAAGCATGCCACTGAGCAATGAACCTATCTTGTACTATATCATTTGTTATTTCAAGGCATATTGATGAATTCAAGGTGTCAAGCCTCCTTTAAGATACATTCTTATCATTAATTAGATGAATTCAATATATTACATCATTAACATACATTTTGGATTAGCATCATATACACGATGCTAATAAAGAAAGGTGTGTAAAGTATGTTCATGACCACAAGTTGGGTATAGGTGGTTATGTCTGGCATCGCCAATAAAGACAACAAATGTCTTATACTAAGAAACCAACTTCTAGGTCTATTGAGTCTTCTACTACTCTTGTATATCTACCTTAGTGTGAGGAGTGGATAGGTGTGAGGACAAGCCGCTTCAAATAAAAAACCCACACTACAACTGCTAAGTTGGATGTAAAAATGGCAAAATTCAACTCTCAGAGTCCATGCTCATTTTTTGACCTTTTTTATATTTTACTAACAAATTAATATTGATGGTTAACATGATCTCTATGAGAAAAGAAAAGAAGGCAAGTTCATTCCTAAGGGCCAAAGGAATGAATTGACTGTTTCTCTACGTACTCTAGAGCATCCTAACTATGTTAGGGTCATGGGGCTGGTGTTAGTATAAGATCATTTTTGGCACAATAGAGAAAAAGTGCACATATGTCAAGAAAGGAGAAGTATCACAAGATGAGATACAGGAATTTATAGGAAAGAGAATAGAAGAAGCAATGAGATAGTTTCAAGATTCTCATTCTCAACCTCCTTACATAGTACCTCAGTTGCACCGCTCTTCTTATGAGGTGGACCATCATCATATAGTGGTGGTTAGCATTAATCCCATATATGTAGGTTTCAGGCACTCTTGGTGTAAGTTTTTTTGTGATATAATAGTCTTTTAGGTAAATCTATAATATGTTGTGTTTGGGTATGTATAAATTATATAAAAAATTGTAGACATTGACATCATGTCATTTTGCATTACTAGAACCCAACTTCTATGTCGTTGCACAGGGTAACACTTTTCCACCCCTTCTAGGTGACAAGATCCGTGGTGATCCAATGCCCAACAATGTGGTTCATGTGACTATCAGGCTTGTCAACCTAGACTGGAAACAAACATCACTACCATGTGGCTACTTGAGCATGACACGATAGGATATGTAGAAGGTGGTCTGGTTATGTGGCCAAAAGTTAGAGTTATTTATGAGACTATATGATAAAATTACATTTGATTTATATGTTTGATTCTTTTCTATTTGTGTATATAATTGGCAACTGATATGAGAATACATTCATATCTAAGAAGCCTCCCTATAGTCCCTCCTCATTTTCATCCTCAATTACTTGCTTGTATTGCAAATGACCTATTCGACTCGCTAGATCCTAAGTGTAGGGGGTTGACACTAAAGTTATGGAAGTTAGAAGAAGGTTTAAGCACAATAATCCATATCTAGGAGGACGTTACAGGTCAAGATCATGATACTTGTGAATTCTTGACAGATATTGTGAAGTTATTTAGTTATGATTGGCTGAATACAATTGTGATAGAACTTTAGATATGGTTAGATCTTATCACTAAATGTCTCTTCTATATATATGAAAATATATGTTGATCCATGCATATATATATTATAGCTACTTATATATGGTTCGTTGATAGTTCCCATTAACCTATTTGGCATTTATAGCTCCATCATTGATTATTTGTGTACATAGAGACCAAACATTTGTAAGTGATTACTTCTCTACAACATTCAAGTATTTTGGTCCAGTGAGAAAGAACGTGATTATACCTTGTTTCAATGTTAAGTTTCAAGTACTTTGCTTATTATTTTGACTTGTGAATTATATTTCATTGTGAAATTTGAGTTCTCTTTTGTTTGCCTTCTTTTCACTTAGTAATAAGTATAAAAATTATTTGTAGTTGTCCCTGAGATGCTATCTATGTATCATTTAGATCCTTTCAAATTGCAAAATAGGGAGTGGAGGACACACAATGAAATTGACAGTAGTAGCATAAGTAAAAAAAATTATTTGTCAACTGATATTAATATTTGCATCATATGTTGTTATTTACTAGTTCAATTCAATGTATTACTTTAAGTTAAAAGGATATAAAAACATTCAAATAGGCCAGAGGAGAGGTAGATAGAAAAATGAAAGTATTAAGTTAGAAGAATGTTGAGGTAATTTTGACTCCAATGACAACTATGCTTACTTTTTTTTGTTAACATTTAGCATAACTATAAATTTATAGTGTCCTAGACAAAATAATGATTGGGCATGTAGGTACTACGTGACGCAGTATATGAATCTGATTGTCAAACAATCGGCACTAGACATCTATTATTTATCAAAGGTAATCTATAAGTCTTAAATCATATGTAAATGGTCTCACTTGATAATATAAAAGCAATCAAATCAAACTTGAATTATGTCATTCTCGTTGTTTTCTTTGACACAAAAAAATCCATTACAAATAAGAGATGGATGAGATCCACAAGAGAGTGAGTCAACTCCTTCTTTAAGGAAGTCAACTTTGTATTTAATTGGGATAAAATGTGATTTTTTTCTAAAGTTTGATGTCATTATTTCTATATACATGTGGTGTTTATTACTTTTTGCAACTTTAAATTTGGTACAAATGAATTGTCGGTGCATATGTGAATGATGTGTGTATATATACATATGTGCATCAATGAATGTGAAGAGGAATGAATACAATGAGAATGGAATTTGTACATATAATGAGAATGTAGTTGGAGAATGAAATTGCATGTGTGTTTTCTTAATTGTATATGTGTATGAGAATGGAATTAAGTGTTGATGTGAATGAAATGCATGTGCTACAATGAATCATGAGGATGTGGACTCTTGTATACGTTTGTTGTTACAAGTTTTTCAGGTATACTGGCATGTTGCTATGTTGAACAAATGATGAAACATGTTGTCATAATGAACTACAAGTTCTACATTCTGTTAAATAGTCAGACAACCGAACTGCATACCTTCTATATAAAAAAATACCTATGACAACAGTTGCTTTAAAAAATGACACTATAAATCTGCATCATCTGCATCGTCAGTTACAGCTAAATTTACCAATTATAATTTATTTGATAAGGAAGTACAATGACGATAATTTTATACAAATCTATGACTATGATCCTAGAATAATCTCATAATTATTTGTTGATATAACTTTGTGTCATCGATTTCTTTGAGTTGAACCAACAATACAGTTGTTTGAAGTGACGATTATAATCCTAGTGCAATCTTATAAATATTTTTGATATCGTTCTACATCTTTAGTTTCTATTTTCAATGTAACTAACACTTGTTTTATTTCTTCGATTTTAGCTTATCTTAGAAACTAACATAGAAGGTCTTTAGTTTTAGTATCGCCCTTTTAGGTGCCAATACAAAACTAATAAGGTAGGTCTAATTTAACCAATACTATAGCTGGTATTTATACTAGTGTTTGTGACAACTTAGAGCCACTACTCCAAGCCATCTCATTACGAGTTAAGGTTTAGGATGAGTTATTCTCCATCTTTTCTAATAGTTGGATGTGGTCTAAGGATAAGGGGAGGTTGAAACCATGAAGCCCCAACTCCAAACCACCATCTCCGTCAAATTTAGGAATGGTTATTGTAGGAAATGTATCACATTTTTTTAGTACTTCTCATAGAATATCATCATATTATGTGACATTTTTATTACAAATATTCCCATTTATTACTTCATATAAAGAAAAGAGTAAATGGATTTCATTAAGATACATTTGACAACTTACATCAATATGAGTCTAGTGATAGTATTAGTATATCTAAACACCATTAGGTAGTTTCACACATTGAAATATCATTTTACATAGTTAATATATGTGCACTTCTCGACATAATAGAAGTAAATAGCATGACAAGTTGACATTCTTTATAAAATAGTAGACGTTGATCCTCAAAATTGATGTATGTCACAAATATTTTGTATGTAAGGGTTTAAGATATAAATTATCAAATCTATGCCTTAACTTGTAAATTTTGAACACTAAATGAAAATTTAAAGGTGTCGGTCATGTCACCTTACTCTTGTAGGTGGTCTGAAATAAGGTGCATGTACGATTGTTCACTTGCCCATGTCGCCACCAAGGAACCTTTGTCACAACCTGGAGCCACCACTCTTGTCCATCTCATTATGAGGTACATCCATAGAGTGGGTTCAACTCCATCAGTGTTGGTAGTGTGATGTGGTCTCAAATTAAGGGAAGATCGAAACCATGAAGCTTCAACTTCAAACCACCATTTGTAATGTATTTTAGAAAAAGTTCTTGTAGGCAATACTAGCTTACACCATTTTAATTTTCTATTGAAAATAAATAAAGCAGTGGAAACAAAGACTATGAAGTTGAACATAGCGGCAGTGGCTCATCGAAATGAAATTGTTCTGCCCCTTTGTACAAGCTTTAGTGGTAGTTTTCCTCTAAAACTAAGCTACCTCCCAGTAACTCATGTCCAGTCTCCTAGTGCTGGCAAGAAAATAGGTCAGTTCATTTGTTTATCCGTATACATCGTTAGAAGAAATCTTTGTCCAAAATATGAAATACGCAATGCCTATAAGTGAGAGATTGAAGCAGAGGGAGGATTTTATTCTGAATGGAGGTCAAGTAAAACTTTAAACAGACAAAAAAAACAACGAAGAAGAAGAATGAATTTACATGTTGTAAGAAGTGATCATTTCATGGTGTAGAAGTGTTTCTCACAAGTTATATTAGCATGGACACGAGGTTGGGACCACATATTTTGTGTCCAACTTATGTCCTTGTCTCCGTGGGAATGATTTTCCTGTTCTGAAAATCCTATTCCAGACCTGTTGCGAATAATCTAGGCTGTAGAAACACCATATTATCTTTTTTAGAGGTTGGGTTTTGGAATAGATGAGTGATTAAGATTGACATCTGCAATAGGATTTCATCACAGCAGATCTGAACGCCGTCTCCATGCCCAGTAGAACTTAGCCCTTTAATAATAGGGCCCACTACAACATGTATGTGCAAGATTTTGAGGGGACACAATGCCGGACACAGAGGATTTGATCCCCTATCCATGATAGAAAAGAAGACAAAAGAGAAAAAAGGAACGACCTAAAGAAACGTCTCTCGAAGTCCTCCATAAACTCCAAAAGGGAAGATGCTTTATTTGATATTGGTACGAAAGACAATAAGTCAAATACAATGTATTCGACCATGCAAGAGAATCACTCAATTACATACACGAATACGTTTCACCGAGTACATAAGGAGAAAACTCATAGCACCTCTGGTCGATCATCACAGAGTCGATCAAGCATCCTTGATGAAGAACCGTAGGATCCACAAGCAACACATCAAATTCAAGTAGCGCAGCCCCCACTTGGTGGATTTGTTGGTTTCAATAGATGAAACGTTGTGTGTTTTTATTTCCGCGAGAGGGAGGATGGATAGAGCGGCCTTATGGACCATTAACACAGACACCTACGACGGACGGGAAGAACGGCATACTCTCTCATCGAATGGCTGGTTGGGCAGATCGGAGTGAGAGGGTGTTTTTTTTTCCCTGTCTTATCGTATAGACGGGCAAGTATTTGGGAAGTACGATATCTAATAACGGCCGGAAAAAGGGTCGCGACACGCGGCAGGCCAGCTACAGCTAGGCAGCTTCTTCCTCCACCGCGCCGTCGCCATGAAGAAAACATGCACGTCCAATCCGTGTCTGTCCCCTACCCCTTATGCACATTCGCAGATCATGCTGATTGATTGACCTTGTTCTTTTTCTTTGTGCGCTTCAGCAGGTACTACGAATAGGCACGGTCCCCTCGTTGCAACTAGCTATAGCTAAGCACGAGCCAGAAGCATTTCCGTTGCCAATCAACGGCACCGGTAAACTTGATGGCTGATTGCACGGTTCATTGATACCTTCTTCGGCATTGGTCCATATAAATATGGGGGCTAGCACGCTCCTGACCTTATGTGCGGGTGTAATGAAACGCAGCAGGGTTGAAGAAGCAGTAGAAACAGTAGTATTGCTGGGGAGACCTGATTTTCTTTGTTTCTGCCCAGAGGATAACGATAATGAAGACAAGAGTGTAGGCAAAGATAGTTGGGTCGAGCTAGGTCAATATCCAGAATCATCAACAATGAAGTCCTAAAAAAATATATTATCATCAGCAAC
Source organism: Alisma plantago-aquatica (assembly GCA_963693085.1). Lineage (NCBI taxonomy): Eukaryota > Viridiplantae > Streptophyta > Magnoliopsida > Alismatales > Alismataceae > Alisma > Alisma plantago-aquatica. The sequence continues at coordinate 859,453,285 of OY856411.1, read as the reverse complement.
AAGGTGCATGTGCCATGTTTAATATTAGAGGGAGCTGAGAGGATGGGACGTAAGTCAATTAGCAATCGGTGCCGCTGGCCCATGGAGAGATGGAGCGGCGCCGACCATGAAGGTGAACTGATCGAAGTGAATACTGTTGTGTTTACTGTATTTCAAAAGGACTTAACTTTGGAAACACTTGGACAGTTTCACGCGTCCCGGACGCGGCGGTAAATCGCCATCCCCTGCCCAGCTGGCACTGCCCTCACGCGGGTCCCGTTTTTTTTTTCTCTCTTTTGATTTTCCAAGGGGAAATCCGCTATTTTGTTTATAACTTTTATTCAGTAATGATTTTTTTGACGAAACAAAATGCACCCGATTTGTTATAAAAAATACATTTGAACAAGACTAATATTGGTATATTTTTGAAAATTTTTCTACAAATACCCAATTTTATATTTATGCGCCCACTTATGGCGCACTCACACCATAAGTGGGCGCATTCACATCATAACTAGGTGCATTCACACATTCACAACATAAGTGAGCGCATTCACAGCATAAGTGGACGCATTTACATCATAAGTGGGCACATTCACACCATAAGTGGGCACATTCACACATTCACACCATAAGTGGGCACACTCACACCATAAGTGGGCGCACACACACCATAAGTGTGAATGCGCCTACTTTTGCTGTGAATGCACCCACTTATGGTGTGAATGCGCCCACTTATGGTGTGAATGCGCCCACTTATACTGTGAATGCACTCAATTATGGTGTGAATGCGCCTAGTTATGGTGTGAATGCGCCCACTTAAGGTGTGAATGCGTCCACTTATGTTGTGAATGCGCACAGTTATGGTGTGAATGTGTGAATGCGAACTTATGGGGTGAATGCGCCCACTTATGGTGTGAATGTGTGAATGCGCCCAATTATGGTATGAATGCGCCCACTTATGGTGTGAATGCGCCCACTTATGTTGTGAATGCGCACAGTTATGGTGTAAATATGTGAATGCGCCCACTTATGGTGTGAATGCGCCCACTTATGGTGTGAATGCGCCCGCTTATGCTTTGAATGCACCCACTTATGCTTTGAATGCGCCCACTTATGCTTTGAATGCGCCCACTTATGGTGTGAATATCTGAATGCGCCCACTTATGGTGTGAATGTGCCTACTTATGATGTGAATGCGCCCACTTATGGTGTGAATGTGTGAATGCGCTCACTTATGGTGTGAATGTGCCCACTTATGGTGTGAATGCGCCCACTTATACTGTGAATGCGCCCACTTATGGTGTGAATGTGTGAATGCGCCCACTTATGGTGTGAATGCGCACACTTATGTTGTGAATGCGCCCACTTATGGTGTGAATGTGCCCACTTATGTTGTGAATGTGTCCACTTATGGTGTAAATGTGTGAATGCACCCACTTATGGTGTGAATGCGCCCACTTATGTTGTCAATGCGCCCACTTATGGTGTGAATGCGCCTACTTATGGTGTGAGTGCGCTCACTTATGGTGTGTATGTGTGAATGCTCCCACTATGGTTTGAATGTGTGAATGCGCCCACTTATGGTGTGAATGTGCACACTTATGATGTGAATGTGTGAATGAGCCTAGTTATGGTGTAAATGTGCCCACTTATGGTGTGAGTGTGCCCACTTATGGTGTCAATATTTCTACTTAACGCGCCAAATACTAGTAGTAAACACACACTTATGGTGTGAATGCGCCCAATTATGATGTGAATGCGCCCACTTATGGTATGAATGTGCCTTATATTTGTAATAAAAGTTTATTTATGACAAATACGCCTACTTTTGATTGAATGTATATTTTTGATTGAATGTGCCCACTTATGGCAAATGCGTCTACTTGTATGGCAAATGTGCCTACTTATCACAAATCTTAAACAGAGTATGTGCATAAATAGTAAATTAACACAATGTGCCTACTTTTTAGATGTTGTGCATAAATATAAATTAACATAATCTTAATATAATGTATACACTATTGGCAAAATAGTGTGCATATTATTTTTTTCAAAATATATCGATATTGGTCTTGTTAGATTGCATTTTTCGTAACGAGTCCAGTGGTTTTTATTTCGTTAAAAAATTCATTATAGATTAAAAGTTATTGACAATTTTCATTTTTGTATTCTTTTGTGTGCAGATCTGCCACGTGGCAAAAAAAAATAAAAAAAGGGACGGGGGGTCCCGGCCGGGAAAACCACCCAGCCAAGCGGCAAAACTGTCGCGTCCAGGACGCGTCATACGCTAGCCGCGTCAACATAGAATTTTCGATTTCAAAAGCAAAGGTAATGATTTAGTCCTATATTGGGGGAATATGATACTTCCCTCCTCCTTATATATAGGTTTTTGCCCATAGGCTAATTGTGAAAAATAAATGGATAAGGGCTTCACACGCGTATGGTGGGACTTTGTTATTTATTAAACAACATCCTCGCCTTCTTTCTAAATAGAAGCAAAAACGCTCCAGTTTCCTTCTTTTCTCTCTGCCGCTTTACTGCTCACTGGAAGAACTATTAGTTCTGTTCGTCCGCTGGTGTGATTGCGGGCACACACTTCACATCGGCAACCGTTGTTGGATCCTAAGAGAGTACATGTTGTAGTCGTCTACTGCACTGGCGCTCAGCATCAAAAGTCACGAAAATACTCTTAAGGACACGCCGTAGTCGTCTACTGCACTGGTGCTCGGCGTCAAGAGTCATGAAAATACTCTTAAGGACAGTGCATCTTGCACGCCTCAACGTCACAGTCTAGTATAATCTTTTATGTGTATTGCTTCTAAGTGGTTTATAGCTCTTCTCGATCATCAAACATCAGGTAGAAGACAAAGAAGAAGGATGAGCTAGGTCATGAGAACAACAAGTGCTGGCAAATCTCTATCTTTTTCTTCTTTCTATCTTGTGTGGTCCATATATGAAAATGGTACCTTGACGTGCCCAGCAAGTTGATGCGTCCTTGGCACGACCACTGAAGCGGTTTTTGGAGGCAGAAAGGTGGTTTGGGGAGGAAAAAAAGGTGGTTTGAGGAGAAAAAATAGATGAGGTGGAAGAGCATTTATTGGTGGTAGATAGTGGGTGGTGTGGGTTGATTGGAGTGATGTGTGGAGAGAGAATGTGTGGAAAAAAGAGAGAAAATTTTATTTTTCGTATAATTTTTGATCCATAAGGTATTTATTGACAAAATAAAAAGTGTTAGACTTACAACAAAAAATACAATACAACGAGACTAATATTGATATATTTGAGAAAAATGATATAAAAGACCAAAATGAGTATATAATAAACTTATCAAACGGGTGGATAGGTTAGAATTGGATTAGGTCATTACGGGTGCAGGTCTGGTGGGTGTGGGTCAAATAGATATAGTACTAAATGGGAGGAAGAAAAGTGCATCCAACTCCAACCCAGCGGGTTGTGGGTTGTCCACGGATGCGCATGTAAAATGTGTCCAATCAACAATGAGTTGCTAGTTGTTTTTCTTAACACTAAAAACAATATTTAAAACAACTTGTAACTATGTTTTTATGTCAAATATAGTGCAAAGGAACCAACCAACTACTATATTTGACGTTAAACCATTTGATAAAAAATGAGTCACATTTCATTCGAAATTCGACGCATTCATGTAAATAAGTAGGCGCATTCATGAAATAGGAAGCATGTTTCATCAAATAATTTGGTGCATTCCATCAAAAATGAGTCACGTTCATACAAATAAGTAGGCGTGTTTGATAAAAAGAGGCGCATTTCATCAAAAATTAAGCGCGTCATACAAATAGCTAGGCACATTTCATAAAAAAGAGGTGCATTTCATTAGAAATCAGGCACATTCATGCAATAGGTACATTCATGCAATAAGTAGGTGCATTCATAAAAAAGAAAGCATGTTTCATCAAATAAATAGGCGCATTCCATAAAAAATGAGTCACATTCATGCAAATAACTAGGCACATTTGATAAACAAGAGGCGCATCATATGTATAACTAAGTGCATTTCATAAAAGAGAGGTGCATTCCATTAGAAATCAGGCGCATTCATGCAAATAAGTACGCACATTCATGCAATAAGTAGGTGCATTCATAAAAAAGAAAGCATGTTTCATGAAATAAGTAGGCACATTCCATCAAAATGAGTCACATTCATGCAAATAAGTAGGCACATTTGATAAAAAAAGAGGCACATTTAATCAGAAATTAGGCACATTTCATAAAAAAGAGCTACATTTCATTAGAAATCAGGCGCATTCTTGCAAATAAGTCACAACATTCATGGAATAAGTACATAAAAAAGAAAGTATGTTTCATCAAATAAGTAGGCACATTCCATAAAAAATGAGTCACATTCATTCAAATAAGTAGGCACATTTGATAAAAAAAGAGGTGCATTTCATTAGAAATTAGGCGCATCATACAAATAAGTAGGTGTATTTATAAAAAAGAGGTGTATTTCATTAGAAATCTGGTGCATTCAAGAAAATTAGTAGGCACATTTATGTAATAAGTTGGCGCATTCATCAGAAAGTAAGCATATTTCATCAAATAAGTAGGCACATTCCATCAAAAATGAGTCACATTCATGCAAATAAGTAGTCGCATTTGATAAAAAAGAGGCGCATTTCATTGGAAATTAGGCGCATCATACAAATGCAAAGAGATGCATTTGATTAGAAATTAGGCACACTCATCCAAATTGGTAGGCACATTCATGCAATAAGTAGGTGCATTCATAAAAAAGGAAGCACATTTCATCAAATAAGTAGGTGTATTCCATCAAAAATGAGTCACATTCATGAAATAACAAATAAGTAGGTGCATTCCATTAAAAATGAGTCACATTCATGAAATAAGTAGTCACATTTGATAAAAAAGAGGCGCATTTCATTAGAAATTAGGTGCATCATACAAATAAGTAGGCCCATTTCATAAAAAAGAGGTGCATTTCATTAGAAATCAAGCAAGGTATATCCTTTTGTCATTCTTTGGTGATCAGGCCTTATGGTCTTCTGGTGGTGACCTATGAAGGTGTCAATTTTGGTTATCTTGATCTCTACATCTCCCAATTTCTACATGATTTCTATCATACTACGATCCATTGTGTGTTAGATCTCTGAGCGAACAACAGTTTACAATGATGTGGCCAAACCTGATTGAGGCAAGTACCCGTATGGTCCTGGAACTAGAGGATAGTTCCAAGATGGTGGTGGAGGGTATGTTCTGTGATTTACTACATAAGGTCTTTTAGTCTGAGCCATATTTGTAGTATTTTGATCCTCTATATATTTTGGCTTTCTTCTTTGATAAAAATGACTTTTGATTCATCACAGAATTCTTCTGTCTGATCATCTTCTTGGTTGTTCTATGAATTCATTATGTGTGTCATAGATGTCTCTTGTTGCAGATTCTCAAATGTTACATTCTTGTATGGGTATAACCTTGGTGGGTGTCATACAAGATGATGTAGTTGTTCACCCTATAGGTTGTATAATGATGATAGTTGTGCATGGCCTGCAAAGGGGAACACTTGTGTCTGTGGATCTAGACGCCCCATGTTAGCTTGGACTGTCTTCTTGCCAGTGAACTCCAGATCCTCTGTATCTTGTGGTTTATCAACCCATCGTGACAACTGGATTGGTCTTTTTTCGACCTGTGTCTTTAGCTTATCATGAGAGTCTTTAACTCGAGTCTTCATTAGCTTGTTAGTGTTATAATGTTTGTCGGTGGTTCTCATCTCAAGAAGCTATTTCTGAAGTTGTCATTAAGTGTTTGCTGCCTGAGACTCTTGTGATGTCCTCCTCTATTCTAAAGATGGAATGATTGGTTTTAGGCTTGGGAAGACCTATAAGGAATCTTCCCCTTGTGTAGAAAGAAGTTTAAAAGGGAAGAAACATGGTCGTAAAGAAATTGCCCCTTGTGTTAGGTAGGAGGATTCAAAGTATGGCATTCATGTTTATTGTGTCCCAAAGACTCCAGGTAGGATTAAATAGAAATTACTACTTTCTAGGAATAGGGTGTCAAAAGACATGATAGAAAAAGATATCCCACCCCTTGCATGGAGAAGGGGGGAAATATCATGTTGAAACTGGAAGTTCACCATTTTTACAGAAAGGGATTGTTCAAATATCAACTTAGATTGTCATACCAATGGTATGAGAAGAGGAACATGCCCTTAGGTTGAGCTATATGGAAGGATATTTCTATTTTTATCATGAGTTATGTCTAGTAGAATCATGATCAAGAATGCATATTGTGGTAACTTGGGTTGGTATCCAGGGACAAGGTGATCCACTTCATACCGGATTCAATGGCTGGGGGATCGATGTGTGAGGTTTCTCTCTCTTTAGGGATGATTTTATTAGAGAAATTCTCATGAACATAAAGGTATATCTAGGGATAAGGTGACATGCTCAATGCCAGAGACTATGGCTGGATATGGGTTGTGATACTCCTCTCTCCTCAGTGTAGATCATTTGAGAGAAATACACACAAGGAAAATAGGATATCCAGGGACAAGGTGACGTACTCAGAGCCAAAAACTATGGATGGATACGGGGGTGTGAGATTACTCTCTCCTCAGGGGATCTCTTATGAGATAAATACTCATAGGGTAAAAGGGGCATCGAAAGATAACCTATCCTGCTCAGGGCCAGATAATATGGCTGCATATGGGTGTGTCTGGTTCCTCTCTCCTCTGGGTGTTTTATAAGAGAAATACTCACAAGGTAAAGGGGTATCGAGGGACAAGGTGACCCTCTAAGGGACAGAGACTGTGTCAGGATACATGTGTGTGACGTTCCTCTCTCCTCATGGATGTTTTATGAGAGAAATACCCACAAGGTAAGGGGGGACGTGTTGGTCCAATTTAGGTCATGGTCCAAAAATGTATATGTATGAGCGTGAAAGCCAAGGATGATGGACCAATTTTAGGTCATGGTATAGGAAAATCAAAGGCTATGAAAGTAAAGGTGTATTGATGGCCGAGTTTTAGGTCATGGACCAAGACTGTGGTTTGGGAAGGTAAAATTGGGCGGACCACATGCTACCAAGTGGCATCTTAGTCAAGTAGAAGATCCTTTTGATCGAATGGAGTTGGTATTCTTAGGGCATGAGTTGATATTTTAGTCAAGATTTGGCAATTATATCCAAGATTTGAGGATTGAGTAGCCCAAAGGCGGATGTCAAAGGTTTCATGCATGAATCATGACTCATGAGAAGAGACCACATTCGGGCAGCCTTTCGGCATGGATCAAATATGAAGATCTTTAGAAAAGTTTTCCAAGATTGAAAATACATTTCCTTATCTTCGAGTCTAGAGAACATTTTCCAAAAAAAAATTAATAGAAAGATTGACATTATTGAATTATGAAAACATGTTCCAAATTTTTTTACTTTCCTTGTAAAGACTTGAAATTGTTCCTTTTTTATATTGTTCTTTTTATATTGTGGAGGCAATTTTGAGAATTTCAAGATTTCTTTGACTTAAAGGATTTTTCATTGAAAAGATTATCGTTTTTGAAAAAGGGTTGTTTTGTCTACTCTTTTGAAAAGATTGTTCTTTTTGGATAAGATGTGTTCTCGGTTTTTTAAAAGTTCTTGCTCTTTTGTTTTGAAATTTTTTTTCTTTTAGAAAGAATTTTTATGTTGTTTGAAAAGATTTTTTTTCAATTTTTTGAACAAATCTTCCTTTTAGAAGGATCTTTCATTTTTTGAAGAGAATTTTCTTTTTTTTTGGAACCAATGTTGATTTTTTGTTTTGGAAATATTGTTTTTTCTAAAGGAAGAAAAGTTTTCTTTTTAAGTATGAATTCTCTTTTTGATGAAAGATTGCTCTGTGAGATATCATTTGAGTTTGTTGGCGATCATTGGAAAATTTTCAAGTTCGGAAATATCATAAATCAAAGATTGTTGATAATTGAGATCACTTAAGAATCATTTGGGATTTTTTAGATCATTAGAGATTGTTATTTTGGCAAGGTTGTTAAGTTGAGATCATGTGAGATCATAAGGTTGTTGATTGGATATTGTTATTTTGGTAAGATCATTTCAAACATGAGGACAATAGAAAATAGAAAAAAAATAAATGTGCTAACTACAATCTTAAAGCATAAATCTTTCAACAATCCTCGAATTAGTGAAGTGTGAAATAATCTTGAAAATTATAGACAAGCAACCATAAGTTGCATATGTGGAAGTCCCCCTTTTTTCCTATGAGTTTAGATGCAATATTATGTCCTCACTCTAGCATGGGTTGTGTAGGAGGGTTTGGCCATTATCTTTTCTATGGCATGATGACGCTCATCGCGAGGATAACCCTGGTTCAACATATATGGGTACCACTCCATATAAACCTCATAACTACGGCGACCGTAACAAGTCAGGAGTCAGGATGGCAGTGGTCTCGATATGCTGTGATTTATGCAAAAGCCATATCTGCACCATATTTGAAAATCAAACACCATATCCACTGTGATTTCTATATGAGAAACCATATATGTGCCATCAAAACATTGTGGTTCACCGCACCACACCACACCACACCAAATTGAGATAATGTTGTTGATTTCTCTTTATAACATTATACATAAAATTTATCAATAAATTGTACACAATACATAAATAACAAAATATAAAATGAATCAACAATGTCATGTTTGTATTACATAATCCAAAAAACACCAAGCTTTCTATTCATGTGAATGTACGCTCTAACTTCATTTTCAGGAAAACTAGTAAATACAAATATAATCCTTTCCAAGTACATATATATTTTCAGTCAAAGTTCAAACATCATCCTCTTCTAAAATGTACTAATTCCTTTCCCATTAATATACATTATTTTTTAAATGACAATATACTATTTAAAATGGTTCCTCAACTATGTCTCCCCTATTAAGTTATCTTCTTCATTTCAAGCGAGTAAGCTCTCATTTTTACTTTGTATATTATTGTAATGACCTAAAAGTAGAGTAATATTTAAAATTGAGTGTAATGGTATTTTTCTGAGAGATAGACTGGAAATTTAGAACTTTTTGTGTGGGGAGATGGTAAACTATTTAAATATTTAGGAAGAAGGATGACTAGTAATAATGGATGTAATCATCTCTTCTTATCTCTTTCTTCCTAATATTAGGCCTTCCTATTTATTTTTCATCTATTTTTATTTTTCTTAGATTTATTTTATCTATACTAGTAACTATATCCATCAACTAACACATAATAGGTCACTTATAGTAAAAAAGAAAATTCTCAACATAATTATGTATCTCCCATCTTCAAATTGTTGTGTTCTTCTATTCGAGATTGGCATGAAAGGAGCCAATAAAATCTACATAGAATACATTAAACGATTCTACCAATGACAACAACTATATACCACCATTATAATTATGACTCTATAACATTTTAAAAGTACACATAAATATGAAGTGCAATTTTTATAAAAGTAAAATATGAATGGTAATACTTTTATGTTCTAAGGGGACATGTATGCTTAGTAATTGTACAAAGAGGACAACACACATTTGTAGCAATTGCAAAAAAAATGAAAGTTCCTCTTATTTATACATTAAATGTCATTCAAAAATAGAGATCTAGTAACAATGTGAGAACAAAAAATAAATAATATGATAAGAATATTATTCTATATATATTTTTATATATATTAATAAAAATAATAGTTGTGCATTTTTAACAGTGGTTGTTTTCTTAAAAACTATAACCACACCACACCATGACAGTTATGAAATTTAAAACCATATTAACACCATATCCATTTGGTACAGTCATGCAGTGTAAAATGTGGTAAGTTTATTCATAGATATGTTTTTTTAAAACACCAATTCCATCTATACTCGTAAGTGCTAGGAGAGGGGGTGTTTTCAAGGCCTTTAAACATCCAACTTAACACTGCATGATACCTTTACTGATACCCCACACTACTTTTTTGGAACCAATGTGAATGTTGGCAACGGTTCTATGACACATGGGTTTGTAGGTGTGACTACATAGGTGTAGGATTTTGATATCTTCTGATGGAATACACAAAAATAAAGCATGAAAGATAATCATAGACACAAAAGAAAACAATCATGCAATTATAAAGAAAGAAAAGATCTTGCTTATCTTGCAGATTTCTATCATCCTGTTATCTCTTTCCTTATTATATTTTCTTTAAAAAAAGTAAATAAAAAGGAAATGAGAAAGAAAAAGAAAAGAAGGAGGGAAGTGAAGGCTAAACATAAAAGGGAAATGGAGGCCAACCCTAAACGACGATTGATGCAAAACATAGAAGTTGTCATACTATCAATAATTGAAGTGATTGGAAAACCAAAGCAATTTGTTTCCACTGGCAGGATATATTATTCTATCATCTTTACTAAGTCTAGAAAAACAAAAGATAGAAATAAAGAAAAAAACTTCCTTTTTCTTGCGCAATAGAGTATTCCGCCATATTTCTATAGTGGAAGAAATTTTGAAATGTTTTTCATGAATTTTTTATGGGAAGATTTCTCTGATCCGTAGGTCAATCTCTTTTTAGGAAAAATTTTGGTTTTGGAAAAACTTTGGTTTTGGAAAAACTACAAGGAGTGGAATATAAATGAACCAAAACATAAAAACCTCGATTGAACGACAAAATTTGAGATGATGAAAAGGAAAACACAACTCGAATCGTCTAACAACTCTCCAATGTAGTCGTGAATCTGTTGTACCTAGCCCAAAAAAAATCTAATAGGTGCTATGGTTCTGGGAACAACAAAAAAGCAACAAGTACATGATAAATAGATAAAGCTTGGAATCGCCACCCAATTTTATACATTAAATAAGGAAAAAATGAAGGCAAACGTTTAATCATTGGGAAAATGTAAAAAATCCCAATTTTGACTCCACCCCAAAGACATGTAAGAAAGGTATACATAATTCAAAGATTAGATTCGGTGATCTTATAATGAGTGGGGAAGGATTACCACCCCATCTTGCCTAATAATGATATTATAACCTTTTGAGTCATATCTGATAAAAATGGTGGTGATCGAGGTTATTGTTTAGAAAAACTATGGAAAATGCTATAAAAATAGTCTTTTATGTTGGTAGACCTTTGGGGTTGGAGATGGTTGTATATTTATCATCATAGCCCTAATGATCCTAGTTTTTAGGAGTTTTGTCATCCTAATCGCCTAATATTGTTGGATATAGGGCTCTATAGGAGGGGGTGAATAGAGCTTCAAAATTCTCACAAGACAAGTTAGACCTTCAAATTATATCAATCAAAACCAATAGCTTTAAAGAAATTTGAAGTCCTAACGAAGCAATCATAGCAAGGATAAGAAAAATTGAAACATGCACTTGGACAAGGTGGTTTAGAGTGGTTCCACTCTCCAAACTAGGAGAGAGTCAATACACCGCAAAGAGAGGTCAGCCTCTAGGACTTTGCAATCTGTGTATACTTATATTCATTAATAAGAGATACAAGGAGACCAGCATACATCTAAGGACTTACCTATTCAAAACAAGAGTCTTCCACCTACACAAGGACTTACCCACTTGATCAAGATGTCTTCAGCATTCAACAAGGACTTACCCACACTTGCATCAAGTCTTTGGCCTTGAAGGAATTTGCCCACTCTTCTTGAATCTTGGCCTTGCTGTAATCCTTCACCTAGAGTAGAACTTCACCTCTTCTTCAACCTTTAAGAAGAACATCAAAAACTTCATCTTTACTCAGAGGAGCTTGCTTCAACCTTTTATTCTTTGAGAAAGGGGGTAGGGAAGATGGAATATAATGAGAGTTTTACAAGAACAAGGAAGTAGCTCTCTTACAACTGGCTTGACTCACTCATAATCACAAGATGGTATGTAAATGAGAGAGAGAAAGGGTCTCAAGGAGTTGCAACACACTCAACTATAGCAAGGACTTAGAATAGCATGAATGAGCAAACTTGGAATAAACTCCAAGGGGTCCTATTTATAGTTGGGGGTGTTCCCTTGAGTGTGGGATCCCTTAAGGGAGAAATATAGCCATTTTCCAAGTTACAATGGTTTTATTCTCACTCAAAACAACTCACCAATGGTTATAATCATTTTTTTTTCATTTTTCGTACAATACATTTGGTTGAGTTTCAATAATGATAACTCGACCGATCCACTAAGTGACAAAGACAATTTTCAAACTATCAGTTGAGTTTGTTCTGGGAAACTCAACCGAAGAGTCAAAATCATTTTTTCTTAGTTGATCGATCATTCGAGTTCTGTTAGTGTGCAACTTGATTGATTGGTCTCTCCAAAAAAACCCATCACTAGATTGGTCGAGTTTCCAACTCGACCAATAAATAACGTGACAAATTTTCTAAATTTACATTTGAGTGATCAAACGTTGGAATTAACTGTCCTTATTTTTTTCTCATTTTAGTTACAAGCCATATTATCAATACAAGTGATTAAAAAAATCATCTAAGGTCATGTGAAGTGATTTCCTAAATTGCACACTTGCATTGCTCTTGACTTGAACATGAACAAGCTAGGGCTTGTGTAATTTGATCATTTTCACATACCTAAACCCAGAAATCAATCTTGAAGAAACATATTAGATACATAGGAATGGAATGGTTAAGTTATTATAAAAATATTGGCAATGTATAACTCTTAGGTCAACATTCTCCCCCATTTTGACAATGACAAACAATTCCTCAATCATATGAAAAGGATATGTAAAGTTAAACCTTTGCCTTTTGAATTGCAGGGGGATTAATGAATTGAACAATGTGAATTGCTCCCTATAAATCTATGCTTGCTCTTACCTGCATAGTTAGTCTATCTACACAAGAAAATATCACATGTATACTATATGGTCCTTTAGAAAGTCATATGATAAAGCATATAATGAACAAGAAAAGGATCACATGGACAATAAAATCAATATGATTGAGCTTCAAAACATTGAACTTCTCCCCCTTTTGACATTATCAAAAAGGAAGGGGGATAGAAGAGCAAAAAAACAAGTATTCTCCAAGCACCACCAAACATACATCCACAACATGCAATCTCAAAGCATACACCAAATAGAGAAAAAAGAAACAAACAATCTAAGTCATAATCAAAGTATGGTAAACATGGAACCAACTCATGAGATATAGTAAATCAATGAGTAAGTGTACATAGGAATAATATTAAAACTCAAAGAGCATGTTATCAGAAACAACAAAAAAGCAAAACAATGAAAACATGATGATGAAATAGTACAGCTCAAAAATGTGCCCAGATGCTTTAGTACAAAATAACCTAGAAAGATATATATGATCGGTGTCTAGACTACAAACTAGAAAATCTAAACATCTAAGCTATCTATGTCCACATCATCATCATCATCAACATCATAAGCTTCTGGCTCATAGTCATCATCTTCGTCTAAAGGTGAAGCATAGAGAACAACATCACCTTCATCACCAAAGGCACCAACAAAGCCATCAAAACCATCATCATCCTCATAATCCTCATAATCCTCATCATCATCAGTAGCAGCCTCCAAATCATCCTTTTCTAGCATCTCCTCATCAATAAGGGAATCAAAACCATGACCGGGCCAACAGGAATTCTGAGTATCCCAAGACATGCCAAGAGCATGAAGGTCATTGGCTTATGGGAAGGAGGGAGAAGAAGTACCAAGACTAGCAAGCAAGCCAAGGGGCTAGCAGGTAGAGGCAGCACTCCAGGGGTAGATCCACCAGCATCAGAGGGTGTAGCAGTAGAAGTAGCATGTGGAGGGGATGGGTAAAAGTGATCATATGCTTAGGATGCATAGTCACCTCTTGGGTAGGCTTGGTAGGCAGAATAAGGGTGTGCATAGGATAAGTTCATGTTGGACAAATGGCACAGATATCCTGATGCATGTGCTCCTGAACTTCGAGGTTGTACACCTATTGATACATCATGTAGCCCACGAGGGTTTCATTTGATACAGTGAGCGATGCGCGGGTAGGTCAAGAAGGCTGAGTTGATGGAGGTGCATGGGTAGAGGAAGAGGTAGAGGTAGAGGTAGAGGTAGAGGCACCAGGTGTGGTAGAGGAAGGGATAGGCACATACTTCTAAAGTGTTTTCTCACTGATACAAACTCCTTTCTGGGCTAGTTTGTAATGAACGTCATGGAAAAGAGATTTGTCAGTGGCGAGTTGAAAAAGACCACAGATCAGGGTTGGGTAGGGCGGGTGGGTTCTATGGGTGTTCTTACTGGAGACAAAATAGGTCATGTGGTGAAGGACATAATGAGACCATTTGACACTGATGTTCTTCAAGAGACAGTACATAATTACCGCAATGTTTGCTACAAATTCAGTTTGATTTTTCTTGGGATGAATATTGCAGTTAACAACTAGGGCAAGTATGTGGTTCTTGAGGTCTAAGGTGGAGGATGGAAGGGTACACTTCTTCCTATAGGGGAACTGAGGCTTCTTTAAGAATTTATGAATATCAGGGAGAGTAAGATCATATTTCTTGTCGAAGACCTCAGGTTGAATTAGGTCAAAATACTCGGGGCAGTCCTTCCTCCAAGTATAAGTTACCTCGGTACCCGAGAAGAAGATGTTCAGGGTATCCTCAGAGACTTGGAATTTCTATGCGGCGATCATGGAAGTGAGGATTACTTGAGTATTCGGTGGTGGTATGAATGTGTCATAATTCCATTGTAAGTTAGCATAGAATTCATGAATCACTTTCATGCTAGTGATGGAATTGTTGTATTACAAATGTTCGACACACAAGCCAGAGAGATGGTGATTGTAAAACAACTCAGATATTTGATCGATTACCCTTTGTCTAGGAGGGGTTGGCTCAAAAAGGGCATGTAATGGAAAAGGATTCCTAGGAAGGAGCTCCTTGTACCGATTTAGAGCCTCATTGGAGACAAAGAAGGTATTGTCAAAGGGTATGAGATGCGAGTTGGAAGACAAAGATGGTGTTCCAGCTGGGGCTGCCCTCTTTCTCCTGTTGGATGCCATGAAGACAAAATGGAGAGGATAGAGAGAGAAAAAGCAAGAAAAAAACCACCAAAGCCCATCCACACACCTAGGGTTGATAAGAAGGAGGTCAAGCGAGGTCGATCTAGGTCGAACTAGGGCTAGGGAGAGGAAGGTCGGGGCTAGGGTTGAGAGCTTGAGGGAGCTAGAGGTTGGATCGGTCGATTTTTCTCTAGTTGAGAGGGTGAAAATTTGGTTGAACCAAACTTAAGTTTTCTCCAGCCCGACCATCAGTCGAGTTATGTGACTCAAAAACACGACCGATAGGCTCTTCAAAAAATCTCTCAGCCTTCGATCGGTCGAGTTGGCAACTCGACCGATGGTCCAACTGAACCAACATTAGAAATTCTAATTTATAGCCATTAGAGTGCAAATTAAGTTTATTTTTCTAGTCCATTTTGTATTTTAAACATATGTAGGCATATATCACTCATCATTAGGTACTATTTTGTGATAAAATAAGCGTTTGCAAAAAATACCCAAAAATGAGAGAAAAAAAAGGCAAAAAGAACATGAAAACTGATTTTTAGCATATTAGCAAGCAATGATAATCAAAGTATGTGCAAAGCATATAGGATAGAGGACAACTTGCTAGAAGGCATATCAGATTCATTCAAAGTAGTTATGAGCAGTTTCAATCTAATAAAGTTAAATATCTCTCTAGCTAGAGGTTTAGTGTACATGTCAGCCAACTAATTTTCTGTATCCGCATGCATGATATAAATATCCTTTTTGGCAATGTGATCACAAAGAAAATGATGACAAACCTCTACATTCTTAGCTCTACTATGAAATATAGGATTATATGACAAGTTAATTGCACTAGTATTATCACAAAAGATACAGGAAGCATCAAAATGATTTTTAAAGTCTTGGAGCATTTTCTTCATCCATACGACCTAGGCACAACAACTCCCGGCTACAATGTATTCAGCCTCAGTGGTTGATAATACCACTGTGCTTTGTTTCTTGGAGAACCAAGACACCAAGCTTGGTCCTAGGAGAAAGCAAGTGCCACTTTTGCACTTTCTATCATTCAAGTGTCATGCGTAATCCGCATCACTATAAGCCGTAAGAGTAAAGTCCCTTGACTTGGGATACCATAGTCCAAAATTTTGGGTTTTGGCTAAGTACCTTAAAATCCTCTTAACAACTATAAGATGTGATTTCTTATGATTTGATTGTAAGTGAGCACACAAACCAACACTAAACATTATATCAGGTCTAGAGGCAGTTAAGTAAAGTAAACTTCCAATCATACCTCTATAGAGCTTCTCATCTACCTTTTCACCTTCTTCATTCATATCATGTTTGGCGGTGTTTGACATGGGTGTGTCCATTGGCTTGGTGTTCTCCATCCCAAAGCACTTAAGTAGCTCAGTTGTGTACTTGCCTTGGTTGATGAAGTTCCCATATTTAGTTTGTTTGATTTGAAAGTCGAGGAAGAATGTGAGCTCACCCATCATACTCATATAAAATTCACTCTGCATAATATCACTAAATTCTTTGCCAAGATCAAGGTTAGTTCTGCCAAAAATGATATCATCAACATATATTTGAATGATAAGAAAAGTTTTAGATGTGTGTTTTAGAAACAAGGTAGAATCTACTTTGCCCATGATAAACCTATGATCTAACGAAAATTCTTTAATTTCTCATACCAAGCTCGAGGTGCTTGTTTGAGTCCGTAGAGAGCTTTTTGCATCACATAAACATGGTTAGGTAAACTATCATGTTCAAAGCCCGGGGGTTGTGCAACATACACTTCCTCCTTAATTGTATCATTCAAAAATGCACTTTTAATATCCATTTGATAAAGAAGAAAGTTTTTATAACTAGTAAAAGTAAGAAACATACAAATGGACTCAAGTCTAGCTACAAGTGCATATGTTTCATCAAAATCTATACCTTTCCGTTGATTTTAGCCTTGAGCCACTAATCTTGCTTTGTTCCTTGCCACTTTGCCGCTTTCATCAAGCTTTTTATAGTAGACTCACTTGGTACAAATGATCTTTCTATCACTTGGTCTTGGAACTAGGGTCCATACTTTGTTCTTTTCAAATTTCTCCAACTCTTCTTGCATATTTATGATTCATCATCCCTAAGAGCTTATTTGACGTTCTTTAGCTTGAGTTGTGAGATGAAGGCACTGTTGGCTTTTTATTTCTTGAATGCAACCCGCGTCTTCACTCTTTCAAATGGATCACCTAAAATCAGCTCTTTTGGATGATTCTTTGCAAATTAGGGAGTTGGATCCTTCTTCTCTTCATCTTTCTCTACTTCTTGAGTGACCACCTCTTTTCCTTTTTGGGTGATGTTGAGTTATTTTAGAATAGGAATAACATCACCCGCAACATCATCATTTGGAACAGTATCTTTGGGAATAGTGGGGTTAGTCTCAATAAACTTAACATTTATGGATTCTTCTACTTTAGCAAGTTCAACATTAAATAATCTATAAGCCTTTCTAGTAGTGATATAACCAAGAAACAAAACCTTGTAAGATTTTGAATCAAACTTGTCGACATAATCTTTCACATTCAAAACAAATCAAGGACATCCAAAAATGTGAAAAATATTATATAGAAGGCTTTCTACCACGCCATAGCTCATAGGGGGTTTTCTCTAAAGAAGGATGTGCAAAAACTCGGTATTGCACAAAACATGAGGTACTGACAGCTTCGGCCCAAAACTTCTTTGGAGTGTCATACTCTAAAATCATGGTCCTAGCCATCTCTTGTAGTGACCTATTCTTCCTCTCTACAACCCCATTTTTTTGAGTTGTTCGAGGTGAAGAGAAGTTATGTGCATAGCCAGATGCTTCACAAAAAAGATCAAAAATACCATTTTCAAATTCTCCCCCATGATCAGTACAGATGGAAATGATCTAGCAAGAAGCTTCATTCTCAACTTGTTTACAAAAACTCGAGAAAACATCAAGAGTATCACTCTTGGAAATGAGAAAGAAGGTCCAAGTATATCTAGAGAAATCATCAACAATCACATGGCAATTGTAAGGCCCCTGAACTTGCTTAATGAGTTAAATGAGATTAATTACCATAACTGAATTCTTAGAACCCTAATATAACCTTTTTATATGTTTTTTAATCATAAGACAAGCTTAAGTTTCAAATTTGGTCCAATTTGGTCACTATTTGAGCAAGTTATGCAATTTTCTGTACATTTTGGACTTTTCTGCAATTTACCCAATTGAGGGGCTTTCTTTGCAATTTGTCACATACATTATGTTCCTTAGATTTTATATTATCATTCTTGATATTTTTGAGCCATGGGGATCCTACCTAGTTGAGCCATAGTTTGAAGGTGTTTTCATCAAGGGTATTTTAGGGTTTACCCCTTCACAGATGAGCTACTTTTAGTAGTTATCAACTAATGAATTATGTGATTGGCTGGGAATTTCGACAAAGGAAAGATAATAAAGTTACTAGGGACAGTGGGGGATCTTCTTGTATCTATGATTGTATATTCTTAATAGTTTAAGGCCATAAACACATGGGGAAGCTACTTTTACACCTCATGCTTGCTTCTATCCTTATCCATGGGCTATATTTACCTCTTCCTTGCCCAAATACGAAACTATGCTTGCTTTCTCTTTCCTCTAACCTGGAGCAACGAATACACTCTGTTTTTCTATAGAACCAACTGCTCTAAGGCAGAATACAACTCCTTTTTGGAGAAGAAGGTCTCCTAAGGCTCCATCTAGCCCTACATAGGGTTTCCAAGGTCATCTTCTAGGGAATTCGACCAAGGCAAGTTTTTTTCTTCCTTCCTTCTTCAGTTTCCTTGCTCTTCTCCTTCCTTAGACCTTCCTCCAGGTTGGAACCCTGCTTCTCCCTGGTTAAAGTGGCTCTAGAACTCAAAAATATATCCTTCTTGTTTCTTTTTCTAGGGTTTTTCTTCCTTGTGGAGAGAAGTGCTTATTTGGTCAAGTTCAGATCTGAATCCAAGGTTTTCTTGCCCTATTTTCTTGATATTCTTGTTGTTTGGGATCTGACCTACTCTATAGAGGCGAGTTATATAACATTCTTCACTTATATTTCTTACTAGAAGCTTGTTAGTTTATGTTTATGCCTTAATGTGTTGATTTAAGCATAGAGAAACCATGCTTGTTTAGAATTATGAATTTTTGTGGTGTTCCCTGTTTTGTTCCAGTTCTATATGAACTTGTAAACATGTGTATGATCTTTATAAGCCGTAACATGATCTGGGACAGGTTGATAGCATCAACCTTTGGTGCTAAGCACAAAATAGTTAATGGTTCAAATTAGGGTTTTCAAGCTATTTCATTCCCTATCACACAACCGATGGTCATACCATTCAATAGCCAATGGTGTTGCTATTTTGGCAACTGATGTTCATGATCAAGGGTGTCAAATTTATGGTGACAACCCATGGTCACCCCCTTAGGTCAGGTTTTGACTCAATTAGATGTTTAATTGTCATCCACTAAGTATTCTAATGATGTTATCAATCGGTAATGATATTGGCTTAATATTTGATGGTGTTAACTGAATGTATTACTGATCTAGCAACCAATGGTGACCTAATGATCACAATTAATGGTGGATCATTTCATCACCATATATGATGAATTAGGAATTTAATTGTAAATTTGACTAAACCTTAAACCAATGGTTCCTTGGTTCAATTGATTTAATGGTTAGACTTATACTTCAATTGATAACCTTGAACAATGAACCTGATCCAATGAATAGTATTGGATGCTTCAACATCCAATGGATTATAATAAATCACATGGTATTATATGTGTGTCCTATTGATGATAATTCGATGGTTCAATATCATTAATTTGTAGCTTTACCCTTGCCATCATATAGTTATATACGATAAATCACTATAATAAGTGGATGTGTAACTCCCATATGATCTAGCTTGTTATACCTAACCTTAATGTAATTATATGATGTTGATTGGTTATAATCAGACCTCTTGAATGATTAATGTGATAATGAATTACACTCTCCTTGTGTTGAAACCACAATGTAGTATTATTTGAATATCATAGTGCCTTGCCATGTTAATATCTATGGACACATATGTGCTAATGAGCTTTTGAGCCTTGTTTAAGGCATGAAATGATGATGATAAACTTACTATGAATAATGTGATGGTCTTAATGACCTTTGGGCATGTTTGAAGCCATGATTGAGGTGAAATCCTCTTCATGTTCCAATAAGGGTTAAAACCCTAGAACTTGTGATAAGATATTGGTATCTTGTAAAAATATGATGATAAGTGTAGTCCATTAATTTGCAATAAATGATAGCATGTGGTAATGTGATTAAGATTTATATCTTAAATATTTTATATCTTTTGAAGTTGTTATACATATACTCTTGTTATAAATTCACCCAATTGGCATAACTAATTAAGTGAAACTCTAATCATGTAGTGTCATGTTCCATAGATCTATCTGAGTGTCAGAAATTGCCAGATAGTGAAATGAGTATTCCTAACGGATACTCGAAGCACATACTGATGAGTATGCAGGGTGCTTGTCATCCTGAATTCAAGTGTTAGGGAGGATGACAGTGGTCATACCTAGCCCTCAGTTTGAGAACGGCTGCAGTCGTGTCTTGGTGATTATATATATTTGATGATGAGATTGGAGGACAATTGTGGTTGTACCTCGGATGGTAGGGTATGCGTACCCACCTCCTTTCACTAGTGTCATGGCCTGTACCAAGGACGGACTAGGCTGTTAGCAACTTGACCTTATGTATCATTGTGGCGGACCCGTATTGACCAGGGGCGGAGAAGATCTTAAGAGTCCATCTCTTCCTAGATCTTGTATGGCACTGATTTCAACTTAGTAGTGGTCAATTGGGACTTGAGTGGTATTTCTCAAATCCCTTAGGGCAATGTAATAAAAGAAGTGATATCAACTGTGTAGTATAATTACTAGGGTTTAATACGTATCACATTGGTTGATTAACCCTTGTCTTGGTTTTACACTACATAGTTCTTACACGATGCAGACTTATGAAAATTGTACAATTCTACTTGATGTTATAACTTATTTGCTTAACTGCTTAGTATGCTTAAATTGTTCAATCTATTCATATTGTTTATGCAATACCCAAACTGCTCAATGTATTTACTGTTAATTAATATGTTATAATCAATATATGTTGGAGAGAGTTATATCTCTCGTAGGGACTGGGTCTCACCCATGGGTCACCACATTTTTTTAGGTGGTTGCGGGAAACGAGGTTGAGGTCGTGTTGTGGAAGAAAACCAACCTGGTGATCAATAGATTCAAAAGGTTGGTTAGTTGTAGATGTTAGTAGTAGAGTCCTACTGTCATCCCTGTACTCTCAGGTCTGGGTATGGGATGTGTTTTCTAGATGATAAACTCGTATCGACATGAGATTTTTTAGTATGCCAATGTTTCTAAATATATGGCATGTACATGTGAAATATCTTTTGTATGCAGGATGTGACTGAGGTCTTTGGACCCATATGTAAATACTCATTACAGTATATGGGAATGGAATGATGGACCTTTTGTAAATGTTCTAGAGTTTATTTACATTGTTGGAATCAGTTTTAATTATTCCACATTTTTTACTATGTGATAAATTAGTAGTTGATTGTGTTTTCTGTTTTGAGTAATCTCATTAAGCATGATGAGGTGTCACAGCAATACTTGGAACCACGAAGCGATTGATTTCTCATTGGTCCAAATTGATCAATGTGAAGAAGTTCAAGTGCTCGCTTGGTACTAAGGACTCCTTTGGATTTGAAGGAGGACTTGGTTTGCTTTCCTTGGGTACAAGGTTGGAAATCCTCATCCTTTTCAAAATCCAATTTGGTAAGTCCCTTGACCAATTCCATTTTGCTCAACTTTTTCAACTGATGCATATTTACATGACCAAGCCAACAGTGCCAAAGAGAAATATCATTTAAATGACTACTAGGCATCTACCAACAACATGCTTAATAGAGTCAAGCACAATTACATAAAGGTCACCACTTCTAGTTCCCTTATATATGACTTGATAGATGAGGGAATCTAGAATCAAGCAAATAAAAGAGGTAAATAACTCAAGGTAACCATTATCACATAATTGACTTACACTTATTAAATTGTGATGTAGGCCATCCAAAAAAAGAACATTCTTGATACACAAGGATTTACCTACATCACCCTCACCTTTGACCTTACCTTTATTGTTGTCCCCAAAGGTCACTGAACCTCCTTTGTTCTTAGTGAAGTTGTTGAAATGGATTATATCACCTATTATATGCTTTGTGCAGCCACTATCAACAATCCATCTACCTTTTTCCTACAAGAAAGGAGAGTGTCAGTTCCCAACTCAAACTTTGGGATCTGGAGTTAGCTTGGGGACCCATTTCATCTTTGGGTTGGTCCCCTTAGGCTTGTAAGTACAATAAGTAGAGTAATGATCATCACACTTGAAATGAGAACAAATCATAGGGTTCTTAGTGTCGGAATACTATCCAATGAAATAGGAGGCTTCCTTACTCTTTTTCTTACCTTTGGCTTTGTTCTTGCCCTTACGGGCTCCCCCTACAAATCCCAAACCACTAGTACCACTTTGTCAAGGATTTCATTAAGGGGGGTTTTTTCCTTTGAGGAATTTCTACAGAGAGGCTTTAAGTCTATGATTGTCATCATTAAGAGATATGATAGTAGAAGAAAAACTAGCAATATCATCTCTAACATGAACAAGGTCAGACTCCAAATAGAGGGCTTTAATCAAATAAGAATCTTTCTCAAGAGAAATAGAAGCAATATCATTACTAGGAAAGATAGGTCTAGAAAACAAATCATTAACTTGACCAAGCAACCTAGCATTTTCAGAGTTAAGCACTTGAATTCCCTTATGATAAACATCCCTCTCATCCCTACGAGCATCAACAATAAGCTTAAATTTAGCATTTTCAATTTTAAGAGTTTCAAGCTCATTTTGGCTCTTTTGGTTATCTTTCTTAAGAGTTTCAATGTTCTTAAGGTAAACACCATTCTCTACTTCAACTCCATTGTATTGGAGCTCAAGATCAAGATATTGGTCTTTCAAGTTATCAATGCTCTCAAGATGAGTTTTCTCATTAAGCTCAAGAATTTCAAGTTTAGCATACAAATCATCAATAGTTTTTCCTAACCTTTTTCTTTTAGATTTACATTTAGCAAAATAAGAACGGGTAGAAACAAGAATATAAATAAGAGTTTCCTTAGATAACTCATGCAAGCTTACCTCACCAATTTCTCCACTAGTAGAGGCCATGAGTGCAAGGGGACATTCTTCATCTTCTTCAGAGCTAGAGCCACTTGAGGATGATTCCTCCCAAGCTGAATGAGCTACATTCTTGTGTCTTTTATCCTTCTTTTCCTTCATCTTGTACTTTCTCTCCTTCTTGTACTCTTCCTCCTTCTTGGATCTGCCCTTGTGGTGTGACTTCTTGACTTGGGACATTCACTCTTATAGTCTCCCTTTTGTCCACACTTGTAGCATCTAGGAGTAGAGGAGGAGGATTGCTTTCCCTTGAAGTGCTTATCCTTGGAGTAGTTGGCTTCATGCTCACTAGGGCCATCATCTTCAGTAGAGGAGGAGGGAGATGTCTAGCAAGCAAGTTGTTGTTGAAGGATGACCTCTTCCTCTTGTGCTTTGAAAGCACTATCTTTGATCTTATTGGATTCCTTCTCTTCTTACTTGGCTTCTTCATCTTTCTTGTCAAGCCTTGGCTCATGAGCTTTGAGGTTTCCCTTGAAGTGCTTATCCTTGGAGTAGTTGGCTTCATGCTCACTAGGGTCATCATCTTCAGTAGAGGAGGAGGGAGATGTCTAGCAAGCAAGTTGTTGTTGAAGGATGACCTCTTCCTCTTGTGCTTTGAAAGCACTATCTTTGATCTTATTGGATTCCTTCTCTTCTTACTTGGCTTCTTCATCTTTCTTGTCAAGCCTTGGCTCATGAGCTTTGAGGTTGCCAATGAGCTCCTCAGTTGGGATGTCACCAAGGCTCCTCAATTCTTCAATGGAGATCACCTTTGACTCCCATCTCTTTGGTAGAGTCCTCAAGATCATGGAGTTGATTACACCTCTATCAAAAGTTTTGCCCAAAGAAGGTAGGCCATTGATGATCACATTGAGCCTAGAGTACATTTCCACAATCCCATCTTTCTTTCCCATCTTGAAGTTCTCTAGAAGGCTGCTTAACATACATATCTTAGCTTCCTTGACTTGCTTTGTGCCCTCATAGGTAATGTATAATTTATCCCAAATCTCATAGGTGGTGTCCCAAGATGAGATGTGGTTGAACTCTGTTGGGGTAAGGGATGCATAGAGGATGCTTATGGCTTTGACATTGAGCTAGACTTCTTTTATTGCAGCTTCATTCCATGTTGAAATAGCTCCGGTTGGCTCCATGTATTGTGTAACCATCACCTTCCATATATCAAAGTTCATGCCTTGAATGTAGAACCGCATACGCCTCTTCCAATAGAGGAAGTTGGTGTCATCGAAGACCGGAGGGTGCATGGTGAAGCCTCCCTCTAGGTTGAGTGAACCAAGTAGGTTTTCGCCCATCTTCTCGTCTCATGGGAGATTGTTGGAGAAGATCTTTGGCTCTGATACCACTTGTTGGATCTAGGGCTCTAGAGGGGGGTGAATAGAGCTTCAAAATTCTAACAAGATAAGTTAGACCTTCAAATTATATCAATCAAAACCAATAGATTAAAATAAATTTGAAGTCCTAACTAAGAAAGCATAGAAAGGATGAGAGAAATTGAAACATGCACTTGGACAAGGTGGTTTAGAGTGGTTCCACTCTCCAAACTAGGAGAGAGTCAATCCACTACCTAGAGAGGTCAACCTTTAAGACTTTGCAATCCGTGTATACTTATATTCATTCATAAGAGATACAAGGAGACCATCATACATCCAAGGACTTACCTATTCAAGACAAGAGTCTTCCACCTACATAAGGACTTACCCACTTAATCAAGATGTCTTCAGCCTTCAACAAGGACTTACGTACCCACACTTGTACAAGTCCTTGGCTTTGAAAGAATTTTCCCAATCTTCTTGAATCTTGGTCTTTCCCTTCTCCTTCACCTGGAGAAGGTCTTCAACATTGAAGAAGAACAACAACAACTTCACATTCACTCGGAATAGCTTGCTTCAACCTTTTCTTCTTTGACAAAGGGGGTAGGGAAGATGGAATGGAATGAGAGATTTACATACATAAGGAAGTAGCGCTCTTACAAATATCCTAACTCACTCTTAATTACAA
The DNA here is from genome assembly GCA_963693085.1 of Alisma plantago-aquatica. Classification (NCBI taxonomy): domain Eukaryota; kingdom Viridiplantae; phylum Streptophyta; class Magnoliopsida; order Alismatales; family Alismataceae; genus Alisma; species Alisma plantago-aquatica. Next base: position 859,427,964 of record OY856411.1, on the reverse strand, counting down.
TATGCTATGTAAATGAGAGAGAGAAAGAGGCTCAAGGAGTTGAAACACACTCAACTATAGCAAGGACTTAGAATAGCATGAATGAGCAAACTTGGAATGAAGTCCAAGGGGTTTTATTTATAGATGGCGGTGTTCCCTTGAGTGTGGGATCACTTAAGGGCAAAATATAGTCATTTTCCAAGTTACAATAGATCTATTCTATCTCAAAACAACTCACCAATGGTTATCACCATTTTATCTATGTTTTTTGTACTGTACATTTGGTCGAGTTTCAAGAAAGATAACTCAACCGATCCACTAAGTGACAAAGCCAATTTTCAAACTATTGGTCTAGTTTGTTTGGGAAAACTCGACTGATGAGTTAAAATCAATTTTTCTTAGTTGATCGATCGATCGAGTTCTGTAAGTGTGCAACTTGACTGATTGGTCTCTCCAGAAAATCCATCACTGGATCGGTCGAGTTTCCAACTCGACTGATAAACAGCCTATGACATATTTTCTAAATTTACATTTGAAAGATCAAACATTATAATTAAGTGTCCCTAATTTTTTATCATCTTATTTACAAGTCATATCATCAATACAAGTGATTACAAAAATCATCTAAGGTCGTTTGAAGTGATTTTGCAAATTACACACTTGCATTGCTTTTGACTTGAACGTGAACAAGCTAGGGCTTGTGTAATTTGATCCTTTTCTTGTACCTAAAGCCTGAAATCAGTCTTAAACAAACATATTAGATACATATAATGGAATGGTTAAGCCATTATCAAAATATGGGTAATGTATAACTCTCAGGTCAAAAAATACCTCATATGACAGGGATCCATCATTGGCAGTTGGGATTGATGCTTAGGACGAGGAAAGAGGTGAGAGAGATAGATTTAGTAGATCAAGATTAGATATTTGAGAAAAGGCGTGCATATATGAACAATTATGAATGAATCAGAGCAAGCATCAATTATTAATATGGATGTAACAGAAAAAACATGGGTTATTGTTGCATAGAGTACCAATGTTAGCCAAGTAGTTGGTGTCAAAGGAAGGATTCTTTGATCACATGCAAAAAATGAAAGGGACAACTAGTTGTTTCTATTGCTTTAGGAGAGATGAAAGGGGCCTGGAATACGTTGGGTGTGAGGGTCTATTATTGTTATATTTTAGGGTTCACGGTTTTGGGTAAAACCTTCTAGAGAGGCAAAAGATCACCATGACGGGCCCACAAAAGGGCACCCGTATTGAGACGATTAGCCATCCGTGTGGTGTCCTCGGGTGGAAAAATGTAGTCTTTCTTTGGGGATGTGATGGTGAAAATGGGTAAATACTGCACAAAAAAAGTCAGAGCTATCTCTCAGATTTTTTTAGAAAAGGTAATTAGAAAAGAAATATTTGATTCCAAACAATTCAACTGGGCAATTTATGAAGAATAGCCTATTTAAGGCATAATTGAAGGACAAATTACACTTTCAATTCAAAAGAATGTTTTTCCACAGAAAACCTATAATTGGGTTAAAGTGGGTGAAAATGGATGGTATAAATAGGAAAAAATATATGGAAAATGTAGAATAAGGATAAAACGTGGAAAATGTGATGAACTCTTCCATTAGCCAGACATGATTTGTTGGTAAGTGAGCAAAATGAGGTTTCAATAGGATGATAAAATAAAATCTAACTATGTATTGTATCATTCACTAAAATATGTAGTAGTGAAAGATAAAAAGATCTAATTACTACAATATTTGTGTCTAGCATTGTTCTTCACCATGCATAGTGTATTAAAAGAGAACTATAGTAAATAAGCCACAAAGGGTGAATCATCTACTTCAATCTATTTCCCAAGAAAGATCAGCTACATGCAGATAAGTCTTGGTCAACTTTGGTCAACTCATCCATGCTCTCTACCTGAGGGGTTGGAACAATACCCCACAAGAGAAGACAAAGTGGATCTTGTCAGCGTAAAATGATGGTATGTGCATACTAATAGAGATTTAGCAATTATATTGGAAAAATGACATAAAATATATCAAGGCTTCCCAAACAAAAAGGTAAGTACCATCCAAGTGGATATAAAATGAAAACATTCCACCAGACAAAATTAATTAGATGTACTTGCCATGAATTAAAAATAAAGTATGCCTCAAAAGCATAAGGAGATAAGCACATGACCCATCAATAATAATGAATAATCAACATGCGGGTGAGATAATCATATCACTAGTGAAATATAATAGAACAGTGGCAGCTCGAACACATAACCCTAAACCTGATAGAGCATGACACATGACTAGACTCCCAATATATAAGGTAGGCACAAAACCCAGTTATGGGGAACATGAACTCCATCCCAAAGCATAAAAGGCACATAATGAAAAAAGCTAAATATTATACTATTGAAATAACAAGCATGCAATATAGATCCAAATAAAGTGTATTTATAGTATTGATTAAAATAAATTGTCCAACTACAACTGGACATCAGAACATAAAAATTCATCATGAGTAAATTATGGTTTCAGTGTACAAATAGCAAAATATAGATCAAATCCACCAACTAGGGTTCCACTAGAGATAGCATGAACAAGATTAAAAATATTAGATGTCATAGTGTAATAAAGTTGAGTAGTGTCAATATATAACTGATATTAATATAAAATACTCAAAAGAATTCAAATAGATCGCAAAGGAGATATTTCACATATATCCTTCAATTAGGTCAAAAGAGAGAGGAAAAAGTAGATCCATTGCTCAATATGATTATGGAGATGTAACATACCTCAAAGACACTTCTAAAAGGTCAAGGTTTAAACCCTAGATCTATATTATGCACTTTCACCTATAACACATTAGGTATACAAATAATTTATTAAGGTGTATATTATAAACCCTAGAATTTTGACTTCTTATAACAATGGATTTATGTTATGAAACTAAGATTATATTTTCTTATTTCAGAACATGTTTTTACATAATTTTGTGATTATCATATAATTAGTTATAAATTTCTCAAAATAATTTTTTTTATTGAAATGAAAATAAAAAACACCAAAAGGCGCCTCCATTAAACATAAGTATCTTGATGCATGATAGGGCATACTTGTAAAATATCCATCTTAAATAAAACATGTGGCTTAGCATTGAAATCAAATGCTAAATGATCCAAATAACCAGACTGTATTTGAGAAAATTGATTGTTGGCAAGGGTGAACTCATAAAATTCTTGGAAGTGATCATCTTTGTTAGAACTCAATAAAACTAGATACCTATAGAAAAGATCACATGGTTCTAGCTCAGGAACCAGAAGCGATCTCAATGAACCAATGTTTAACTTGAGTTCCTTGAGTTCCCTTAAAACCAACAACCAAAGTTCTGATCTTGTAATGGTTAGAGGAGTCCTCTAAACTCACTACCATGGCCAACATGGAGAAAAAGCATCAAAGGACAAAGAAATCCAAATCAGGTATAGGAAGACTCTTGACAATGACCTATATGAGCTCAGATTAATCACAAAGTTGTTGACGAGAAAACTTAGACCAATATGCGAACAAAACCATGAAACCAAACAAACTGGATTTGAAATTGGAAAAGGGAGAATTCATCCAAGTACCAAAATTGCAAAAGATGAGGGAACTCCAAGCTTCAAGAGGACAAAAATGACTTCTATAGATGGTTAGCAATTTTCAAGGTGGTCTGTAACATGCTGAAGAACTCAAAGTGCCAAAAAATCTAGAGGGAGTTGGGTAGGTAAGCACAAGAGTGATTAGAATCAAGGGGACTTGTCGAATTACACTTTGGAGTTCAATGATGATGTATGGATGGGTATTTGTGAGCGAGGAACCTTGATATGTCTAGGAATTCTATTAGAGATGAGAAGTAGGGGATGTGAAGACCCCTCTGTCAACTCAGAGGTTGGGGAGATGAATCCTATATGATTCATACATCACCATTGTGAAGAGAAGAATATAAGTAGGAAAGGAGGAGAGAAGAGATGTGAGAGACCATGAAAGAGAGGAAGGTAACTACCATATTGTAGAGTCTCAAATTCCTTAAGGATCAGGCGAGGAAGCAACACTAGGGCTAACAATCTCATCCAACAACCCGAGTATGACTCAAACTGAGTGGGATACATGCCATGACAACGTAATCATACAAAAATCTGAGAAAATAAATGCACGACATAGAAACCTTAGATTAACCAAAAAAATAATTTGTGACATGAAAATTCCGAATTAAATCAAATAAAGAAAATTCCAACTTGCAATTGAATTATTATTTAAGTATTTTGTTCTCTAATTCAATAGTTGTATCAAATATTATTTGATTATGTTGAAAATATGCATATAGACTAATTGGAACCTAAGAAATCTGATTGTGGGATTCGATGTAGGTTTTTAGATTATCTTGTATGATTATTAGTACAATTAAGGTTTGACTTAATTATCTTGTTAACTGTTATAATATATTACAATATCCTCAAAACTCAGGATTTATACTCCTAGTATCATTATTTTACTACAAATCGAGTATCATGATATTATCTTACATGATTTAAGTTATTTTAAGTAATTATTTAATAAGTCATTTAATTTCAATATTAATTATATAATGGCACATTAATAACCCCAACATAGTTGGGACTATGGCTTAGATGATGATGAATGACACATTCATAATTGCTATTTACATGAAAAGTATAATTACTATATCATTACTCGTACTGAGCACATTTGATTCCATCCCAACCATTTTTGCATGTTTATATACACCCAATCCATAATAAACACATTTAGGTCATTATATGCGTATTAGTGAACAATGTGACATATATTTTATGAACTCATTCACATATTAAGTCATCGTTAAGTTATTAGTAATTATGAGTGTATCATTATACATGATGTGATGGTTGAACCTAAACCACTTAATGTATTACATATGTTTTCAAGCCTATACATGTTAGAGCTTCCTTTTATGTATTCATGTTATGTGCATTCACTATACGCAATAGGGTTACCTATAACTATATTAGGGTCTAGATTTATCCTCATTTGGTCAAAACATAAGAACCCATCATACTAACTTCCCAATTATGTAATTAGGGTTTTCGGATTCAGGATATCCAAACTTGATATGTTATAGAAAGCATGTGTCGTGTGCATGGACAAGGAACTGATGCCGCAACATTACCCACAAAATAAACTTTACCTCCAAAATTCTTAGTCGTTGGTTTTTTTCCTAAAGAACCATCAAGATAGGTTAATTGTGGTGTGAGTTTCACCTATACGAACCAATAATATAGGATTCCCACCACATGTCCTACAAGAAATTGTCCCCCTACAAATTGTTTTATGTCGTCAGTTTTGATTTTTAAACCAACAAGATAGGCCTTAGTGAGGGTGGAGATTTTTGTAATAGGTATAAGGATAATTGTTTTTGGTTTATGAAAGCAGGATAGACAACAAAGATTTACCTATGTTATCCCTTTCTCTTAAACCAACTCTGAATTTCTACTAATATAACTCTCAAAGTTTCTTCCCTCATTCTGTGTTTCCCTAACACAATACCTAAATCTATTGCAACCACCACTCTCTTCTTCTTCTCTATTCTTCACTTTTTTTACCGCTTCTCCATGTGATATTGTTGCTACTTCCTCTTCTTCCTCCTCTCTTTAGTTCTCTCGTCTTACCACTGTCACCATCACCAATTTTGTTGTTCTTCTTCTTCCTCTCTCTAGCACCCTCTTCTCCCTACTCTGATCAGATTGCTAGGTCTTCTTTTTCCACTACTATCACAGCTGCTATTGCTGCCGCTTGGGTCTCCAACAGTACTGCTTGGACCAATAGCCACTGCAGACCACCCGCCGCCACTGACTCTAGTTTCCATTCTTTGTGGGTAAGATGTAATTTCCTTTTTTTACTTTTAAGCTCTAATTGTTTATTTTCTATGAATTCGCATGTATTATAGCTTATTACATGCTTGTTAGGTCACTAAATTATAATTTTTATCGAACTAGAATAGAAAATTATGCGTAGGAAAATGCACGAATGGTTGCTTGTTTGGTTTTTTAAGAATTCTTCATATAAACCTTTAATACTATGTTTGGTATTATTATGCATGTTCAGTATGAAAAGTATGTCTAGCGTTGTTTATCATGACCAAGCCCACCCTAATGATGATATATTCTGATAGATGACCCACATATGTGGCATAGAGACCTACCTTATTCTCCAAACCCGAGTCTCTAAATCTAATGTTATAAACCCCAAACCATAATCGATTAACCCTAATTTATAAATCCTAGCATTGGCCTAGAAACATGTCCAAGATTTACTCATTGGGAATAAATCATGGATTGTCCCCGGTTTGGGACTGTTCTTGAACACTAATCTAATTAGGATGTAAGCGTATAATATGCATTCAATTTTCAATATTTTTTTATCACTTTCCCTTTTTTCTCTAAGTACACATGTATGTAGCATTTTCCCACCGACATCGGTGTACTTAGAGAACTACAGGTAAACGCTACGAAAATATTCTTGAAAATTGAATATGAATTATACACTTACTAGTGAGATTAAATTGTGACATCAGCTATCATAAAAAACTGATGATGTACACATGTGTCATATGTTACCAAAAGAAAATTGATGCTCAGTGTCTTTATCAGTTAATTTATAACTGACAAGAAAGTACAACATCGGTTCTATAAGTGAACCAACATGCAGAATCCACTCCATCATCGGTTGTGACTCCATAACCAACATCATAGATCTATGTTGTCAGTTACTCAAAGAAATCCTATCAAATATAACCTAAGAACAATTTATTATTTATAGTTCATATCACATTACATCGTTGGTTTCTTTATGTTAAACCAATGACACATAGTTATTTTTATGTTGGTTTAGCATTTCAAAGGAACTAACACTAGGTCTATGTTGTTGGTTGCATCGTATCCTAGAAACTAACTATGAATGGCTTCAATTGTGTTGTTGCCCACTTAGATGCCAGCATCTAACTGACAAATTGGCTAAAAATAATCAACACTACATGGTGTATCTATATTAGTGTAAAAAGAACTTCCCTTTATACCCTAGCATTGGTATCTTTCCTAGATATAAAACATTTGTGAACAAAAGACATATAACATAATGAAGGTGATACCTTCACACACACTAGTTTTCCAACAACTAGACGCGTCTTACATCAATAGAGAACACAATGGTTTGGATCTAGATCCAGAACCACCACAAAGAAATTGGATATATGAGAAGAAGAAGATCCAGATTGGCCACCAAGCTACTACACAATTGTATTCTTTGGGAATCACTTCTCTAATCCTCCCCACATGTGCCTAGGCCTTTACTTCATCCATGAGGATGAGGGAGAACATGGTGGTGCACCACCTTAGACACCATGTAGAAGAGGAACAGAAGTTGTTGATGTGCTAGTCATCCCGAAACTTCCTTTCTTCTCCTATCTTGAGTAGTAGTCCTTAGGGTGACTTCCTCTCTTCACGAAAGAAGTTTGAAGACCAACTTGCCTCACAAATGGTCTCAAAATATGTATCTCACCCTTTGAGATGTGCCTCCGTTATATTAGAGAATCATGAGCTTGGAAAATACTAATTCCAATCCATTTCCTAATTCCAATCCCAAAAGTATCCTTACATGTGTGACCTAGTAGGTTCCTAATTATGTTGGTAGTGATGTTCAAAATAAAACAAGCAATGATTGGGGTTTCAAGAGACACATTGTTGCCATGTAAGTAATAAGAATGAGTTGCATAAGAACTACAGCATGTAAAATGATCAATGTTTTCATGATCATATAATCCCTTTTTTACAAATCCCAAAGCCAAGTGTCCAATTCTTATGAAGAATGGAAACACTAAGAATAGATATGGATCTATCATGTATGTAATCATCCCATTATCTTGCATGAAAGGACATGGAAAGAATAAAATGCATTCATCATCTTGTATGTAGGACATGACAATATGATGTGCTCATCTTGATAACTCGTATGTGGGACATGATGAGTGGATGTCTGTCTAGTTCCAGTAAGGGTTACTGGAATACCATAAGAACTTGATAAGTACTTCAGAAGTACCAGTTCTATGGAAATAAGGAAGGGTTCACTGTAAACAGTTACACTGATGCGAACTTCCAAAAAGGACAGAAAATTAATCACAAAATATATATGTGATATATATAAAAGTGAATGTTTGTTGATAAATGGAAACGTTCCAATAAAGTTGTTTGAAAAGGAAATGTTGAGTATCCGTGTGTTAAAGAACAACAATGGATACTATATGGATCTAGGAGTTCATAGAGATGAACTTATAGATATTCCATTCATTGATGACAAGTTAGGAGAGCTTGGTCATCCAATGTGGCTAAAGGTTAGCAAAGGAATACTAGATCGCATATTACGGCAACTCCATCTCATACGTGTGACGTACAACAAAAAGATGAGAGTCATGCAGTTAATACCGACACTGGAAAAGTGTTGCCATAACTCACTATATTAGCACTAGAGCACAGTAACATGTGGGTCATGTTTGAAGATCACTAAGAATATGATTCAAGGGTGATTGGCTCACAGTGCAAGTGGGAGTCTGTTGGTATGTATGCCCTGAGAGCCAATCATGGGATGATTGGTGGGATACATTAAGATTGATTTGATAAACATCAACGGCAAGCTTCCAATTCTTTCTGGTTCAGTCATATGAGATAATGATAGAACAGATTGAATGTCTAGAGAATGACAATACTCAATGACGTATGCTTTTAGGTTGAGGACCTGAATGATGAGATCATACAGATGCTAAAAGTTTGTACATTCTTATTATGTCCCTAGTCGGATGTCATTGTGGAAGGTAGATAGACAACAATGACACACAAGACTAGATTGTGGTGTTGGTTGATGACAGAATCTCATTAGTCATGATATGGAGATATCAAACCAAACACATAGGTACTTGTTAGAGAACATGCATGCCAGACAGACCCACCGTGAGTTTGACACATGAAACCATGACATGGTAGTCACAGTCAGTTCTCACAGTGATGGTGGTGAGTGTGATTCTTTGACCTGAAATCACTACACTCAACACATTTCGTTGGGTACACTTTGACATCATCAAATGCAGTCCTCAAATATGGGTTGTTATAAAGGTGATGATTGGGTGGCTTTGACACATGGGGCTTTTTAGGGGTGAGTGATAGATATGGGATTTGTCCCTCCTGAGGGAGTTTGATATCCATGGACACTTGATGAATAGGATTGAGATAGGCGTGCACATATGTGTGAATCAATATGTGATATTGATGTCATACATATCTCCTCCAATCTACTCTGAGGTCAAGAAAGTGAATGAACATTGACAGGATGATTGTTCCATGCCTTGAGTTCATTCGGGATATCAGTGACAAAGGAATTATACATTCACTGTAACACCATTCACGGATTGTAGGATTGAAAGTTGTTCTCCAACTTTTCTATTTCACTTGGGTAGCACTTATGTGTGACTAGGCACCGCTCTTTGCTTGTGAAGTCATAAGTGTTATGGACTTTCACTGCCAACGTGAAATGGACCTGTAGGGTCACACACATAGGATTTGACCTGGAAGAGGAGTTTATCCACAAATGATGTTTAGATTGATTACTAAAGGAGTTTAGTAGTTCAATTAAACACTCAATTAATTGATAGATCAGTATCATAGTGTTCATGGTGTTGGACCGATTGATTAGAGTATCAGATTGATTAAAACTGTAATTGACTAATTTTGCATAGTCTGCTACCCCAACCGATCGGCTCATGAGATGAACCAATCTGCTCAGGTTGTTGAACCGGTCGACTCAAGTTGTGAGTCGATCGACTCATGTGTCATGAAATGATTGACTCAATTGTTGGACCAATCGATTCATGTGACCAACTGAGATCATTTGGAAAGTCCGAAGACTATTTTGTAAATATAATTTGTTTCGCTTGAACAAATTTGATTTGGACAAGGATTAATATTTGATTAATCAGAAACAAATATGAAAGTCAATTTGAGTTGGACCAGGACGACGAACCGATCGGCTCATCAGTGAACCGATCGGCTCAGGTGTCCCAACCGATCGGTTCAGGTATGAACCAATCGACTCAGGTCCCCAACCGATCGGTTCATGCTTGAAACGATCTGTTCAGGTGGCGTAGTTGGTTATTTTATGGAAAATCTCGAACCCTTCTACGTGGAAAATTCCAAACCCTTATACTCATGTTCAATTCCGCATTGCCCGGGGTAGAGAACCCTATCCCATGACCCTCCTATATATAGGGGTAGTGGGGGCTTCTCAGGAACAACAACTCAGAATACTAGTTGCTTTGCAAAGTTGTCATTCTCTCTAGTTTTGGTAACTGAGAGAGAGCTCGAGCAAGTGCTACCCGATAAAAGAGGCACATCAAGGGAAAGACAACTGTAGAAAAGCAACTAGTGGTAGGAGAGTGTGTAAGTGACTAGTACGCTGACAGGAGGGTGCGACTCCTTCCGATTCCTTGTGGGACAAGGAGATCGGAGTTCCAGGTGGTCCGTGTGGACTACTTAAGAGGTGGGAGACTTCTGCCGCTCGGAGGACAGCTGTCAATCCCGACAGTCCCGGTGAGACCAGGAGCTGTACAAACACCGTCCAAGATCGGAGGTTAAGACTGCGTAAGCCGCGAGGTAACGTCGCCGAGTAGGCCTCGGGACAAGGTATGTCTCCACAAACCATCCTTCCTATTGTATAGACGTTGACGTGATTCCTTTATTCTGGGTTTGGGAGAAATTTTTTGTTTCCTCTGCCTTCTCTGTCTCCCCTAAAACCCAACAGAGCCTGTGGTATCATATCACAATGGACTCCACCTAGGACACCACAACATACTGTTGTATCAGAAAGAAAGAATCACACATTGCTAGATATGGTAAGATCAATGATGAGTTTTTTCGATATTCAGATTTCCTTCTGGGGTTATGCTCCAAAAACCGTAGTGTTTACACTAAATCGTGTACCATCTAAATCAGTTCAAAAGACTCCATATGAGATAGGGATTGGAAAGTGTCCAAAATATCTTTTATGAGGATTTGGGGGTGTAAACTTATATCAAGAAAAGGTTTCCTGAAAAGGTTGGCCCTAGATAAGATAAATGCTATTTTTTTGGATATCCCAAGGAAACCAAGGGATACTGCTAGTATTAAAGCTTGGCCCTAGATCAGATAAATATTATTTTTTTGAATATTCCAAAGAAACTAAAGGATACTACTAGTATAACTCAAATGACAATAAAGTGTTTGTTGTCAAGGATGTTGTATTCTTAGATAAAAGGAATTTATCCAAACGAATCAGTGGGAGAAAAGTAGAACTCAAAGAAGTTTGAAACCAACGAAAAATCATTGAATATGTAGAGGTACAAGAGAAGCATAGAGAATCACAAACCATTTTAGAATCTCAAATTCCTCATGTAACACGAGAACCTCGTAGATCTAGTAGGATATGCCTTGATCCAGAAAGATTTTGTTATCTTGTGACTTAAGAAGGAAATGAATTGGTCATTGATATTGAACCAATTATCTACCTAGAAGTTGTTAAGCCAGAATCTGAGAAGTGTCTATGAGATTTGAGATGAAATCTATGTACACTAACAAGGTATGGACCTTGGTGGATCCACCTGAAGGAGTAAAACCCATAGGGTGCAAGTGGGTCTTCAAGAAGAAGATTGACATAGATGGTAATGTACAAACTAATAAAGGTTGATTGGTTGCAAAGGGTTTCCAATAAGTTCAAAGTGTTGACTATGACAAAACCTTTTCTTCAACTGCTATGATTAAGTCTATCAGGATCATGCTTACCGTTATAGCTTATAATGACTATGAGATTTGGCAGATGGGCGTTAAAACGACATTCCTTAACTGGAATATCTTGAGGATGTCTATATGACACAACCTAAGGGTTTTATTAGTCAAAAAGATGCAAATAAAGTTTGTAAGCTACAAAGGTCAATCTATGCATTCAAGCGAGCATCTTGTAGCCAAAGTCTTCAATTTGACCAAACAGTCAAAGATTTTTGTTTAATTCAAATTGAAGATGCATTGTGTGTTTACAAGAAGGTTAGTGAGAGCATGATTGTATTCCTTATATTGTATGTGAATGACATACTATTGATGAGAAATGAAATACCTATTTTACCGATGGCAAGGACTTGGCTTGGAAATACATTCTCTATGAAGGATTTGGGTGAAGCATCCTATATTTTAGGAATCAAGATCTATAGAGATAGATCTAGAAGGCTTCTTAGACTAAGTCAGAGCACATACATTGATAAAGTGTTGAAGATGTTCAACATAGAGGACTCAAAGAGAGGAAATATGTCTGTGTCTCATAGCATTGCTATCTCTAGCTCAATGTCCCAAATCTTATGAAGAAAGGGAGCGCGTTAATCAGACTCCATATGCGTCTGCAATTAGATCTGCCATGTACACAATGTTATGTACTCACCCCAATGTCTTATATATCTTGAGCATGACAAGACAATATCGGTCAGATGATTGTGTTGTCTGCTAGACTATCGTAAAGAACGTCCTTAAGTACTTGAGAAGAACTAAGCATCAGTTCCTTATCTACGATGGTGAGGAATAGTTGGTGGTAAATGACTACACTGATGTAATTTTCTAAACTGACAAAGATGATTATCGATTGCAATTAGGATTTGTATTTTTGGTTACAACGATATAAAGGGTTACATGCTGAAAAAATAATTTCTCTCTCCATTAATTTTTTTATGGGTTGGATTTTTTGTATTCACATAGGGTGTCCTATTCAATAAGTATAGGAAGCCTCCTATACTAGCAGTTTTGCATTACCACTACACTTAATTTGACACATAAAGATAAGTACAATTTATAAACAAATTAAATTATCTTTTTACATACATTTAAACAGGCCTCTCCATAGACCACCCGTTAATCTACCCTTCCTGACCGCCAATAATCTCAGTTCCAAGACCAATGGCGTCTTTAAATGGATCCGAAGAATGTATCCCCGGTTAATTGGTGTGTTCAGCTCCTCCCATGTTTCAGTTGGTTAGGAGGGTTTGATTCTCGTCCTTCCTAACTACACCGAATTCCAACTGCAACTGCTAGCGTCGCCATGTGCCTCGTGACGTGATGTGCGTTGCGGCTGCTCCGTTTTGTCTTGTGTCCACACCACCAACCCTAAGACCCTACCCCACTAGTAACCTTTATTTTTCACCCAACATTGTGCTAACGATAATATATTATGTACTTGAAGCTGGTGCATTGTCAGGATCGGTCTATAATTCTCTGCGGACACTCGGCTCCAGACACGCGATGAAAATCGCCGAATGCCCGATCTTCTGTCCAGTGTTCGTAAGATAGAAATTGATGATAACCTAGAGCCCAAAAGGTTGAAAATAAATCTTGTCCTCACCTGCTGTTCTCTCTTCTTCTTCCACACACTGTTCACTTTACCTCAACCACCACATGCACACTTCAGTGAATGATGATGATACAATTTTGTCGGGCTAGCTACATCCACGAAATCATCCTCCCAGTGGCTCTGGCGACACTTGCTCGAGGTAAAACAAAAACCGAAATGCGTTCAGTCTTATGTTTCTAATTCTTCTACCTTGCCTACTTTGTTTCGCTTCACCCTGCATATGGTCGCCGGTCGGGCCCTAGCTCCCGATGTGGGACAGTCCGGAAGTAGGTATCAATCACCGCCCTGCAGTCAGCAATCAAGTTTTACCAGCGCCGGTGGTTGGCAACGGAACTGCTGCTGTCTCCTGGCTAGTTGAAAAAAGGAAAATGCTAGGTGAACACAACTCTTACATCAGAAATGAGCACTAGTTTTATTTTTTTATACATAGAGCAATGGCATGACAAATAGATCATGTTATTTTATTGCTTTGCTTTTTGAGTTTGTGAGGGGTTCCATTTCTGGTCCTAATTCTAATCTGCATAGCAAACCTCTTGAAAAAACAAGTGGAACCGTGTAAGGAACGTGAGTATTTTTTCATGGCGACGGCGCGGAGGAGGAAGGAGCTCCTTTCTCAACCGTTGATAGTCACTATGGTATACCGTCTCATTAATACAGGCACACACACCTGCGGACACATGTCGCTGTAACGATCCCTTCGGTGAAGAACATGTGCGGCCCCTAATTGCCATTGTAGGAGTTTGTCGGCGGAGGGGGTCGTGTCCGTTGGAATGATGACGTTAATCGGTGACGACGAGTGGGCTAAATAGGCCGTCGTAGGGACTCCGGATAAGGGATGTGATCCTTGATGTTGATGTATATATACGTTGCTACATCGTGCATGTGGGCCAACTTGGCAACGTCTATAAGGATAGGATGCACGGTTTTGGAAGGGAAGGGGCCAAGATGGTGGTGGTGGTGGGTGAGTGGAGGTGGGTGGGGGTGGGGTTCAGCAATCATCAACCTCAACATGCAATTCATATACTTGTAATGGATTGGGCGGTTTATTGGATGAAACATTATACAATTATAAATGGAAGGAAACCTACACAATAAATGAGTAGGGTACTATGTAAAACAGGTAAAGCAACATAAAGATATAGATACTACACAATGAACAATCGTCTTTTATGATACTTCCTATCTCAAACACGTGTGCCAAGTCTTACCCATTTAGGGTCCTATTTATTCCGGTCATATACCTACAAACTTAACAATTTTTAGGTTAGGTCAATCACGTGCTCATCGGTCTGAGTTGGGACTCAAACTCCTAAAGTCATATCAGATTTATAGTATTATAATTTTTTCATAATTGAATTCGTATGCAAACTCACATGGATATGTGTATTTCATGAAAAGAATTACACGTCTACGAACATGACCCAAAATTTATCCCAATCTAAGCCAATGGGATATGCATCGAACCAGCTCAAATTCCTAACCCAAATGGGACGTTGATTCTAATTTTACCTATATGGAAATTATGTCTATCGTAAATTCAAGATCAGTATGGGCATGGTCTATGGAAGATCATCTAGATGACCTTTGATGTGAGTGAGATTTGTAAAAGGAGCTTGGTCAGGAGTGAATAATTGCAGTTATATAAAGATCATGCAGATCTTATCCAGAAGAGATAAGAAGTGAATGAGAGAACCTCTAGACAGACAAAAAAGGTAAGTCGGTGCCCATTGTTATGACAAAGAATTCAAGATTAGAGATCATTTTTTCTCTCTAAAAGTTAGTCCCATAAATTCCATTTCCATGTCCATGGTGAAAGAAATGCACAATAATAGATATATAAGATCATTTTAAGGTTGTTCACTGAGTTGGATAAAGTTCTTATAGGTTGTCCTTTCGACCATCCTATGATCTAATGTGTACTTCTAACATCTTTTATTGAATTATATACCTCCGACATCCTTGCTCATGATCCCACTGAGAAGAAAACACTTATCTTATGAAAAACTCATTTGAGGGTCATTGACACTCAAACTTAGAAGTATAATAACAAAAATATAGTGTTAGTAAACATTCTTTTGATTAGACACAATCTTGAAGAATACACATTGGATCTTAAGATGAGATGAAGTACTCAAAATCCTCAAGTTCTTGAAATTTTGAGTATGTTATTGAAGGAAGGGAGGTTGTAACATTGTTATTTTTGGATACATTCATTACTACCTCCTAACTTACTTCTATCAATAAATCTAGATTTTAGGTCACGTACCTAGGTTTGCAGTTATTATCGCTAACCCAAACTTCTACATTGCAAAGTCCATGGATAAATATGAAGTTGGAGAATATATCTTGACTTAAGTACAAAAACAATAATTAATATATTATTATCAATATCAAAATGCATTATTTGATTTTGTGATGTCTTGTTAACAACACTAAAAACCAACACTATATAAATTATCTAAAGAAAAGGTTGAGAAATTGATTATGTTTTGGTAGAATTACATTAAGGATAGACGACTTTATATGGTAGAACAAAATAATTCTTAAAATATCTTACGAATCAGAAATGCATAGTTTAATATATTTTGAATTAATTTAGAACCATCAAATGAAAACCTAGAGTCACACAAATTTATATTATATTCTTATCCTTTCTTAACCCAATGTTCTTGTCACCATCTATCATGGATCTATTTATTACCCAAGTCCTCAGTCCTAGTGTCTAGATAGCCAAAGGTGTGAGAACTCAGGCGTCTGTCTGTAAAATAGTATAAGAACACATGAGTAGTATATATGAAAAAGACAAAACAAGACTAAAGAGATAACAAGATACATAATGGAGAAGGGAGTCATGTACCAATCTTCATTACTAGTACATCCCATTGGTGTTTCATTTTATGGGTTACTTATCCCAATAATGAGTGCAGTGGATCTTTATTTGACATCTAAAATTTTGATAAAAGAAATATTATCGATGCTAAAGCATTAAGTATGACATGAAAATGTGTGTAAATACAACTAAGGTTAATATGGATGTGCTCGTCTAGATCATTCTACTAAGAAAAAAATAAGGTGACAAACGAATTTCTTTATAAAAAGCTTATTTTAAGTTATATTTTTCATTATATCAACATTAGCCTTTGACCAACTTCCAAAAGGAAGGGTCCATGAGGGGTATTTATGGACAAAAGCATGAATGTCACATGTTCCTACATTAGGAGTCCCAAGATCAAAGTCAATGAGCTAACCCTCTTTCAACATGCCTTGTGTTCTTACCCTAAGAACTCAGACAGGTACATAAGGTTATATAATGTATTTCTCTATATTATGTTCAAGGTTTGTCAACATAGTGCAATTAAGAGTGAAAGTAGTATACATATTAAAAATAGCTCAAACAAGTAACTAAGTATCCAAGCATCATTAAAAACATACTACAAAGAATCCACTATATATAGTAGGGTCAAGAGATTAAGCATACCTTGTGAGTAGTAAATTATTTTATCATCTTTAGAAAAGATTCCTCGATAAGGCCGAATTTAAAGTGGGTCTAAGATGTAAAAAGATAGAATATGGGAACTTAGATCAGTCATTTCTAAATAAGAAAAACAAAATATTTTCATGTGGATGTTTCTCTGGGCTTCAGGTTTCAAATATTGCAATCTTACTTCCATTGTTCCAAACATGCTTGTATTTAATCCACTTAGTACAAAACGTCAAAGCCATACCTTAGGTCTAGGTGAAACATCCAAATTATAAGAGTTATTAGATAAATATAAACTCTAATTTTTAAATAGGTGAGGCATGAGATAGGAAATATTATCATGTTTCAACATGCAAGAACATGGTCAAGTCATGTTATATCAATTTTATACAATATCACCAAATTCCAGAGTAATATGAGCATAAGGGAGTATAAGGTAGATCAAGTTGCAATTTAGTGTTACATACATGATTAGCCTACTTATTTAAAGTCTTAAGATGACATATATAACACTAGGGTACATTTCTTGCAAGATTTGAAGTCTATGATCAACATGTGCATTTAATCATGTTAGGTGTCACATTTATGTCATGTGTAATCAGAAGAGCACATGAGTATGTTACATTGCATTTCATCTCTTCAAGTCGCATTAAGGACTAATTTGAAGGACAACAATGAGGTTTTCACATCTAGGATCAACTTTTGCATAAGGATTTAAAGATCCTATCATATAAGTACTTAAAGGTCACATTTTAGGGGATATTAGTCTACAAAGGTAAAAATTTTATGTCAAATGAGTAAATCATGGAAAGTAGGCATACATTCCTACTCAATCATGGCACCAAGAATCTTAAATTTTACTAGTCATTTCGAAGTTAGATGATCATACAATAGAAAGATAGACCAAAGTTCCATCTTTGATTAAGATACAGCATGTATGTACGTAAAAGGAGTCATTTTAGGTCAAGAAAGTCCTTTATGGTATATCCATAAGATCCAAAGCATTTTTCATGTAAAAATTGAAGAAAAGTTATTGATCATGAGGTATCGTAAAGTTTTGGAATGTAGAATCCAGGTTGGGCATTTCTTAGTATTAATATTCTTCATTAGACTTATAGCAAGTATTTTAGGGAAAATAGTGAAGATATGATTGTAGTTATATCTTAAAAGTATTTATATTGGACAGAACACATTTTTTTGATAAAAACACATATATTATTTGAACATTTTGGCCAAATGTTGCAATGAGAAATGGTTTTACAAGGTTTACCATATTTCATGTGAACTAAACCCTCAGATTTAGATCTAACGGATGAGGAGGTCATTTGGCACGTGGGTAGTGGGTCTGCCCTTCATGTCCTAGATGGGCACTGACCCTGACCCACTTTTTTTCTAATGTAGTTTTACCACCAACATCATCTGTTGGAAACACGCGACCTCCAACCATCACTAATGTTGACCCCACCTAGCAATGGCGTGCCTGATTGTGGCTCAACATGAACCACATGCACCTGGGCCCAGTCTCTAGCCCCAAAGGGGAGTGGCATCCCGCAATCTTGGCTTCCCAAGTGGGGACTCAATGACCTGAGGGTTTCCCTACCATGTGTGGTCCTCCTGTGGACAACCCTATAGGCGGCATCAAAGGCATGACTCTTGCCAGAGCAAAAGTGGCGTTCAGGCCAAACACATTGGAGAAGGTTGCATCCTAGATGCCATGGCTCGAGGTAGTGAGTTGTAGATGAAGCCGACCTTCCAAAGTTCTAATGATGACCAGGGTAGAGCCACCCAAAAGTTTAGGTAGTGGAACTGTAGGAAGAAGGGGGAAGAAGAAGAACTAAATCCAGGTTCTAGGTTGCTAACAAGGCCAAGAAAGGAAGAGGGAAAGAAGTAGAAGAGGTTTTAAATGTGAAATAGGGATCAACTTGTGTAAGGGTGGAGGGAACAAGACTAGTTGGTGAGGTGCAACACCAGGGCCACCATCCATGGTATGAAGGTGGAGGGCAACACCTCAATCGTTGGATGGGAGTGTAATCCACATATGTTGGATCCAAAGCCTAATGTTAACGGTCCACTGAGATTGGTAAAAAAATAGGAATTGGATCTCTAATGAAGAGAAAGTGGGTAGTGGGTTTCCCACACCCGCAATTGGTCCCCTAAGGGTTAAATTCGATTGAAAGGGGCTAAATACAAAGTTAAAATGAGTCGGTTTTAATTGGGCATATCTCTCTCATCCTAGCTCACAATTCAGCGAAATTTAGTGCATTGGAAATGTAAGAGTGCCATATAAACAACCAACTATGTTGGGGGTGATAAAATACCCATATATGTTACTAAAATGGGATGAGAGATGATGATGTCAATATAGTTGCAAACTTGGATTCATATCAAATTGAGTGCCAATACTTGATGTGTGAACATAAAATAAAGTAAAAAAGAATGAAAGAAACTCAAATTATAAAATTGATGGAAAGAGTGAGAAATTTGCACAAATACATAGTAGATATTGCATTACTGAGGAGAGAGAAAAGTCCAGACCATCATACCATTGAATCATCTTAACCTACATCCTAATGTATAATACATGTAAGATAATAGCCCCTACCTTATCCTAGATCCATCATATTCCTTGTTTGTTCTTTAATAAAATCTTACAGACGCACACCATCATTCCAGATAATTCCTTCACTAACCATTATTCTATTTTTTAGTAGTTAATTCCCTACCTAATTGTGTTTTACCATTGTGGTATTGGGTGACCAAGTAAAAACCATGGGCTGGACATGGATGGATGAGCCTGAAAAGATGGAGTCTGCACCACATTTATGTGAGAAATGAAAAAATCATTGAAAATTCATTTCAAAAATCTCTTGGACGTGGACATAAAGGATGTGTGGAGAAATGGATTTGGCATGAAGTGACACATGGGGGAAGTGTTAGGAACTGCAAAGATTCCCTAGCAATATCATAAGTCTTGGTAATGCTATGGCATTTAATTTTCATTAAAGAGTTCTTATGCGTGCATTATACGATATAAAAAGTGACCACCTTCAAATCAAGAATTAGTAATAATGGGATATATTGGTTAGCACTAACAAGAATGCTAATGTCCTCACATCAATGAGGGGTTGGAAAGGGGGAAGAAGATAGAAAGAGGATATAGAAGAGTAACCAAAACAACACCCATGAAAATGATGTTATCAATATCAAGATTATATTGGTGACCACCCCATGTACTTATATCCTCATACCACTAAGGGGTTGGTAAAATGGGGAAGGTGAGAGAAAATCACATTATGCATGCTTGATCTATATACCTACCTTGCTTGATCATTGTTCAGGAGGAAAGGAAGCTATTCTCACTCTAGGGGTGGATCTACTCCAATAGCCTAGTGACATGGTTTCCAATATCTGTGTTCTATATGCTTGTAGAGAGACCACAAAACACTAGCCTAGGAGCGTACAACCTTCTAGGCTCACAAAATTTTATTATAGCCATCATGTTGGCATCCAACAACCTCTATATCAAGTTTTTAAAAGGTAGTAACTGTAATTTGTGTATATGGTCTATATTTATAGTTTCTAGGATGTACGTTGGTTATTTTGTTCTAGTTTGGGATATTTTCCAAGTCTAAAATACATTGGAAGGAGGCTAGAAAAAAATAGGTGGCTAGGGCATTTCTAGAGTCTCTAGGACATTTATCATCGAACTAGTTAAGAGAATAAATGTGGGGTTGTGGCAGATAGGAAACCTACCTTTTGGATTCTTTTGTGGCATATTTCGAATGAAGTGTAGTTGATTGTTCAAAAAAGAAGGGTGATAAATGGAGGGCACATGTAAATCTAAACCCTGCCTTCTAGAGTCTTCCAAAGCATTTTCCAAGTGATGACAAATTGATTGGTCAATGTGGGAGGGAATGAAATAGGGGGTTCATGTTAGATATGTGATCTACATTCTTGAGTCACTTGGTGGCAAATTCTCAAAACAGTTATGGGAACAAGCTAGGTAATAAAAAGGGGGTTTGGATCAGATAGGCACCCCTACCTTTGAAGTTTGGTTTTAATTGATTTTTATTAAACCTAGATCCAGTTTGAGGTGGGACTTGTTGGTCTATATTGTAGGGTAATATGGCTATAGAGCAAGTAGTGGAAATAAAAAATTTAGCTACAACATTCCCCATGACCAACTGATCACGTCAATACCTATAAGATGGGAAGGATGATTTTGAGGATATACATGGTCCTAAAGCAAGTTCAATGACATCTCCTCATCGTCATATATGTGCAACTATCTTCTAGTTGCACTAGTATCGTCTGACTGTTGCACCTTTGGGTCTACACCACCGAATCCATCTTCAAACATTTTCATACGCAACTGCTCCTCTCACAACTGACTTCTTGTTGACATTATTCTCCTAGCAACAGACATCGGCCTCGCACCTCTAGAGAAATCCACACAGTCCTCCTAGAACTCATGTCATCTTGCTAGAGCGGACATGAAGGATTTGTCCCTTCCATTGGCATATTAGTCACCAACTTGCTCTCCCACTATAATGATCTTTGTTGTTCTCTTCCTTAGCTATCCCTCCCTAGTCATATAGAACTTGCTTGGGCTCTCTTGGTAACCAAAACTAGAGAGAAAAATAATTGTCAGAGCAATTGATTCTCAATTTTTTGTGTTGTGCTCTAGGAAACCCCCAGTATCCCTCTATTTATACGAGGGGTTAGGGTTTGGGTTCCCAGTCTGTACTGGAGTGGTAGGGACCAGAAAATCTTGAATTTTTGCAACCTGCGAGCACCGAAATGGTATTCTAGTAGTCCAGATGGTCATCTGGCATGATAGACAATCATCTTGTACTACGAGACAATTGTTTTGTAGTTTCCCAATCAAATACAAACTTGGCAATTTATTTCCCACTAATGTTAAACATTAATTACTTGTAGTCCAAATAACATGCAATCCAAACAAATATGGGAAATTATCTAGAACCTTCCCTCGGACGAACCGAGTGGTATCTCCCATGTGAGACGACCACCTTGCTCACCCAGACGGTCATATGGTGAGCTAATCTAGGCTGGTCGGTTCAACCCATAACCGACAAATATGGGAAATTATCTAGAAATTATCTAGAACCTTCCTTGTAGTCCAAATAACATGCAATCCAAACAAATATGGGAAATTATCTAGAACCTCCCCTCAGACGAACCGAGTGGTCTCTCCCATGTGAGACGACCACCTTGCTCACCCAGATGGTCATAGGTAGAACCTTCCCTCGGACGAACCGAGTGGTCTCTCCCATGTGAGATGACCACCTTGCTCACCCAGATGGTCATATGGTGAGCTAAGCTAGGTTGGTCGGTTCAACCCATAACCAATTTGAACTCGAATCAGCCTGGCTCTCCAAATGCCCATCTCAACCCTTGAGAGGACCGTCTCCACTCCAGACGACCGTCTTACATAGTGAGTCGATCATCTGACAGTGTAACCATATAATTTGTTGCATGAATTGAAAACCTAAAATTTTTAGTAATTAATTCAATCATCATCCATGATTGAACTCCCCTTATAGTTCGAGGCCTATGTGTGGGACCCTATAGGTCCCATATTATCTTGGTAGTGAATGCCCATAAAAACTTATGACATCACAAGTATGAGTGGTGCCTAGTAGCACATCAATGCTACCCAAGTAAATGGAAAGTTGGAGAACAACTTCAACCTACAATACATCTATGGTTTTATAGTGCTTGTATAGTTCCTTTTTCACTGATATCTGGATTGAACTCCACGAATGGAGTAGTCACCCACTTCATCATTCAATCTTGTTTCTTGAACCAAGAGTAGAATGTCTGAGATATATGTAAGCTCAATATCACATATTGACTCACATGTGCATGGCCATGCATTTCTAAGTCTCGCTAATCATAGACCTAGGATATCATACTCCCTTAGGAGGGACAAATCCCATATATATATTACTCACAGTCAGTCCCCATGGGTTACAGTCACCCAATCATCACCCTTATAACAACCCATGATTTTGGAATGCGTTTGATGATGTCAAAGTGTATCCAACTTCATGTGATGAGTGCAGTGATATCAAGTCCAAGAACCACAATCACCACCATCATTGTGAGAGATAACTATGGATTCCATGATGATGGCTTCCATGTGTTAATCTCATGTGGGTCTATTTGATACACTATTCTAGAACATGTATCTATGTTCTTGGTTTGATATAGACATATAATGACTAATGAGATTTTGTCATCAACCAAATCACACTCTGATCATGTGTGTTATTGTTGTCTATCAACCTTCCACAACAACTGATCAACGAAATAATGAGAATATATATGTACTCTTAACATCTGCATGATCTCATTTCCTCAAGTCACATGCTTGATGACATACATCATTGAGTAATATGATTCTCAAGATATTTATATTGTTACATCATTATCTCATAACTAAATTAAACAGAATAATTTGGAAGCTTGCCTTTATTCATTAATCAAATCATTTACAAATTATGCCATTACAACCATCACATGATTGGCTCTCTCGGCATACATACCAATAGACTCCCACTTGCACTTAGAGCTAACCACCTATGAATCATATTCAAAGTGATCTAACATGTCCATCATGCTTCTATTGTTAAAGTGCCTTTGTCAAGGGATCAACAACATTGTTCTCAGTTGGTACTCTACAAATCTTTACATCTCTGCATTGTACGTACAATCCCTCGTATGAGATGGAACCTTATTTGTGTATGCTTTGACGTGATCTGGGTTCCTTAGCTTGTGAAATGGCTCCATTACTGCCACAATATAGCTCGATTGTGTCGCTGATGCTTGGAATGACCCCAAGTTCTGTAATGAACTTCATGATCCATACAACCTCCTTTGTTGCACTTCATTGAAACAATATGATCGACCTCTATTGTAGAATCAGCAACTGTCTCTTTCTTGGAACTCTTCCAGCTTACAACCATGTTGTGTTAGGCAAAACATGAATCCTAATTGAGATTTATAATCGTCTTGATCAGTTAGGAAGTTTGCATTGGTATAACCCTTTACCACCAACTCTTCCTCTCCTCCATAGACCAAGAACTGATCCTTAGTCCTTTTCGAGTACTTGAGGATGTTCTTCATGACTATCCGGTGAGCATCACCTAGATCTGACTGATAACTGCTCGTCATGCTCAAAGCATACACAACGTCTAGATGGGTACACAACATTGCATATATGATTGATCCAATTGTTGAGGCATATGGAATCAAACTCATGCATTCCCTTCTTTACAAGAACTAGGACATTGAGCTCTAGAGATGGGGACACCATGACACACAACCAAGTTTCCTCTCTTTGAGTTCTCCATGCTTCATTGCTTCAACACTTTGTCAATGTATGTGGTTTGACTTAGTCTAAGAGTCCTCCTGGATCTATTTATATAGATCTTGATCTTCGTGATGTAGGATGCTTCTCTCAAGTCTTTCATAGACAACATATTTCCCAGCCATGTCTTTACCTTTTGTAAAGTTGGGATGTCATTACACATCAATAATATGTCATATACATATAATATGAGTATGTCACACAAGTTTCATCTTCATTTTGAATAAAGACAAACTCTTTGACTATCTCATCAAAGCAAAGATTCCATCTCTGAGATGCTTGCTTCAATCCATAGATTGATCTTTGTAGCTTACAAACTTTATTTACATCCTTTGGATTTATAAAACCCTTAGGTTGTGTCATTTACACATCCTCAAGAATATTCTCATTAAGGAATGTGGTTCTAACATCCATCTACCAAATCTCATAGTCATGATAAGCTCCAATGGCAAGCATGATCCTGATGGACTTAACCATGGCCACTAGAGAAAATGTTTTGTCATAGTCAACACCTTGAACTTGTCTGAAACCCTTTGCAACCAGTTTGTCCTTATAGGTTTGAACTTTTCCATCCATGTCAGTCTTCTTCTTGAAGATCCATTTGCACCCTATGGGTTTTACCCCTTCAAGTGGATCCTCCAAAGTCCATACTTTCTTGGTATACATTGATTCCATCTTAGATCTCATGGCATCAAGCCATTTATTAGACTTTGGTCCCTCAATAGAATCTTGATAGGATATTAGCTCATCATCTATAACCAATTCATTTCCCTCCTGAGGCACAAGATAACCATATCTTTCAGGCTCAAGGTGTGTCCTATTTGATCTGCAAGGATTCTATGTTACTTGAGGATTTTGAGATTCTACAACACTTTTTTATTCTTTTTGTTCCTCTTGTTCATCTATTGGTTCAATGTTTTCTTATTGGTCTCAAGCCTCTTCAAGTTCCACTTGCCTCTCACTAATTCATTTGGAAATGAATTCCTTTTTAAGGAATATAACATCTCTGGAAACAAATAATTTGTTGTCAGATGGATTATACAAGTAGTATCCCATGGTCTCTTTGGTATAGCCAACAAAGTAACATTTATCATATCTAGGGCCTAGATTTGTAGGAAAAAATTTCTTGACATAAGCTTCAAACCCCCAAATCCTCATAAAAGACATTTTGGGATGCTTCCTAGTCCATACACTAGTATAGAAATGACGTATAACGTCACATTTGTTGGCGTCAGTCAAAACTAAAAAACCGACGCTAATAAACTACGATGTCGGTTTAAAATGAAAACTGACTCCTATATGTGAAGGCAGACCGCTTTATAAAAGACACGAGTATCACTTTTTATTTAACATCGGCTGGTCGAAATAAAAACCGACATCGAAAATCACCCGCAAAATACCATTTTCCAAGGAAAAACAATTTCCTCCAAAATTTTCAATTTGACGTCGGTTGTATAAACACCGAAGACTCATGTTAAGTGCCATGCCCCGCAAAATTGTTTTCCCCCATATGTCGTCGGTTGTTTAAAATACAACTGATGCCTAAATATCCCTCGTGAGGGAAAAAATCATACCTTTTTTAGCGTCGGTTGTTGCACAGGAACCGACAAGGATGTTTGTTCGCCTGTTGTCCCCACGAAAAATGTTTCCCCCCAATTTTCCTAATCGGCGTCGGTGTTAGGGGAGAAACTGACAACTATGATTGTAAATCAAGAACAAATTTTTTTGTCGGCGTATGAGAATAGACGTCGGTTATTATACATTGAAACTGACGATGAACACCCCTTCTCGGTATTTGTTTGAAGTTATAGATGGTGTTTAAGCGTCAGTTTTACACAATAACTGACACCGGTAAGTAATTGAATAGCACCCCCACGAGCCAGACTCTTCCCCTTCTGTATTTCATTCTTGATTCTTTGTTGCCACCCAAGCTAGGACTCATGATTCTATGTTGCCGCTCGTCACCGCCGTTGCTGCTGCTGTGGAGAGGAGCTCGCCGCCGCCGCTGTAGAGAGGAACCTCTGTTGAGGAGCTTGCCACCGCCGCAACAGTTCAGCCGCCACCACTTCCGCTCACTTGCTCAGTCCTCTCCACCAACGACCACAGCCACAGCCCGACATCCTGCCGCCACTCGCCACCTACTTAACCACAACTTCATTCATCTCCGCCTCCACCTCTGGCCACCCCCACCTCCGACCACAGTTGTGACCACCTCCACCTCCGGCCACCGCCACCACAACCTGCTCCACCAGTGCGGTGAGTTTTCTATAACATTAATATTGATTAAATAGAGTTCATTAATATTGATTAATAAGGGTTAAATGAGGAATCAATGAACTTAGCTCAATATATAATTGTTCTCTAAAATTGTGTACTTGATTAATAATGATTAACTAGGGTTAATGATGAAGGAATGAATTTAATAAATTGTGATTGCTTTGTTTCTCTCTTATTAGTGATTGATTTAACTTATTTCAATTTATATAATTGTTCTTCAAAATTGTGTAGTTGATTATTAATAATTGATTTGGGTTAATGATGAATGAATGAACTTATCAAAATGGAAGAAGGAATTGAATTAAATGATGGTACACAAAACCTAGGATATGAACAATGATACTATGATTGTAAGTATATGAATGACAACATATATACATGTATTTTGTTGGCCAAGAAACCCGTTTGAGATTTACTCATTAGGAGTAAATCTTAGATAGTCCCCAGTTTGGGACTATTCTTGAACACTTAATATCACTTAAGATGTAAGTGTATAATGTGTATTCAGTTTTCATGTTGTTTCGTCAGCACTTCCCCATTTGTTCTCTAAGTACATATGTCGGTGGGCATTTGCCCATGTACATCGGTGTACTTGGAGAACTGTGAGGAAATGCTGTCAAAATTTCTTGAAAATTGAATACACATTATACACTTACTGGTGAGATTAGGTGATCAAGAAAGGGATAGATGGTACACATTTATTATATATAACACCCTCAACCCTAAACTTTAAACCATAAACCCTAATATTGTAACCCTAAACCCTAATCTTTTAACCCTAAACCCTATTATATTTGTTTTCTCTTTGATCATAGAATGGATAGATCATGGATGTCCATTCCAAAATTTTGCACCCCATGGTTTTTTCTGGTCTTGATCAATTTATTAGATTTGCGGAGGAACATAGGAAACAAATTGGAGATAGGTTCTACTATCCATGTAGGCATTGTGGTAACAACTTGAAAGTTAGCACTGGTGATAAAATCAAAAGTCATGTCATGTGCAAAAGGATTGTACAAGGCTATACAAAATGGCACTGGCATGGAGATATTTCAAACTTGAAATTAGTGGATGTCGATAGCAGTGCTTGTGTGGAAGAAGAAATTGCCTCCGATGACGTAGATGTGAACAAACTAGTTCCATTGTTGATGTGATGCTGGATAGTTGTGGGATAGAGCACACCAATCCACCTCCCATGTTTAGAAACATTGTGTATGATGCTGAGAGACCATTATACACAAGTTGAACTAAGTTTACGAATCTTAATGCTATGTTGAGATTGTACAACCTGAAAGCTAACAATAGATGGAGCGACAAAAGCTTCATGTCATTGTTGTCTTTGTTGAAAGAAATTCTTCCTGAAGGAAACGAGCTACCATTCTCAACATACTAGTTACAGAAATTGTTGTGCCCAATGGGAATGGAGGCCAAGAAGATACATGTATGCCCGAATGATTGTGTATTATTTTGAAAGGACTATGTAGATTTGAATGATTGTCCAAAATGTGGTGCATCAAGGTATAAAATGACAACTTTTGGGGAGTCCAAAACTGGTTCTCCTACCAAGGTGATGTGGTATCTACCAATAATATCACAGTTTCAATGCTTGTTTGCTAATCCGATAGTTGTGAATAATTTGAGGTGGCATGTAGATGTTAAGAAAAATAATGATGGGATCCTACGACATGCGTCTAATTCCCCACAGTGGAAGAAGATTGATTTATTGTACCCTAAATTTGGTGAAGAAGTCAAGAATCTAAGACTTGGGCTTTGTATAGATGGGATGAATCCATACGGGACATTAAGAAACCAACATAGCACTTGGCCAATTATGCTTGTTATATACAATCTTCCTCCTTGGTTGTGTATGAAAAATAAGTACGTTATGATGTCGTTGTTGATATTGGGCCCTAAACAACCTGGAAATGATATTGATGTTTATCTTGAACCTTTAGTTGATGACTTAAAGAAACTCTAGGGTGATGTGATGACCTATGATGCTTCATGAAGAGAGACATTTTATTTTCACGCTATGTTGTTTTGCACTGTTAATGAATTTCCAACATATGGGAATTTGTCTGGATATAGTGTCAAAGGATCTAAAATGTGTCCTATATGTGAAGATAACACTGATTCAATACGACGAAAACATGGCAGCAAGACTGTATATCTTGTTCATCGAAGTTTTCTTCCAAAATTCCATCTATACTATAGGTTGCGCAAAGCGTTCAATGGACTGAATGAAGAACGGAGTGCACCTAAACCTATACCAGGGGAGGTTGTTTATGAAAGAGTAAAGGACTTTGTCAATGAATTTGGTAAGAGATCACAATGTACCATGGCCACACAGAGTGACAAATATTTATTCAAGAAGAAGTCAATATTTTGGGATCTTCCTTATTGGAGTTCTTTGGCAGTCAGGCATTGTATCGATGTCATGCACATTGAGAAAAATGACTGTGATAGCATCATTGGTACTATGTTGAATATACTAGGTAAGACTAAAGATGGGATAAAATATAGAATGGACCTACGTGAAATGGGAATAAGGACAAAATTAACAGAAGTAGTTAGTAACGATTAAGAACATACTTACCTCCTACTTGTTACACGTTGTCTAGAAAGGAGAAGAAAGCATTTTTTCAATTGCTTGGTAAATGTTAAGGTACCACATGGATACTCATCCAACATCCATAGATTGGTATCAATGAAAGATCTAAAGTTGATAGGTCTTAAGTCTCATTATTGTCACACTCTAATGCAACAAATATAGCCCATGGCAATTCGATCTATACTGCCAAAGCATGTAAGGTTTGCAATCACCAGATTTTGTTTCTATTTCAATAGTTTGTGCAGCAAAGTTATTGATCCTGATACTCTCGATAAGTTGCAAAGAGAAGTGGTTGTTACTCTATGTCATCTTGAGATGTATTTTCCTCCTTCGTTCTTTGATATCATGGTACATCTTGTTGTCTACTTGACTAGGAAAGTGAAAATGTTGGGACCAATTTTCTTGCATTGGATGTATCCCTTTAAACAAAACATGAGAATTTTTAAAGGTGATGTTTGAAATTGTTATAGGCCTGAAGGGGGTATTATTGAGGGTTATGTGGCGAGAGAGATTTTAGGATTTTTGCAATGACTTTCTGAGTGGTAATGACGCTCCTGTTAACGACAAGAATATTGAGGAGTATTCTGGCAAGGGAATTTTGGGATCACAGATGAAAGTAATAAGTCGTGAGAAGTTGGAAAAATCCCACTTGCATATTTTACACAACATCGACAAAGTGAGTGTTTATATCGAGGAACATACCGATTTCATTAAGAAACAATATCCTTGAGCCAATTCAATATGGCTTGCTAGAGAGCATAACAAGACATTTATTAAGTGGCTTGAAGATAAAGTCTTACATCAACAATCTCAAACACTAAATAATCTTGCTAAAAATATCAAATGCTTCACCTTTAAACCAAAATTGAATGTTATGTCTTATGAAGGGTTTGACATAAATGGGTTCTCATATTACACACAACGTCAAGATGATAAGAGCGTCATCCAAAATAGTGGGGTCACCCTTCAAGCGTCTTTATTGTTTTTTGCAAGTGCAAATGATAAGAGTCACGTGAAGCTAAAATGTCATATTACGGTGTCATTGAAGACATATGGGAGTTTGACTATGTGGATTTCAAGATTCCGCTCTTTAAATGCAATTGGGTTGCTAACACCAAAGCAGGTATAGTGGATGAATTGGGTTTCACATTAGTGAACTTTGAAAAGATTGGTGAGACGGGTGAACCAATCATATTGGCATCACAGGAAAAACAAGTATTTTATATCGATGATCCTGCAAATGATAAATGGTCAGTTGTTCTTCATGGTAAAAGACAGTTCATTGAAGATCATATAGATGAAGAAGAGTACTATGATAAGCATGATGACTCGAGTCCATTGTCAGTTGGGTTGCCAACACCACCAAATATTGAAGCTAACGATGACTTGTATGTGCACGAAGATCACACCGAAGGAATGTTAATTGATAAAATATCACAATATTAGAGGCATTTTTTATTTTTTTATATGTTTTGTTTTTGTTAATGTGAGATTTACAATGTTTTATTATCTTCTAGTTATGTTAAATGTTAAATGTTTGAATTTTTAATGACAATTTTAGATGGCTGAGCAAGAGTATGATGACCGTGATGATGATTACTGTGAGGGTGAGGATATCAATGCAGTGCCTCACAATGTAAGTTTTTAAAATATATCCTATATTTCTATCTATATGTCTATTGATAAGTTATATCCTATAAGTGTGTTTTTTTGGTCAAATTTTAGGTTGATGATGTACCCCCAAAGAACTTGGGTCACTTAATGAACAATGAAAAAAATTGAAAAAGTGAGGGGCATCACTATGATGAACAAGTTACTACAACAAAGGGGCAATGGACCCAAACTGGTTGTAGATTTTGATTATGCAGGAAATCCAGTTGGAGTGAGTCGTAACTCATTTATTTCATATCTTGGGGTTCTTACTCATAGCCATTGTAGTCCTAATGTAGAATCTTGACATAAAATTCCTAAGGGGAAGAAAGACTTGGTATGGAAGGAACTATGTGTGAGTTATTATTATTTGTAATTCTATTTTGTAGATTACTAATTTTTAGGATACTAGTTAAATATATGAAATTTTTTAGAGTATATTTGAATTGGATGAAAACTTGCATCGTAGATGCGTGATGCAGTGTTGTGGGAGGGTCCTAAGGAACTATAGGACAAATCTCACCCAAGATTACATAAGAGATGTTGAGAAGAGGAAGAAATCAGGCACTAAGAAATGGAACTACCTGGACCCCAATGACTGGGAGGAGTTTTTTGCCAAAAGAAAAAATGATGAATTCAAGGTATTAAGTGCCACTCCCAGTTTAATTAATTTACATTCTTATGTATTTACCTATTCAAGATTGACCTTTAGTATTACTAACCAAATCAATGTGCTTACTAACAAGGCTATCAGTGATGCTCAAAGAGGAAGGTATTCACTGAATGTACATGACCACACAATGGGTCCAAAAGGATATGCATGCATTCACCAAAGACTATAGGCTGTTGTTGTTGCTGCTGAGTCTACTGCTACTCAGAAGACTAGGGAGTCCTCTATTGTTTCTCCCGCACCTCTGCCTCTCCATGATGTGTGGATAGCTAGGAGGAAAAACAAGAAAGGAGATATAACCAAACCCGCAACTACTGAGGCGGCTACAAAAATGGTAAAATTCAACTCTCAGAGAAATCAATATTGATTATTATGTTTAGTTACCAATTTCTATTGATGGCGATTAGAGGGAGCTTCACGAGCAGAGGAAGCAAGGCAAGTTCATCCCTGAGGGCACAAGGGATGAATTGATAGTTTCTCTTGGTAACCCAAAGCATCCTGGATGTGTTAGTGGTGCAGGCGCTATTATGGGCATAAAAGCATTCTTTGAGGCATCATAACGCAAACATGTCCCAAAAGTGGGATTTTTAAAAGCTGAGGTAACCTATTTTTTCTTAGAATGTTATTGCAAAAGTGAATTCAATAATCAAAAGCTAGTGTTTCTTTTGTCCATGTAGAGGTGGATGAGTTAATTAATAAGAGAGTCTATGAAGCAATGAGCAAGTGGCATATGTCTCTTACTGTCACTCAGACAATACCTGTTGTGTGCCGCTCTTCTCCTATTGTAGAGGTGGTTGAGAGTAATCTTGTAGACCCACCACCTAACACGTCTGTTGTAAGTATTTTTATGACATAGTATCTAGTCTTTTCAAGACGATATGTTTATGTATATATGTATATAACATACTTTATGTAAATTTGTAGGGGTTGAAGCCATGTCGTCTAAAAAGCAAAGAATTTGTCATTGCAGAGGACGAGGCTTACCCACCCCTTCTAGGGGACATGTTTCATGGAACTCTAGTACCAGATGGTGTGGTTTGTGTGAGCCCAAGACTTGTACTCCATCAGTGGAGGCATCATCCATTGCCATATGCCCACCCAGATTCTGAAACACTTGGTGAAGTTGAAGATAGAGTGATATTGTGGCTCGAAATGGATGTCGTCTATATTGATATTGTATGGTAAATTTACATTACATTAATTTATTAGAGTGTATATACAAGCTAGTCAATTGATCTGAAATTATATATACTGGTCAAAAGAAAGAAACCCGCTACAGTTCGACCTCCACCACCACCTCCACCTCCTCCTAAAGTACCTGATTGGCTTCCAAGGGACCTATACGACTTGTTAGGTCCTAATTGTAAGGGTATGGCAGTATGGATAGGCAAACACGACCCAAGTTCTCCTATAAATATTTCTATTCTGGTGGATGTTGTAGGTGAGTCATACGATAACAATATATTTATATAAAATATTTTGGAGTTGTTTCATTATGATTGGCTGAATACATCTATGATAGAGCTATGGATATGGTGATATCTTGTTTATGTATCCATATACCTTATTTTATATACGGTGATCTTATTTCTTATATAGCAGTGCATACGTAATACATGTTTTGCATCCACGTGCACACGATCTGTAAAGATTTTTCATTTTCCCATGTGGGATTTTTGGTTCCATCTTTGATCAGTCGTGTAGATAAAGAGCCTTCATCAATTACCTCATACTTCTCTACCTCTTTTAAATATTTTGGTAAAAAAAGAAGATGGTGATAATATCTCCATTCAATGTTGAGTAAGTTTACTTTGCTTATAATTTGGACTTAAGAAAATTACATTTTTATTGTGGATTTTGAGTTATTAATTTTTAACTTTCTTACCTATAGTGGTACACATTGGTAGTTACTGGTTATTGTACCCAAGACGTGGACTATTTATTATCAAGATCCTTCGGGGAAGGAATTAGACTCATTATATGGGCACTCAATGAATAGGCCATTATTCACGTGAGAAATGTTTAATAATTTATATTCGTGAACATATGTTATTACATTACTATTTAATAATGCAATTTAATGTATTACATTAACATGTAGGGCTTTAAAACCGTCCAAAAAAGCTAGAGGAAACATGTCCAAGACAAAGAAATCGTTACTTTAGGAGAATGTGAAAGTAATTTCCTGACTCTAATGTATATATTATTTATGTGAACTATGCTTGTTTGTATTTGTTAACACTTTGTATGTTTCAATTTATAGTGTGCTACACAAAAGATGGTTGGGCATGTGCATAGTATGTGATATGATATATGCACCTAATTATCAAACATGCTATAATGGAAATCGATACCATACAACAGATATTATATATAGTCTCACTAGATAATATGAAATATATCAATCTTATTATATATTACTAATTTTATATATACATCAATACCTTTGTAGGTGTTTAAAATCAGTGTCTTCACTACAGGTGAAAAGTTATTAGATATACATACTCCCTATAAAATGGAAGAATTAAATGATGTAAGAGAACAATGGGAAAAAGCCTTACAAGTAGTGGGAATTTTTTATTATCATTGGAATACTCATGGCGATGATGACGATCATAATGATAAAGAATGATATTTCTAAACTTTATTGTCATAATTATCTCCGTATTTGATGACATGTTAAACTTTGAAAGACACACATATATACATGTATGAATGAATTTTTTTGAATTATCTTATCTATATACATATGTGTGTGAAGATGAATACATAAATGTTTCTACATGTGTCTGAATGTGAAAAGATATGAAATGAATGGAAGTGAAGGTTGCTACATGTGTGTCAATGTGAAATGGAGGAATGAAATAGAACCACATGTTTCAACATGTGTGGGATGAAATATTAATTGTCTATTGTGGCCAGTTGTGCTTATACATTCGTGTGAATCATTCCATATATTAATTGTCTATCCTTGTTAATTTTGTAGGTTTGTGGCCTGTTGTTGGCTGAAATCAATGGATGTTGTAAACCTAAATTTCAGAACTGAACTGTAGATTCTACATCCTGCTGACCAACTGGACAACAGGCATGCAAGCTGATAAGAAAAAAAATCAAAACATAGTCGTTGGTTAATAAAAGAAACCGACAATTTTTTTTAACTCATTAGTGTTTAATAGTTAACCGACGTCTTTATCACCTAATGGTGTCAGTTACTATTTGGCTAACTTACAAACCATCAATAATTTTAGGTCAACGAAGTTGGGTTTTTTTGCTAATTGACACCTATGGTCTAACCTGGGGCCAATCTTTTTTTTGGGATGGGATGTGGCTTCGGTTATGACTTGATAACCGACGCATATGGTCCCATTGCTGGTGCCTTTTTTGGGTTTGTAATCGGGAGATGACTTTGTGGCATCGGTTATGAAACCGACGCTGAAGGTGAGTGTCACCCGCTTGGGTGTCACTTGGAAACTGACTTCTAAAGTCATATTTAACCGACGCTAAATGTGATATATGTACTAGTGATATCTCATATGGTGTTTTTTGAACCGATTTAGATGGTACTCGGTTTAGTGTAAAGACGAAGATTTCTGGAGAATACCCCCAGAAGGCAGTTAGAGGCTCAACTAAACTTATCATCAATCTCACCATATCCAATAATGAGTGAATCCTTCTTTTTGATACACCATTATGTTGACATTTTCTAGGTGGAGTCCATTGGGATACAATACCATGGACTCAGAGAAGGTTTTTAAACTCTTATTTTAAGTATTATCCACCATGCTCAGAATGAAGTGCCTTACTACTTTTACCAAGTTGGTTATGTAGTTCATTCATAAACTCCTTGAATTTTCAAGAGTTTCTGACTTATGTTTCATTAAATAAACATAGTCATACCTACTGAAGTCATCAGTGAAGGTAATAAAATACTGATACCCACCTCTAGTAGTTGTTTTAAAAGGTTCACACACATTAGTATGTATGAGTCCTAATAGATCACTAGCCCTCTCATTGTTACTAGTAAAAGGGGTATTAGCCATCTTTCCTAACAAAGAAGATTCACATGTCTCTAATGATTCAAAATCAAAAGAGTCCATATAACCATCTTTATGGAGTCTAGATATGCGATTCTCATTTATGTGCCCTAGAAGAAAATGCCAAAGGTATGCCTTGTTTGAGTTGTTGAGTTTTAGTTTTTTGTTATTTATGTTATAAGCGTCTGTCTTTAGATCTAACAAATAAAGATCATAAGACATTGGGGAACTGCCATAAAAGATCCCATCTTTTGAAATAGAACATCGATCATTGTTAATATGGAATTCAAATGCATTCTTGTCCAAATATGATACAAAAATGATGTTTCTATTTATAGAAGGTACATAATAGAAGTTCTTTAACTCCATTACAAGCCCTATCGGTAGAGATAAAATATAGCTTCTAACTGCACTGGCCACAACTCTTGCGCCATTAGCAACTCACGGTTCTACCTCACCTTTTGTTAAAGGCCTAATTCCTTTCAAATCCTACATATGAGAGCATATGTGAGATCCACATCTAGTATCTAGTACACATGATGATAATGTAGATAGATTTATCTCAATAACATATATACCTAAAGTGGAGATCACCATCCCCATCTTCTTCTTCCCGAAAGCCTTCAAGTACAAAGGATGAGTTCCTCTTGTACTTTTCTTTCTCATTATCTTGAGTGTTGAAGATTTGGAATTGGAGTTGACCTTATAACTCTTCTCAATCTTGCTTTGATCCTTGGACTTAGCTCCGCTGATCATCATCACATGCTTATCCTTCTTCAATTTTTCTTCAACATGAATCAACAGGCAAGAAAGTCTGACATCTGTCCATCCATATTATTTACATGATAACATGCAATAAAGTGACTATATTATTCTGGGATAGTCATTAGAATCATAATAGTGGACAAATGTTGGCTCAAGGTAAATTCCAGTTCTTTAAGATTATACACATGTCCAATCATATTGAGGACATGTTCTTCTACATAGGTTCCCTCTGTTAGTTTAGACTCAAGTAGTGCCTTCAGGATGTCATCCCCTTTCTTGCTTTGCAAGACCAAGTGTAAATTTCTTAAGATGTGTTACCATCTCAAGATCACTCATGTCCTCTCACTGTTCATGCAACTCATAGTTCATGTATCTAAGCATAAGGTACTTTATCTCCATGGCATCATTGGCATGCTTCCAGTAAGCATCGACTTGTGCCCTAGGTACATTAGGAGTAGGTATATCTGGCACTGGTTTGTCAAGGATGTAGAGCTTGCACTCTTCATTGAGAACCCTTCTCAAAGTCCAACACCCTCATGGAAATTTTTCCTATCAAGTTTGTCCTTCTTTAGGACCGGTCACAATATAGATTTGTTTGTCATTTGATTCTATAAGAGAAAAATTGCATATGTCAAAAACCTTCTGATTTGATTTGAAAATTTGATGATATTAATTAGGTCTTTAATTATTATCACTTTCACTATTTTATTTCAAATTGATAGCCCTGACATATCAATTTGAAATATTGCAACGTATAATATTCTAGTGGGTCAAGATCCATATTTCACCAAGTCATGAGTCAGCTTTTGCCGATCACTCCAACTTGACTATTTAGGTAGGCAATCATTCCAATTGGGTCATATGTAACTCATGGATAGATGATATGTGCAACTCTTTGCCATAATCATCAACATGATTTTGATGCTTAGTCTCACTAAGGCATCACCAGTTAAGCCTGACCCAAAAGCCAAAATAATAATAATGCATCTTGCTTTTGTAGACCCTACATTACTCCATCACACTTCCATGAGATAGACTACGCATTACGCTTTTGCATATCCCATGCTTGGTTCGTCAAGCTTTTCATGTGTGCTGCTATTGGAAAGCATCTTAGACTTAATATTTTAATTGATGGAGTTTGTATTTATAAATACATATACTTTATCCAATCACCATACATATAGTACGTCCACATACATGTTATATCCCATAATGAAAACATGCAATAAATGAAAGCAATGGTTATGGCCAGCCTAATGTAATTCCTTGGAGCCACAAGGAATTATGTCATCCTAGGTCCACATCACATGTAGAAACATGTTTTTGATTAAGATCCGTGCTTACCAATTTAGGTTTGATCAGTTCAACCCTTGAACTGATTGGCTCGCCTCTTGGTCAGTTGCTTGGTTGTCTTAGCAGTTGTATGGTTCCTTCGGTCCACCATCTGCTGGCTCCTCCACCTAATCAATCGGGTCCACCAACTGATCAATTCAGCTCATTCATCTGGTCCTACTTGGTCCTCCATACGGTCGGCTTGTTTAGGAGACAGAATCTTCTTATTCATAATAAGACAATAAACTATCTTACTTTTACATAATTATAGAGAAACTTCTAGTTACATTCGAGGGGAACAAGGATAGGAAAGAGTTAATTTTTAATTAGGAATATAAGATAGATGCTCGGTTCACAAATTGAGATAAAAGGATAAACCAACCACACAACCATGCACAAATAGTAGGGGTTATTGTCAATAACCATGCTACACATCCACCACCAAAACCACTTTTAGGGTGACATGTGTAAATTATGTATATATATATATATATATATATATATATAAGTTTGGTATTATTGGGGTATTTGATTGGACATAAAATTATTCACATCACATGCAATAATTGAATGACAAAACTAAAATTCAATCACATTGATTATATCATAGTATAGTAAATTGACGTTGGCTCTGATACCACTATAGGAAAATATGGCTACAGAGCAGGTAGCCGAAACAAAAATTTTATCTACCATATTCCCCATGACCATCTAATCACGTCAATAACTATAATATGGCAAGGCTGGTTTCTAAAATACACCTGGTCCTGGAGCAAGTCCAGTGACATATCCTCATCATCATAGATGTACAACCATTTTCTGGTTGCACTGGGACTCTTTTGGCTATTGCACCTACTGGCCTGCATCATGAACTGCATCCTCGAACGTCGTCATCTGTAGCAGCTCCTCTTACAACTTACTTCTAGTTTACATTGTTCTCCTAGCAGTAGACAACGACCTCCCTCCTCTATAGAATTCTACACAGACCACCTAGAACTCCTATCGTCCTTCTAGAATGGACATGAAGGAGTCATTCCTTCCATTGGCGTACTAGTCACTAACTTGCTCTCCCATAATAATGATCTCAGTTGTTCTCTCCCATAGAGATCCCTCCCTAGTCAGATAGGACTTGGTTGGGCTCTCTTTCTTACCACAACCAGAGAGGACAATAATTGTTAGAACAACTGATTCTCAATTATCTATGTTGTGCTTTGGGAAGCCCCCAGTACCCCTCTATTTATAGGAGGGGTTAGATTCTAGGTTCCCAATCTATGTAGGAGTGAAAGGGACCAAAAGATCTTGAAAATTCATAACCTGCAACCACCAAAA
The DNA here is from genome assembly GCA_963693085.1 of Alisma plantago-aquatica. Lineage (NCBI taxonomy): Eukaryota > Viridiplantae > Streptophyta > Magnoliopsida > Alismatales > Alismataceae > Alisma > Alisma plantago-aquatica. The sequence continues at coordinate 859,388,941 of OY856411.1, read as the reverse complement.
TGGTTGTCCGGAAACCCACATAGTCGTACGGCATGCGATACGGTCATCTCGTACTACAAGATGGTTGATTTGCAGTTTTTCAATCACATACAAGTTTGAAATTCGTTTCTCATTATTGTAAAACATTAATTCCTTGCACTCCAAGTAAATGGCAATCCAAATGAGTATGGGAGAGTATATAAAACCTTCCCACGTCCCAACCAAGCGGTCTCTCCCATGCGAGATGACCGTCTCTCTCACCAAGACGGTGATCTGGTGAGCCGAGCTGGGTCATGCCGGTCGGTTTAACCCATAGCCAATTTCAAATCAAATCAACCTGGCTCTCCAAATGCCCATCTCAACCCTTTTGACGACCATCTAACACTCGAGACAACCATCTCACTTAGTGAGTCAATCGTCTGGTAATTTAACCAGCTGATTTTTTGTGTGAATTGAATACGTAAACATTTTAGTAATTTATTCAATCTTCATTCAAGATTAAACTCATCTTCTAGGTCGAGACATATGTGTGGGACCCTACATGTCCTATATTACGTTGGCAATGAATGTCCATAACAAATTATGACATCATAAGCAATGAGTGGTGCCTAGTTGTACATTAATGCTACCCAAGTAAATGGAAAGTTGGGGAACAACTTCAACCTACAATTTGTGTATGGTGTTATAGTGCTTGTATAGCTCCTTTAGATTGAACTAGAGGCATAGAGTAGTCACCCTCTTCATCATTCAATCTTGTTTCTTGAACTAAGAGAAAACTGTATGAGATATATGTAAGCTCAACATCACAAATTGACTCACATGTGCATGGCCATACATTTCTCATTCTCACTAACCAAGAGGCCTATGATATCATACTCCCTTAGGAGGGACAAATATTATATCTATCACTCACAGTCATTCCTCATATGTCACAATCACCCAATCATCACTGTCATAACAACCCATGTATTAGGATTGCATTTGATGATGTCAAAGAATACCAAACATCATGTGGTGAGTGCAATGATTTCAGGTCTAAGAACCACGACCATCACCATCATTGTGAGAGCATGATTATGACTTCCATGATGATGACTTCCATGTGTCAATCTCAAGGTGGGTATGTCAGATACAATGTTCTCTAACATGTATCTTTGTGTTTGGTTTGATATATCCATGTCATGACTAATGAGATATTGTCATCAATCAACTCACTCTCTGATCTGTGTGTTATTGTTGTCTATCAACCTTCCACAATAACATCTGATCAGGGACATAATGAGAATATATATGTACTATTAACATCTGTATGATCTCATTTCCTTAAGTCATGTACTTGAAGACATACTTCATTGAGTAATATAATTCTCTAGACATTTATAATGTTACATTGTTATCTCATAAATGAATTAAACATAATAAATTAGAAGCTTGACTTTATTCATTAATCAAACCAGTTTCAAATTATGCCATTACAATCATCACATGATTGGCTCTCTAAACATACATACCAATATATATGCCCTAGAAGCCAATCATTAGATGATGGGCATAGAAACATTTTCTATTTTGGTTTCACTAATAAATGAAATTCCAATTTTTTGATTCACATTTAAATATTTTGATATTAATGTAAATTATAATTATCCTTATAATGGTTGGTTAAACTCCATGGGACTTCAAGTGTGTGATTTGAACATGATATTTTGATGGATGTTAAGACCAATATTATTATAATGTCCCTAGTTCGTTATTGTTTTGGATTGGACAATAATAATACATGTGATATTGGTATGTGTGGTGAGTGAGGACATTATCACATGGGTCATAGGTATTAGATACCAAGTCAGACATATATTTACTTGTTAGAGAACAAGTGTAATTGACAGTGACTCATGGACTGTTATATGATAGTCACAATCATCTCTCAAATGCGACAATGGTGTTGTGGTCCTTTGACCTGAAGTCATCACAATGGTAATGTAACAATCATCATGCTTTGACAGTGTCAAACACATTTCAAAGAAGGTTTCAATAAAGTTGATGACTGGGTGTTATGTGAATCATGGTATTGATGAGTGATGTAGAAGGATTTTGTTCCTACCACATAATGGGAGAGATATCAAAGGCCTCTTGATAAGTGAGACTAGAGAAACACATGGCCATGCTCATGTGAGATAGATTCTGATACTAAGATCATATGTATCTTGCTAGTATACTCAGAGATCAAGGAACTTAAATTAAAGTAACAAGGAAGACGTATCCAAGACTCTAGTTAAATATTAATATATGTGAAAAAAGGAATATACAACATCATGACACTAGTTGTTGATGGTTTAGTCTCATCTGACTAATCTTCCTACTTTGCTAGCAATGATGTGTATCTAGACACCTCTCATTAATTTTGTAACTTGATATATTGACAACATAGTATGCTGCCTATAGGTTCACACACAAAGATAGCTTAAAGAAAGGCTAGTTTGGACTCAACAATAATTACTAATATAAGGACCCGAAACTAAGTTTTTAGGACTTAAATTAAATATGGATCTATACAGTGGAAATTCATATCCATAAGTCAGGGACCCATCCCTCAAAGAAAGAGGAAGTCTACATGACAGAAGGACTTCTGGAGTATGGTGTTCAAGGGAACCTCGCGCATGGAGGATTCCCTTATTTTGCAAGGGATTCCACAAACCTGGTTAGATTAGGGTTTGAAACCCCACCTTCTCTAGTTCTCTATATATGGTATTATGGGAGTCTATCGAGATAGAATATCTCATTTTGTCGTTGTTGCTTCCAAGTTTTGTGAACCCTAAGGGAAACAAAGATATAGAAATAAACAGAAAGGCAGGAGACTCGATAATTCAAAAAACAGAAAGGAAGGAGACTCGATAATTCAAACTATTGTCTTTAAGTGATTTCCTAGATACCATGAAGACATGTTCAAACACTAAATCCATTCTAGATGAGAAGCTTCATCTATGGCACAAAGTTCATGGAGAAGTTCTTCCCAACATAATACATCATTCTGCTTACATCCCTACTCTACACAATAGTGTGTTCCTCTAGAGGTGATGTCAGGGTCACATCTGAAACTAACATAGACAACTTATTTGGAAGGAGTGTTTAAGGGATATACCTTCTCTCAGAAGGTCCTCAAACTCTGGGCTTAAGTATTCGCCACCTCAATCTGAACATAGTGCTTTAATACTCTTACCAAGTTGCTTCTCTACTTCATTCATGAAAGTCTTGAACATTTCAAGAGTTTCTGACTTGTGTTTCATAAGATATACATAGCCATACCTACTGAGGTCATCAGTGAAGATAATGAAGTATTGATAGCCTCCTCTAGCATTTGATCTAAAAGGTCCACATACATCAGTATGTATGAGCCCTAGCAGATCAATAGCTCTCTCACTGTGTCTAGTGAAAGGAGTTTTGGTCATCTTCCCTAATAAACATGCCTCACATGTCTCTAATGATTCAAAATCAAAAGAGTCTAGATAACCATCCTTATGGAGTCTAGATATGCGCTTCTCGTTTATGTGCCCAAGACGACAATGCCATAAGAATGTTGTGTTTGAGTTGTCAAGTTTTAACCTTTTAGTATTTACATTATATATGCTAGTATCAAGTTCTAACAAATAGATACAATAAGACATAGGGGCATTTCCGTAAAAGATCTCATCTTTAGATATAGAAATAATTCCATTCTTAATGTGAAATTCAAATCCACTCTTGTCCATACAAGATATAGAAATAATATTTCTATTAATGGTGGGTACATAATAGCAATTCTCTAATTCTATTATAAGGCCCGTAGGCAAAGATAAACTAATAACTCCAACTACGGTGGTAGCAACTCTTGCTCCATTAGCAACCCGCAGCTCGACTTGGCCCTTTCGTAAAGGCTTACTTCTTATCAGATCCTGCATATTAGAACATATGTGAGGTCCACATCCGGTATCCAATACCCATGATGAAGAAGAATTTAAGTTTATCTCAATAACGTATATACCTGAAGTGGAGATCTCTATCCCCTGCTTCTTCTTCCTAAGTTCCTCCAGGTAGAGAGGACAATTTCTTTTGCAATGTCCAGGCTGGTGACAATGGTGACAACTGCCTTCTTTGGAGATCCCACCTTTAGCTTTGAGCGCGGATGACTTTGGATTCTGCCCGGCTTTAGAACCTTTCTTAGACTTGCCTTTGCCTTTTGACTTTCCCTTTGCCTTGCTGATCACCATCACAGACTTGGGCTTGTCTTTCTTCATCTGTGCTTCAGCTATCCTCAACATGCCCAACAATTCTGACAACGGCTTGTCAAAATTGTTCATGTTGTAGTTCATGACAAAATGATTATATGATTCGGGCAATGATTGTAGAATCACATCAGTGGCCAACTCTTGACCTAGGGGAAATCCCAGCTTGGATAGGCTTTCCACATACCCAATCAAGGTGAGTATATGGGTGCCAATAAGTCTCCCTCTTTCATCTTGCTTTTGAACAAAGCCTTTGAGACATCATATCTCTCCTTTCTTGCTTAATGTTGATACATGTTCTTGAGATGTGTTACCATCTCCATGACATTCATGTTCTCATACTGCTCTTGCAACTCATAGTTCATTGAGCACAACATCAAGAACTTGACATCCACGACATAATCAAGGTGCTTCTTGTAAGCATCCTTTTCAGCCTTGGGCGCATTTACGGCGGGCTCCGTTGGCTCTGGTGTTTCAAGGACATAGAGCTTACGCTCATGTGTGAGAACAATTCTCAGCGTCCTAAACCAGTTTTGAAAGTTGGTTCCAGTGAGTTTGTCCTTCTCAAGGACCGATCGCAATGAGAAAGTGTGAGTGTTGTTTGCCATTTGATTGCTACAAAAGAAAAATTTGCATTTAGTCCAAAACATTTTGACTTGTAAAGATTTGATAACTGAGATTAAGTAGGCCTTTAATTAATTACGCTCCCACTATTTTATTCAAATTGATAGCCCTCAATATCAACTCAGAAGATTGCAACGAACAACCTTCTAGTGAGCCAAGACCCAAAATAATTGGATCAATGCCCAGCCAACGCCGGTGTCAAAGACCAAATACTAAGGTAGGCAACTTTTGCCAATTGCATCATATGAAACTCTTGGATAGATGATCATGCACAACTCCTTGCCATGATGCATCTGTGTGCCTCTAGGTACTTGATCCTATCAAGGTTCCCTAGTTAAGTCCAACCCATAAGCCAACACGATGAGTGTGCACCCTGCGGAGGCAGACCCACACACCCACCATCACACTTCCACGAGAGAGACAGTGTACCACGTGGAGGCGTTCCCACACATAGTCGATCAAGCTTTTCATGTGTGTTGCTTTTTGGAAGGCAACTAAAACTTAATATTATTAATTGAAGGGTTTTATTAATACATATACATATCCAAACACCACATATTTATAGTATGTATCATATACTACTATATCCACAACCACAAATGATAGACATGCAATCATAAACATAAATACATCAGTTATGGCCATACTATTGTAATCCATTGGAGCAACAAAGGATTACGGTCCACCTATGGTCTTATGCATCTCATGCAACACCTGTGAATCAACCTGTAAGCATGTAATGATCAACATTACAATGAACAACTTCATGGATGCTTCGTGAGGTTGGAACTTCAAGTTGCTTATTGGAATTGGATCTTCTTATTGCTTCTCCATGGATGCTCCTTGGAGTTGGATCTTCAGGTTGCTTCTTGGAATTAAATCTTATTGGTGATTCTCCATGGACACTCCTTGGAGTTGGATCTTCAAGTAGCCTCCTTACATCAAGTTTACAAAACTAAAACTAATCCTATATCTATTACATCATATGAGTACAAATATAAAAGGAAAGAATTAATTACACTTTGAAATAAGAGATGAGGCTCGGAATGCAAGTTGAATACTTTATACAAAGGATCCATATGTAACCATTATACATCCATAGAATTCACAAACAAACATATCCACAAGATCGACATCCACATTCATTCACAACATTCACAAAAGGGGATACTAGGCCATAACTGTGGATGCATTCACCACATAAAACAGATTTTAAAGGTGACATGTATGCTATCATAGGTATATCTACATATACATATATACATATTAAAATTGCAGTAGTTTTAATCTAGGACATTCCCCATTAAATAATTTTTTGACTCCCACGCAGACTATGCGGGGTACACAGGGACACGCCCCTGTGTGGGGTCAGCGGGTGGGGGTCGAGGGGAGGCCGCCCCTCGCGGGGTCTTAGGGGCAGAGCCCCTGAAAGGTCTATGGAATTTTACTTCCGTGCACATAGGAAAATCAATATTTTCCATAGTCGACCCTGTCCAAAACGTCAAAAACAGAAGCATGCGGCGTATGTGGAATTAGGTTTAGATTTCCACATTAGCAGGTTTAATTCACATCGTATGTAACATAAAAATAGTATACATTGATTCGATCATATTGCGAATCCAAATACGCCGTAGATCGATGCTACTCTGATACCACTGTTGGGTTTTGTGGAGAAAACATGCGCGACAGAAGCAATAAAATCCACACAACCCAGAACATGATCTCGTCAACAACAACGTATTTGGAAGGAGTGTTTGCGAGATATACCTTATCGCGGAGCAAGTCCAGCGATGTCCCTCTACACGACGGTGCAACGCTGCTGAGCTACACAGACGAAACTTCTCTTCCGTTCACTATCACAGGATGATCCGGCGGCGCTCCTGTGTGATGATGTGCGCCGCTCGTAACACGCATGGATGGTCGTCGTATCCACCGAACGTAGGCATCACAACGTCTGCGTCTCTACTTCGTCCACGTGGATGGACTGGAACTCCACGTCGTGCTTCGTAAGCCAGCAGGAAGGAGTCGTGTCTGTGCAGCGGCGTGCTAGCGGTGCGTTGCTCTCCTTCCTCTCCTAAGGACGGTGATGGCTAGGGTTTACGTGCGTGAGCATAAACTAAAAAGCCTCTATCTATCTTATATAGATATTGGCCGTCAATCCCGCTTTAAATAAGATACGAAGGGAAGTAGGATTTCCTAAACCGATCGGTAAATAGAAACATTGCGTTAATTAAAATGCTCGTGGATTAAGTAGAATATTTTGGAATTCATTAATTAACCAAATAATCACATTAATTGATTAATTAATATTTGACTTCATGCACTCGCTTGGGATGGCTCTATGGGCATATATATACCAACAGTAGATTCATCCCAGTCGATGACCTTTCCATTGATACAATTTGATATTCAGGTATACAATAATGAGTACTAATCATGAGAGATATATCATCATCTTTTGTTAATTAAATTGGTGACTTTTACACTGGAGTTTATTGTCAAATCATGTCTTGATAAATGATCAAAAACCTATTTAGAATTCACACAATCACTGGATATGTTGAGTAGTGCATATGAAACACCTTTCATCCATAAAACCCTCAAGATGTTATTATGGGTTCTAGAGTTTTGTACTACTTTCTCTCAATCTGTGATGACCTTTTGTGTCTTTAGGCTATATTTTGGTGTTTATAGTTATGGTCATAATTTATTATAAAATCTATTATTACTCTATAGTTTTATTGCACATTTGTATTTATTTCATTATCTCTCCAATTGACAATTTTCTTGTTTTTACTACTTCAACAAACAAATTTGGCAAACTCAAAAATTGGGTGTCAACATTTTGGACATGTCGGATAAAATCAATGTAGGTCCTATCAATTTGTTCTGATAAAACATTATTTCTTAACACTACAAGAAATTCATTTATATAGTTATTTGTGTTGACGTTTGACACCATATATAGTATGATGTCGAGGTTCAATGAAACTCATAGAAGTAGTAGGATTTAACCATACAAATAAACTTTTTCATACTTGAGAAAGGCTTGCAAATGTATATGTTGGGTCTTATGCTTTCTTACTACAAGTCTTCAAGAGAGAGACCGACAAACATAAAATTTCTTGCATGTGCAAGGATTACAATACACTGCTTGTAGTATGAGGCTTTTAAAATCCAGTGTTCCATTCTTGGCGGGCTTATTTATATTAAAAATTGTGGTCATGTGGCAAATACATATATTCTCAAAAAATGTTATCATGTATAAGTGAACATGTCTTGAAATAATTTCAAAAAAGGGTTAAAGTGGCTGAAAAAATGTCTTTGAGGTGTGAAAATTTCACTTTTTTAGTCGAATCATGTGTGGTGCATGTGGTTGGTCCATAAACTAGGTCAATTTCAAACATGGGTGGGGTGTAGTGTAGATATATGCCACCTCGTGGGAAGAAGTATTTAGGGTTTTGGAGGTATGCATTGTGCCATCACACTCCATGGTCGTGGGGCACTCTTTAGATCTATGCCCCCAGTAAAAGGGGATCTCTCACTCTTGAAATTGCAATACAACTAATAGTGCCACTTGAGAGAGTTCAAGCACTTCTGCAAGATAGGAATTTCCGTTTGGGATTCCTTTGTGGGTTTTGAAGTTATCAAGAGTACTCTTGGGGTTTGTCACAATGCAGGTGGAGTAGTTTAACTTTCGTTCTGGTGCAACTAAGTTCTCTCCTAGAGAAATTCAATCCTTATTTTGACCAAGGAATTGAGGAATGGTCTCCTTTCAATGTGTATTTCAATTCTTATTTCATGCAATAGTTGTTATATATTTTTGAAAGCCTTTAGTATAGATGCTGACCACCTCTAGACTTCCTTGATTTTATGAACAACGATGGTAAAGGTATAATATTCTCATACTTTTCTGCACACAACCTTACATCTCTTTCTGTGTTTCATTTATTTTGAAAACATCTATATTTCCTTGTTCATATTCTTTGCTTCACCATAGGACAAAAGGAACATCTAATTATTCCTATTTATATTACCCTTGTCTTGTATTTTGTTTTCTATCAAGCTATAAGGAACATCTGATCATTTTGAATTTACAAAACCTCATCCAAAATTTGCTTCACCAGCATGCATGAACGAATGTCTACTTATTCCTGCTATGCAGACCCATCTGATATTTGCTTCACTAGTAGGCCTGAAGGAATGTTTCTCATTCCTATTTGTACAGCCTTATCTTATTATTTCTTTGTCCCATCATGGTATGCAAATTGTTTTCATTATGTGAATGGAGATAAGATGTACTACTCGAGCCTAGGAAAGGAGAGAGGTTTCCTATCACCATAATCAACAACAATTAGTGATGTTGGTAGACAAACTAAAGATGGAGTAGGAAAAGGCTCTAGGATGACATATATTTGAAAAATAATTGCCTTGTGTAGCTTATTTTTCCTCTCATCCAATTTTATTTCATTCTTAGAGAGCATATAAGTTCTATCTATTTCGTTTATGCATGAGCCATTTTGGGATTAGATAATCCCCTAGTAAATGATTTTTGTACATATACAAAGTAAGTTGTTTGAAAAAGTGAATTATCTTCTTGTGATATTTTGATTGTAATATTTTAAACCCATTTTTTAAGGCATCAATGAGTTCCTATGCACTCTTGAATAATGGATTAAAGTGTGAACATTACTTTCACCTTTTAATCAAAGTGGATCATGAGTTCTTTGAGTTGACTAGCATTAGTGCATTGATCAACTTACCTTTCTAGAAGGATTGTCATTCCATGTCAAAAACAATGGCAGCAAGTTCCATCTTGAGATAAATACCTTTCACTTTGGTTTTCAAGAGATGATCCTCCTACTAAGAAAATTTGTTTCTTCAACTAGACTTTGTTTCCATAGGACCCTGCTGCATCCTTAGGGGGTTGTTTTGTGCATGATGTCTACAAAATTTTGAAGAATATCTTACTATGAGTGTTATGAGAAGACATGGGTCTATCTTTAAGATTACCTAACTAGAAAGACTTTTCTTCACAAATATCTAGATCATTTAAAGGAGGGATTGATCCAATTTTTTGTTGACCAACAACTCATTGATCTTGTGTTCATCTTGATGTATATTGTCCCATTTGTAACTTTGATAGATAGTCACAAATAGATTGCATAGATCCACATTGTGCTTCACATAGACTAGATATCTTCATTGTAAATGATTGAATCATCACCATCAAGCCATTCAATGTATTACTCTCTATCTTATTTGTATCATCATTATTGTCCATTTTTCTGAGGTGTTTATCTAAATTTGTGTTACTTTATTTTTCTTTTAGTATTGGACATATGTGAATTTTCTATTTGGTCAGCCTAAAATGTTAGGAGATGCCAACTTCTATAAAGGTCAAATTCTAACATGCACAATCTGGTGTAATTTATACCATTCAAGTAAACTCTATCATAACTACAAGTTCTAAATTTCATTCGACGAGTTTTTCAAATAACTATCCTCTAGTAAGATACATTTTATAAACATAATCCTTGCATTATGTATTTGTATTATAGAGTTCTTTTCATTCGACTAAAAGATTTCTTGAATGAATGATGAATGAGTGAATACTCTATGCAAGAACTTTAGATAGTCATCAATAAACATTCTTCTTCCCAAGTGCATAATACACACACTTAGGAGATGGAGTGTCATCTAGTGACTTGGGAAGTGGACGGTCCCTGTTATCCTCCTACTACCATGATCACTCTAATGTATGTGGATCTGAATGCCATGGACTTGTTTTAGCAATGTCTTTATGCCCTCAATGGTGAGACAATGCCTTGAAGAAGAAAATATCTTTAGATGAATTTGGTGTGCGTCCATATAGTTGTATCAATAAACCATCTCTATAGAAATTCTTTGAATGTTCTTCCCCTAAATCAATTCTGATTTTTCCTTATTGACAAATCATTTCAATGAAATTTGAGTTTGTGGAAGGGATGGAAGTACCTCCAACTTTAGGTTGTAACACGGTATGACTCTGGCCTTATTGGAAGAATCCCCCTACTATGGTTACCATGATACTTCTATGTATCAAGATGAATATGGTGGTAATCGATTTTACTCTGATTGTGGGTCATCATCATATTTCAAGAAACTAACATATGCATTTGTTGTGAGCCAATTGTCTAGAGATTTTTTTCTACTTCTACTATGCTAGAGGTAGGTATAGCCAACCTCTCTTAGGAACAACTTTTCTCTATCACTACATTAGTACTGGAAATAGCTATTTCTTATATCTTGATGTGATTGAGAAAGTCACACGACAATTTTCCAACATACATTTTTTTTCGCCGAGGAGGCATAATGTACATTTATAGTTCTTGCTATGTTGACCCCCTTGATTTTCATTTACACATGGATCAGATGATGATGATGATCAACCATCTAATGGTAGAATGGAGGTTGATACTAGTCATCTTAAAAGCCTTCTAGGCGTTCTTTATCTTGTTTCATTGATAAGAAGAAGAAGGGCATCAATGGGAAACTAACATCCTTTCTCAATAAGGGTTTTGGCAAGTAGATAGTCATTTCATTGCTTTGTGCAGTTTGCAAATGGTTTCCCTTGTACATGTTGTACTATCTTATCTTTCATGTACTGTGTACCCTTTTGAAAGATGTAATCAATACTTTGATTTCCATATGTCACCATGTTTGATGACTTTCTAGGTAACCACATGTAGTGGTTGCCTATACTGATGAAGGAGAAACATTTGAATAAAATGATCCTTATTTTTATTTGTTTATCTTGATTTATTAATTTTCTTTATATTTTTTTGTATATTTGTCATGTAACTATACTAATAAATATTTAAATGAAATGAACTTATGAATTTTTTGTTTAGATGCATATTTTTTACGTGCCATGCTTTACATCATGATATGTAGCTTAACTCTATATATGGGATGCGAATCCTTGATTGAGGTAGTAATAATTATTTTGCTAAGAAAGGCAACCTAAGGTATGGTATTAGATGAGTAGATGGTGGAGGCTTTTGCACAAAAGTGGATGTATTCTTGCAAAATTTCACTTTGATTACTATACTCATCTTCCAAAACATGGAGTTTGTGTATAGAGAGTGATCATGTATCATGTCTCCCTAAACATTTCCATAGGAACATTCACTTCTAGGAAAGAAAATTAAGACTTGGTTCCCTGACTTTGTAAATATATTTTATCCTTAGGCCTGGAACATAGGGGGGTCTATTTTAATTTGATACTCAATCAAAAGTATTTGTTTTGATGTACTACTCAACATGACATGAAGAATTTTGATATTGTTAATTATAACCTTAGGATGGAACTCAGTTCCTCATTAATCATTGGCTAGGTGTGAAGTGAATTTCTTCTCTCTTTATCCTCTCTCGGGGCATTGTTACAAGCACATATCTTAGAGATAGTGGTGCTCAAATTCAAGGATGGGGTGATTGTTTAAACATGCATGGAAATTGGGAGGATTGAATTTCCTATTCTTCAAGAAGGTAACAAAGGCAATTTCCATTCAATACTAGAATGAATGACATTGGTTTTGGATCCCCTCATTCCTCGGACCCATTGGGTGGGAAATGGGGTGGTAGATTAACCTTGCGCAAATGAAGTCTAAATATACTCATGAATATCTTTCAAATTTAAGTCTCTTGGAAGGAGTTGAATCATCATTTCCTATGAATAGTGGCAACAAGACAACATTCATATTTGTTCCTGTTAGCTAACATCTTTGTAGAAAAAAGTAGTTGTCTACTCTTATTAAATTAAATGGTTCAAAGAAAAATTGATTAAGTGGATGGTTTTAGATGAGTTAATATTTTGTGAAGTGAAGAGACCAAACAAGACAGTCATGGAATGTTCCACCTTAGCCTTGACATTCTAATGACTTGACTCTTAACTTCTCCAAAAAACTATGATTATCACCATTTTAAGTTGAGAAAGGGTTTATGATATTATTTTTGGATGTTCCCTTTTGTAGACACCCTATAGTCAATTGTATTACCTCTTGAGATGGTTGGATTTGATTAGTAGTAGCTCTCTAAAATCATCCATATCTTAGAGTCACATGTCACCATTGTTGTAGACTTCATGAATTATCAATGTTTGTTCCCATTTTGGGTTGAACTTACCCTGAGTGTAGGATTCAGATACACATGTAGAACCAAGCTACCTTTATAGAAGCATTGGAATGGACCTTTATGGAGAAGGACTGAGCCATTCACCCCTAGTATCATTGTGAACGGTGCAATGCATGGGACCTTCATTCCTCAATTGTGGTTATAGTGTGTATAAAATTTTGTATCTGATATGCGTCGATGGTGTTCACCTCTTAGAGTATACATAGGGATGGAATTCAGATCTCAAATAGTAGAATAACCTCATTCCCTTAGATGAGGGAGTTGTGTGTTATGCCTATTGAAGTACATATACAAGATTTGTATGCCCAAAGAGCCATGTTTAACTTATCATACCACTCTCATTTGGATTCAATAGCCTTATTGAGTATCTTTATGAGGTTTTTGTTGGTTGCCTCAATTCCTTCATTCATTTGAGGTCGATAAGGAGATGCTCCTTGATGCATGATACTAAATGAATCTAGATACTCTTGTACCATCTTTAAAATGATGTTAGTACCATTTTCAGAGATGATCTTATTAGGTATATCATAACAAGTGATGAAATTGTTCAAAATACCTTGATGACCTATGAGGCCGAGATGATAGAAATTGATATTGGTTCCATCCATTTAGTGATATAGTCGATGGTGACCAATCTTAAGAAATGACCATAAGAAGCCTTTGGGTGAAGTTTTCTATTCATTTCCACTCTCCATAGCACAAAATGGACAAGGCATCATCATGTTGTATATATGTATCGAATGTATATGGATATGATCAACATATGGTTGGAAAATCTGACACTTGCAAACAAACTAGGTGCAGTCTGACTCCACTCTACTCCAATAATAGCCTAGGAGTTGGATGTTCCTAGTGAGTAAATGCTATTTTTATGTTTATCACAAATGCCTTCACGAACTTCACACATGACATTCTGATCTTCCTTCTTGTCAAGACAATGCAAGAGCGACTGAATGGCAGAACTTTGATATAGTGTGACAGCTCCTAAGACATAATAAACACCATACACTAGATGATTTAGTGGTCATTTTGGGATGTTATGTTAGATAAAGATTATCCTTTTAGAATTTTCTTTATATCATGAAACCACAACCCTCATTTTACTATGGGTTTGCTTAGATTTCACATAGTAGGCATGCCAAGGTAGTGGTTTGACCTTGACTGACAAGCCATATGTATTGTGGATGTTGGCCCAAGATGCCAGGGTTCCTAGTTTGTCAATGTAAAAATTCTTGTCTCTCTTGTGTTGGGTAAATTTGATATCATTAAATGCTCTGACCTGATTTGAGAGAAATTCTTGGTACATGATTATATGTTCCTTCTTTATCTTCCACTTACAGTTTACTTGAAACACAATGAGTAGGGAATCAAAAATAACTTCAACCTTTAGAATCTCCATCCATTTGTCTTCTTTTGAGACTAGAATGCATGATTTATACTCACAAAAAATTTTGCACACATAAAACTATAATTGTATAGAGATACATATGTATCTTCTTGTTAGGTTCATGAGAACAACTCCTATGCCATTTCCCTACTTCTTTGAAGATCCATCAAAGAATATGGTCCATGTATCATCATGACTGAATGTGGTAGTTATCAAAACATTGATCATGTCAATGTCACCGTCATGCAAGTCAAAATCCTTATCTTTCTGGGAATATAGGGTATTAGCTTTGAGCTAATCTGTCAATGCCAAGGTTGTGACCACCTTCATTGGGAAATAAGTGACGTCAAACTCTAAGAGCAAAACCTACCATTCGTAGTCTGACAAGGGTGGGATGGTCACATATATAGTGTGTTGTATCATGATACACTATTGTAACGCCCGGGCCCACTGCCCAAGGCTCTAGTAGGGTTTTAGGAATGATGACTGGCCCCACAAACCACTACTAGCCTTAAGTGTGTGCTTTGTCGTCATGCACGTGCAAGTCGGGGTCAACTTCCCGACTGGTCACCCATCCTACTACTACTCCAAGCTGAGCACACTTAACTATGGAGTTCTTTATTGATGGGCTCTCAGAAAAGGAGATGCACCTTGGTGATATGTGTAGTCCAATCATTCCTTTTAAGAGTATTTTATCCGAGGCCTCAAATCTTGGGATGTTATAATCTCCCCCACTTAGACTTTTGACGTCCTCGTCAAGGCTCAACTATAAGGCCTCATAATCTCTTCCCCATTTTAGTGCAGACCCACAATGGCCCATGGACACCCAACTCCCGATCATGGAATACCAGTGTAAGGGTGGCTACGTCAACCATAGACAACCCTTTCATACATGCTTGGACCGCACGGCTCAAGACTGGCATGCCATGTCTATGTGGGCCCTACCTACTGGAGGGGAACTTGGCTCTGATACCATTTGTAATGCCCGGGCTCACTGCCCAAGGCTCTGGTAGGGTTTCAGGAATGACGACAGGCCCCACAGACCACCACTAGCCTTAAATGTGTGCTTTGTCCTCATGCACGTGCAAGCTGGGGTCAACTTCTCGACTAGTCACCCATCCTAGTACTACTCCAAGCTGAGCACGCTTAACTATGGAGTTCTTTATTGATAGGCTCCCGGAAAAGGAGATGCAGCTTGGTGATATGGGTAGTCCAATCATTCATTTTAAGAGTGTTTTATCTGAGGCCTCAAATCCTGGGATGTTATAACTATTATAAGAACTCTATAGGGCATGAAAAATAATGCAACTTCTTGGTGGCATGAACTAATGTGAGGTAGTGTTTCTCCATTTGGCTATATCTGTCATTTATTTCCATGAAATGTTTGGACATCAATTAGATGGTCTGGTCTTTAATCTTGACCATTTGTACAAGAACCCCTTCCATGGATTCTTATATAAGTGGGAGACTAAAAATCAATGGGTGACCTTGCACTGAAGGTTTGAGCATAGGTTGTGTGGATAGATATCATTTTCATTTCTCAAACACAACTTGACATTGATCATTCCAACTATTGTTGGAATTCTTGTTGAGAAGCTTGAACATTGTTTCAGAAATGGAGTCAGCTTCTCTATGAGTAGTTTATTTATTTTTGTCTCTTCTTCATTCCTCTAATATCTTTATCCATACGAGAAAAGGAAACTCTACAAGAATCAAGCTTTCCCTTGATGAAACTTTATTACATGTTGGTTAACTATTAAGACCAACAAGCTGATGGATTTGACATCGAAAGTACACTTTTCTAGATTCAATCAAAGTCAAATATGTCAGAGTCTTTGGAATTTATTTTCCAAAATTTCTACATGGTATTATGTTGCTTTAAGTTGGAGATCATGTCATCTACATAGTCTTTCGTTTTTTTGTGAATAAGGTCATGGGAGAGAGGTACCATATCATGTTGATAGATTGCACCTACATTCTTGAGTCCAAACAACATCACATTGTATTAGGAAACACCTCATTCCACAGTGAAGGAGGTTTTCTTCATGTATGATGATTTCATCTTTATTTAGCTATTTTTTCATATTTCCAAGGAAGTAAGGAGTGATTTTGTAACATCCTAAATGTTTAAAATTAATTTAAGCCTTATCATGTGGTTTCATTAAAGAAAGGAAGTTGAGGGACTTAATGTAACATGACCATGAAATGGAACTTCTTATAAGATAATGAAGTGAGAAAAATAGAATGAGACACAAAATACTTTTTCTCCTATAGATGCATTATGTGTTGCAATTAACTCAAATTGATGGGTATTTATTTCCCCTTTTATTTTTCTCCCTTTAATCCTTGTATGTTTTTAAAACAAATAAAAGAGGAATGTAAAAGGATTAAATTTGAAAATTTGATAGATGACTTGAGAAATAAGTTTCCCCTTTTTTATTTTATAACTTTAAATATAAGATGAAAATATTGCTAATACACTTTTCTCCCTCCTCCAAGAAAGTTTCACAAAAAGGGCACAAAAATAGATGACATAACCATGTAATGGGTAATAAGTGTCTATCTTGAAATTTGACCCAAATACTATCAAAGGAAGGTCTTTTCCTTTTATCTAAACCTTTTAATGCATGAAAATCAAGTACATAACAAATATGAAAATTGTGGTCAAAGGATATGAAAAACTTGTATTTTATTGTTTAATAAGGATATAGACTAATCAATTAACATGTGGCCCAAATTTGGTACCTGTTTTACTATGTTTGACCCTCCAAATTAATTATGGAAGTTTGAAATATGGTTGGATTAAGAATTAATCAAATATGCATTTAGTGCAACGAATACACCTATGGTTTGGTTATTTGTCCATGTCACACATTACTTTAATTTGTTTCCTTTTTCTTCACATGTCATCCAACCATTCTTTCCCAATCTAATAGTCACAACATTGTCTTCTACATCCGTGCTTTTCACGGGTCTAAGCATAGTAACAACAATTTTGTTTCTCAATGCCATTATCCATCATCTCTCTATTGTTTCACAAGATTTCTTTATTGCCAACTTTGTCTCTCTCCCCCAGCTCCAACAAGCCATAACTCACGCCTTCTATCTCTTTGTATAATAAATGCCCAATTAGGAATTCCTTCCCCTTACCAGCTCCATTTCATGGATGCCTCCTCATCCCTCTTTAAGAGTCTCAGAAGTGGCGCCACCCCTCATAGGTTCCTCCTATTAGGTCAACTGTATCTCCAACACCTTGGTTCATCCTGACCTACTCGATCTCCCCCCAACGACCATCATCCTCTATTCCTTCTCTGCAATTGACCACCTAGAGAGCATCCCGAATACCTATTACGTGTTTCCTCTATATGAATTTGTCCCCATAGTCGTATGAGGCATTGTACCCTATAGTTGCAATCAAGGACCTCACTGATGCTTGTCACCATGGTACCTTACAGGCCCTCTGGCCTAGGAAATCACATCATTGTCTTTGCAAGAGCTTTTTCATGGTTTCCCATGCCCCTTTTGACCCTTTCCTTAGTGTTATCCACTCAGAGAGATTTTGAAGTTATTTTTCCCTATTTTGTGCATTTTTTGATAAACCAGTGTCTCCCCAGTCTTCTGCTTCATGCAATTATGCCATCGTCTTTGAGTTGCCTCCGTGAGTCTATTTGCATGGTTTCCATGTTTTGATGATGAGTTTCCTCCAAATTTGCACTGCCACGATGGCACCCCAACCATGCCTGGAGCAGAGCTGGAGCTCCTATCCACCCTAGAGCCTATGAGTTTGCTCGACACATTCTTCGGGGTGTGGCGAACTCATCGGTAGTCTCGACACCTCGAGAGGTTCTCAACTCCTCAACATTAATCAAAGATTCCTTGTGTTTGTGAATCTCTATAGAGTTGCGAGCGGGGGAGAAAAATGGGAAGGGTGAAAGTACCTTGGTGCCCATGCTGACTCAATCAAATAATTTTAATAACAAGGGTAAATCAGTACTTTGATGTGCCTTTGATATGTGGACACTCACTTTTGATTTTTAGCTAAATGATAAATTTTCCCTTGTGATTAAAATTTAAGTGTCACACACACCTAACTATTCTAGTCCGTTCACATTTTATTTATTTCAATTTGATTTTTGATTTAAATGATGTCACACACAAGGTTTCCTAAATTCTAACTAGTGCTTTATACAAAATTCATACCTTCTGCATACAACCTCGAAACTAATGGAAAATATGAGTTACAAACTCTTTTGATTTTCTATCGATCTAGACTATTTCCAAATTCTATTTTACCCATTCAGTCGCTTCAATATTTCGATGACTCAGATTAGGTTTTTAGAGATTATGAACTAATATAGACATTATGATTTCAATCAAATTACAGGTGAAGCAAGACTCATTCAAGTCATAGGACTTGAACTAAAAGGTTTATTAAGAAGGCCATACACATTTGGTACAAGTGAATTTTGATTTTTTTGAATGCTTATTTTATGTTTATGCTCTTTATTGTGTTTCATGATATTCTGAATGTTTTCTAAGATAACATCATTTGTATATATCATTGTGTGACTGATTGCTTATAGTCGATTGCATAAATCCTATCTGTGACTATGATGTATGAATAATGAATCATGTTTAAAGAAGGGAGAAATTCCATTAAGACATTATGAGGGAGAAATCCCATTAAGACATTATAAGGGAGAAATCCCATTAAGGCATATGAGGGAGAAATCCCATTAAGACATTATGAGGGAGAAATCCCTTTAAGACATTAAGAGGGAGAAATCTCATTATGATTCAAGGGGATAAATCCCACTTTGACAATAAGAGGGAGAAATCTGATTATGATTCAAGGGGAGAAATCCATTATGGAAATAAGAGGGAGAAATCATGTTATTATAAAGATTAAGATTAAATACATTAATTATTAAGTCATGATCATGAATAAACTTACAGAATTGGTTAAGTTTTTCTATGCTCCTCGATCATGGACCTTCGGGTCGTTATGGGCTTTCCTAACATTATGGTCTTCCTAGAAATTATGGGCTCCTATGGGGTATTAAGAGAGGCAACATATATTGACTTATCCAATTAATCATTTTTAAATGATTTAAAGAACAATGAATATAATCTATGGTTGCGTTTATGTCAATTTTATTGCACGTTAAGTTTACTTGATGTCAAGATATATTTACTTTGTGTTATATAAAGTGCCAAATACCACTTATTGATGTGATATTTGTTTTGAATGGCTGGGTATGCGATATTTGCATGACTTGGAGAAAGTGAAGGATAAAAAGGTCAATCAAGAACTAGAAGATTTTCAAGCTTTTCCTGGTGGGGTGCCAATTACCAATTCGATCCAAAGTCATTAGATATCATTTACATGATATTTAGGTTATCTTATCCAAATCTAGTTTAGTATATGTAGATTTCATACTTAATTAGTTTTAGATTTCATGACTATAAACTATGCATGAATTTATTGAATTAGGAATTAATCAAGTCTGCATTTAATGCAATGAGTACAACTTTGGTCTGGTTATATGTCCCTCTAACACGTTACTTTAATTGGTTTCCTTTTCCACGTGCATCATCTGACCATTCTTTCTTGATCGAACAACCGTAATGTTGTCTTCTACATCCATGCTTTTCACGGGTCTGAGCATAGTAATGATGATTTCCTTTCTCAACACAATTCTCCCTCATCTATCCATGGATTCATGAGATTTCTTAGTTGCTGACTTTGTCTCTCTCCCCCACTTCCATAAATCCATAACTAACCCCCTCTATCTCTATATATAAGGGATGCCCAATTATGGATTCCCACTCCCTGATTCATAGACACCTCCTCAGCCCTCCCTTTCCCTTTTTAAGAGTCTCAGAAGTGCCTCCACCCCTTATAGGTTCCTTCTCCTTGGTCAATAGTATCTCCAACATCTTGGCTCATCCTGTGTTACTCGGTCATTCCCCACAACAAACATCACCTCACCCCATCATCATTTTCTCCTTCTTCACAATTGACTTCATGGTGATCATCCCCACAACCTATTTTGTGTTTCCTCTATATCATTTTGTCCCACAGTCATTCCATGAGTTGTACCCTATAACTGTAGTCAAGGACCTCACCGATGCTTATTACCATGGTACCTAAGAGGCCTTCCAGCCCAAGAAAACACATCATATCCACAAGAAATTGTTTGTGGTTTCTTGCACCCCTTTTAACCCCTTCCTCAGTATTCTCTCCTTGGTTTGGTTTTCTAGTTAGTTTTCCCTAGTTTGTGCATTTATCCAACAAACCAATGACTCCCCGGTCTTTTGCTTCATACAACATTACCCTCCTCTATGAGTTGTCTCTGTGAATCCATTCATATGGTTTCTATATTCTGATCCCAAGTTTTCCCCCCGAATTTGCATTACCCCAATGGCACTCCAGCCATGGTTGGAGCTCCAGTCCAACCCAAAGCCCATGAGTTGGCTCGATGATTTTTTAGGGTGTGGCAAACTCTCCGGTAGTGTCAACACCTCGAGAGGGGCTAAGATACTCAATGTTGATCAAAGATTCCATGTCTCTGTGAAGCTCCACGGAGCAGAGAGTGAGGAAGAATAATGGAAAGGGTGAAAGTGACCTGGTTCCCATGCTGACTAATAAAATAATTTTCAATAGCAAGGATAAAAAAGTGTTTTGACGTGCCTTTGATGTAGTGGACACACACTTTCAATTTATGGCTAAATGGCAATTTTGACCCCCAAATTCTGATTTAAGTGTCATGTACGGTTAAGTATTTGGTTCTTTCGCCTTTTATTTACATCAATTTTATTTTTTATTTAAATGATGTCACGCATAAGGTTTCCTGAATTCTGATGGGTACTTTTTATAAAATTCATAACTTTCACATACGACCCATAAAATAATGGAAAAATATGCGTTAGAAAGCTATTTTGATTTTCTATCAATTTAGAATTTTTTCAAATGGTATTTTATCGATTTAATCTCTTCAATATTTAAACAAATAAGACTAGGGATTTAGGGATTATGAATTAACATACACATTATGATTTTAATCAAATTACATGTAAATTCAGACTCATTCAAGTCATAGGACTTGAACTATAGAGGTTTGTTCTAAGTGGACCATGCATATATGGTACAAGTAAATGTTGGTATAATAAAAGCTTATTTTATGGGTATGCAAATTATTGTGTCTCATGAAATTATGATTTTTTTTCTAAAATAACATCATGTATAAATATCATTGTGTCAGAATGTTTGTCGTCTATTGTGTAAATCCTAGATATGACTATGATCTATGAATAATGAATCATGTTTAAAGAAGGGAGAAATCCCATTCAGACATTATGAGCGAGAAATCCCATTAAGACACTATGAGGGAGAAATACCATTAAGATACTATGAGGGAGAAATCCCATTAAGACATTGAGAGGGAGAAAAAGCATTATGGTATTAAGAGGGAGAAATCCCATTATGATTCAAGGGGAGATATCCCATTATGGACTAAGAGGGAGAAATCCCTTTATGTCCAAGATTAATATTAAAGATATTAATGATTAAGTCATGATGATGAACATACTTAAGGAATTGGTAAATTTTTTATATGTTCCTCAATCACGGGTCTTCGGGTAGTTATATGCTTTCCTAGCATTATGAGCTCCCTAGATGTTTTGGGCTCCTATGGGCTACTAAGAGAGGCAACATATATTTACTTATATAGCTCATCATGTTTAAATGATTTAAAAATGATTAAGATAATCCATGTTCAAGTTTATGCCAAGTTCATGTCAATTTTATTTCATGTCAAGTATACTTCATGTCAAGTTATATATACATTATGTTGTATAAAGTGTAAAATATTGCTTACTGATGTGATGTTTTTTTCATGGATGGGGACATCAAGTTTGTAGTACTTGGAGCAAGTGAAGGATAAAAGGGCCAGTAAAAAACTAGAAGATTTTCAAGTTTTTCCTTGTGGGGTGTCGTTTACTGAGTCAATCTAATGTAATTAGATACTATTTACATCATATTCAGATTATCTCATCCAATTATAGTTAAGTAGAATTTGATTTCATGATGAATAAGTTTTAGATTTCATGACTATGAATATGTATGGATCTATTTCAAATGAATACAAGGTGTTTCATTTACCTTAATTGCAAAGACTAGAATATTGTGACACCCCCTTACGTAAAATGGTTCCACTCAGTTATATTTATATGTTGTGAAAAGTGGGGTGTTATAGATGTTCATCTATTTTGTCCATAAGAATATCAATATGCGACAATAGGAAATCATATTTAGGTCTTGATACATGGAGATCCCTACAATTGATGCACATGCGGGGACATGTGTCTCTGACTGTCAATATGTTATCCATGCATATGTGATATGACACAAGGCATATGAAGCATGCACCATATTGTTTTCGTACTTGACACAATTGTCCTTTTGCTTGATAGGACAAAATCTCATTTTACTCGGGAGAATGTACGGTGATCGACTCATTAAATCCTGGAATGTCGGCATAGATCTAGGTGAATATGTTTATGTAATGAGATAGAAGCTCGATCAAGGTTGATTTTATCAATGGTTGTAGGGAAGCCCCTAATTTCAAAAGGCAAGTGAGTGATCCTGAGTAGATATGAATATTAGTTTTTATTCCATCTACAATGAGGAATGCTTGGTATTCAATTGTCACATACTTAGGGATGACTATGGGGTTAGAAGGTTCCTCGATAAGAATAGTATCTATATCTCAAAATGGATATGTTTGAATGATATGTCAGTGATTGAAGACTATCAGCTTTGTCTGGAATTTGGATGAAGGTACTTCTAATTAGGGTGATGGGTGTATCATGGGACCCAAAGAGGAGTTAGGAAAAATAGTTAGGATGAGACCTTCTCTTTGTTCAAAATTAATTTTTTGAAAAACTAAGAATTCTATAGAACACAATCACATACATCTTCATATTGTGCTTGTTGAAGAAATTGTGATGTTTCATGTTACATATGATATTTGGGAAGGGGTTTGGATCTTGTTGTCAACAACTATAATTTGTTTAACATTATGATGTCCTTTATCAGTTGTCAAAGGTTTGACATAGATGTTCTCTTCAAGAACATCATCACAAAAGTGTGCACAATTGTTATTTTTGTTGCATTTGAGTGACATTGTAGAAGACGTCCATTGACTCTTTTTATTTTTTTCATTGAGATACTTTTTAGTTGGCCACACCATAATTGGGTTCTATGATGGGGACCAGTATGTGACATGACTCCCTTTTAGCATAGGGGGTCCTATATAAACAAGTCAAGTGGTTTCCTGATTCTCAAGGAAGGGAACACACTCCACTATTCCTCAACATAGCCTGCCTAGGACTAGTTCTTGGCTCATATTTTTCAATTCTCTATTGTAGAAACTGGGATAATGTTGAATAGGCATGACAATTGGGATAAAGAGAGCCATTATCTCCCCCTATCACATGCTCATGATGAAGGCTAAATGTCCGGGAGGGTAGTAAACCAAGGTGACAACTAAGATTCAAACCCAGGTCTCTTTGTAAGGAGACCTAGCTATCGGAATTGTCCACATATGTGATTGATTGTCTATACCATACATGAACAAAAGAATATGTCTACGTCAATTAAAAGGAGCCACTGTCTTGGGAAAATATCCCGAATTACCATAATTACTACATTATAGTGCCAACATTTTAGGCACTAGTTTCAAATACATGAGATATTAAATGAACTTCATACTTATTTTATTGCTACCTATATGACATTGGTCCTGACCTACTTTATCATAGTAGTTCCTAGAAAGCAAATAATTGGAGATGTCACAATTGATATCAAGGACCCACGGGAACCTACTGAGGGGTGAACAGTGGTGGATTCATGATTAGAATCTGGATGGGACCCATGGAGTCACCTTTTTCAGTGTAGTGCGTGCCACTAGAATCTTGATGTTAGGTGATGGTCCCGATCTTATATAGATTCCACAAGTTCCCTTATTGTGTACTTTGTATTGATACTTTTATTTTTTCAAGAACTTTAATGGCACCTCTAAAGGTGGGACACTGTGATATAATGAACTTTTTTGACCGATCAAAAGTGTACAATTTTTTTTTATTACAATGCTTAATATCTCTTCATATGTCCTAGCACTCATTTGTGTCATGACCCTTGAGACTATGGAACCTACGAAAAGCATGTTGGTCTTGGTTTTTAGTTAGTGTTGGGAGGGGTCCTTCTATTCTTGATATTTTGAGCTATCAAAATTCAGTGAGAAGCTTCCTATATGACACCTCAAATTCCTTAAATTTTGTTAGAACATGTGGTAATTGAGTGAGCTTTTGATGATACTAATTTTGTGGTTTAAATGTTGGTCAGTGAGCCAAGAGAGACTATTTATGTGGGAACATTTTTACCCAATACTTCTCTTGTAATATTTATGCATGGATTGCTTCAAACATCTATTGAACATAGGGGGTGAGGTATAATAGGTCACTTTCATCCATCCTCTTGTGTTGAGGATTATGATTTTAAGGGCCACCTCTGGCGAGATGACTCGTCCAAGATTCCATAGGTGTTCCATATCTCACATGAAGATTGAAAGAATTCCTTCCATTACCATTTATATCTTGAGTCCAAACAACATCACATTGTATTAGGAAACACCTCATTCCACAGTGAAGGAGGTTTTCTTCATGTATGATGATTTCATCTTTATTTAGCTATTTTTTCATATTTCCAAGGAAGTAAGGAGTGATTTTGTAACATCCTAAATGTTTAAAATTAATTTAAGCCTTATCATGTGGTTTCATTAAAGAAAGGAAGTTGAGGGACTTAATGTAACATGACCATGAAATGGAACTTCTTATAAGATAATGAAGTGAGAAAAATAGAATGAGACACAAAATACTTTTTCTCCTATAGATGCATTATGTGTTGCAATTAACTCAAATTGATGGGTATTTATTTCCCCTTTTATTTTTCTCCCTTTAATCCTTGTATGTTTTTAAAACAAATAAAAGAGGAATGTAAAAGGATTAAATTTGAAAATTTGATAGATGACTTGAGAAATAAGTTTCCCCTTTTTTATTTTATAACTTTAAATATAAGATGAAAATATTGCTAATACACTTTTCTCCCTCCTCCAAGAAAGTTTCACAAAAAGGGCACAAAAATAGATGACATAACCATGTAATGGGTAATAAGTGTCTATCTTGAAATTTGACCCAAATACTATCAAAGGAAGGTCTTTTCCTTTTATCTAAACCTTTTAATGCATGAAAATCAAGTACATAACAAATATGAAAATTGTGGTCAAAGGATATGAAAAACTTGTATTTTATTGTTTAATAAGGATATAGACTAATCAATTAACATGTGGCCCAAATTTGGTACCTGTTTTACTATGTTTGACCCTCCAAATTAATTATGGAAGTTTGAAATATGGTTGGATTAAGAATTAATCAAATATGCATTTAGTGCAACGAATACACCTATGGTTTGGTTATTTGTCCATGTCACACATTACTTTAATTTGTTTCCTTTTTCTTCACATGTCATCCAACCATTCTTTCCCAATCTAATAGTCACAACATTGTCTTCTACATCCGTGCTTTTCACGGGTCTAAGCATAGTAACAACAATTTTGTTTCTCAATGCCATTATCCATCATCTCTCTATTGTTTCACAAGATTTCTTTATTGCCAACTTTGTCTCTCTCCCCCAGCTCCAACAAGCCATAACTCACGCCTTCTATCTCTTTGTATAATAAATGCCCAATTAGGAATTCCTTCCCCTTACCAGCTCCATTTCATGGATGCCTCCTCATCCCTCTTTAAGAGTCTCAGAAGTGGCGCCACCCCTCATAGGTTCCTCCTATTAGGTCAACTGTATCTCCAACACCTTGGTTCATCCTGACCTACTCGATCTCCCCCAAACGACCATCATCCTCTATTCCTTCTCTGCAATTGACCACCTAGAGAGCATCCCGAATACCTATTACGTGTTTCCTCTATATGAATTTGTCCCCATAGTCGTATGAGGCATTGTACCCTATAGTTGCAATCAAGGACCTCACTGATGCTTGTCACCATGGTACCTTACAGGCCCTCTGGCCTAGGAAATCACATCATTGTCTTTGCAAGAGCTTTTTCATGGTTTCCCATGCCCCTTTTGACCCTTTCCTTAGTGTTATCCACTCAGAGAGATTTTGAAGTTATTTTTCCCTATTTTGTGCATTTTTTGATAAACCAGTGTCTCCCCAGTCTTCTGCTTCATGCAATTATGCCATCGTCTTTGAGTTGCCTCCGTGAGTCTATTTGCATGGTTTCCATGTTTTGATGATGAGTTTCCTCCAAATTTGCACTGCCACGATGGCACCCCAACCATGCCTGGAGCAGAGCTGGAGCTCCTATCCACCCTAGAGCCTATGAGTTTGCTCGACACATTCTTCGGGGTGTGGCGAACTCATCGGTAGTCTCGACACCTCGAGAGGTTCTCAGCTCCTCAACATTGATCAAAGATTCCTTGTGTTTGTGAATCTCTATAGAGTTGCGAGCGGGGGAGAAAAATGGGAAGGGTGAAAGTACCTTGGTGCCCATGCTGACTCAATCAAATAATTTTAATAACAAGGGTAAATCAGTACTTTGATGTGCCTTTGATATGTGGACACTCACTTTTGATTTTTAGCTAAATGATAAATTTTCCCTTGTGATTAAAATTTAAGTGTCACACACACCTAACTATTCTAGTCCGTTCACATTTTATTTATTTCAATTTGATTTTTGATTTAAATGATGTCACACACAAGGTTTCCTAAATTCTAACTAGTGCTTTATACAAAATTCATACCTTCTGCATACAACCTCGAAACTAATGGAAAATATGAGTTACAAACTCTTTTGATTTTCTATCGATCTAGACTATTTCCAAATTCTATTTTACCCATTCAGTCGCTTCAATATTTCGATGACTCAGATTAGGTTTTTAGAGATTATGAACTAATATAGACATTATGATTTCAATCAAATTACAAGTGAAGCAAGACTCATTCAAGTCATAGGACTTGAACTAAAAGGTTTATTAAGAAGGCCATACACATTTGGTACAATTGAATTTTGATTTTTTTGAATGCTTATTTTATGTTTATGCTCTTTATTGTGTTTCATGACATTCTGAATGTTTTCTAAGATAACATCATTTGTATATATCATTGTGTGACTGATTGCTTATAGTCGATTGCATAAATCCTATCTGTGACTATGATGTATGAATAATGAATCATGTTTAAAGAAGGGAGAAATTCCATTAAGACATTATGAGAAAGAAATCCCATTAAGACATTATAAGGGAGAAATCCCATTAAGGCATATGAGGGAGAAATCCCATTAAGACATTATGAGGGAGAAATCCCTTTAAGACATTAAGAGGGAGAAATCTCATTATGATTCAAGGGGATAAATCCCACTTTGACAATAAGAGGGAGAAATCTGATTATGATTCAAGGGGAGAAATCCATTATGGAAATAAGAGGGAGAAATCCTGTTATTATAAAGATTAAGATTAAATACATTAATTATTAAGTCATGATCATGAATAAACTTACAGAATTGGTTAAGTTTTTCTATGCTCCTCGATCATGGACCTTCGGGTCGTTATGGGCTTTCCTAACATTATGGTCTTCCTAGAAATTATGGGCTCCTATGGGGTATTAAGAGAGGCAACATATATTGACTTATCGAATTAATCATTTTTAAATGATTTAAAGAACAATGAATATAATCTATGGTGGCGTTTATGTCAATTTTATTGCACGTTAAGTTTACTTGATGTCAAGATATATTTACTTTGTGTTATATAAAGTGACAAATACCACTTATTGATGTGATATTTGTTTTGAATGGCTGGGTATGTGATATTTGCATGACTTGGAGAAAGTGAAGGATAAAAAGGTCAATCAAGAACTAGAAGATTTTCAAGCTTTTCCTGGTGGGGTGCCAATTACCAATTCGATCCAAAGTCATTAGATATCATTTACATGATATTTAGGTTATCTTATCCAAATCTAGTTTAGTATATGTAGATTTCATACTTAATTAGTTTTAGATTTCATGACTATAAACTATGCATGAATTTATTGAATTAGGAATTAATCAAGTCTGCATTTAATGCAATGAGTACAACTTTGGTCTGGTTATATGTCCCTCTAACACGTTACTTTAATTGGTTTCCTTTTCCACGTGCATCATCTGACCATTCTTTCTTGATCGAACAACCGTAATGTTGTCTTCTACATCCATGCTTTTCACGGGTCTGAGCATAGTAATGATGATTTCCTTTCTCAACACAATTCTCCCTCATCTATCCATGGATTCATGAGATTTCTTAGTTGCTGACTTTGTCTCTCTCCCCCACTTCCATCAAGCCATAACTAACCCCCTCTATCTCTATATATAAGGGATGCCCAATTATGGATTCCCACTCCCTGATTCATAGACACCTCCTCAGCCCTCCCTTTCCCTTTTTAAGAGTCTCAGAAGTGCCTCCACCCCTTATAGGTTCCTTCTCCTAGGTCAATAGTATCTCCAACATCTTGGCTCATCCTGTGTTACTCGGTCATTCCCCACAACAAACATCACCTCACCCCATCATCATTTTCTCCTTCTTCACAATTGACTTCATGGTGATCATCCCCACAACCTATTTTGTGTTTCCTCTATATCATTTTGTCCCACAATCATTCCATGAGTTGTACCCTATAACTGTAGTCAAGGACCTCACCGATGCTTATTACCATGGTACCTAAGAGGCCTTCCAGCCCAAGAAAACACATCATATCCACAAGAAATTGTTTGTGGTTTCTTGCACCCCTTTTAACCCCTTCCTCGGTATTCTCTCCTTGGTTTGGTTTTCTAGTTAGTTTTCCCTATTTTGTTTATTTATCCAACAAACCAATGACTCCCCGGTCTTTTGCTTCATACAACATTACCCTCCTCTATGAGTTGTCTCTGTGAATCCATTCATATGGTTTCTATATTCTGATCCCAAGTTTTCCCCCCGAATTTGCATTACCCCAATGGCACTCCAGCCATGGTTGGAGCTCCAGTCCAACCCAAAGCCCATGAGTTGGCTCGATGATTTTTTAGGGTGTGGCAAACTCTCCGGTAGTGTCAACACCTCGAGAGGGGCTAAGATACTCAATGTTGATCAAAGATTCCATGTCTCTGTGAAGCTCCACGGAGCAGAGAGTGAGGAAGAATAATGGAAAGGGTGAAAGTGACCTGGTTCCCATGCTGACTAATAAAATAATTTTCAATAGCAAGGATAAAAAAGTGTTTTGACGTGCCTTTGATGTAGTGGACACACACTTTCAATTTATGGCTAAATGGCAATTTTGACCCCCAAATTCTGATTTAAGTGTCATGTACGCTTAAGTATTTGGTTCTTTCGCCTTTTATTTACATCAATTTTATTTTTTATTTAAATGATGTCACGCATAAGGTTTCCTGAATTCTGATGGGTACTTTTTATAAAATTCATAACTTTCACATACGACCCATAAAATGATGGAAAAATATGCGTTAGAAAGCTATTTTGATTTTCTATCAATTTAGAATTTTTTCAAATGGTATTTTATTGATTTAATCTCTTCAATATTTAAACAAATAAGACTAGGGATTTAGGGATTATGAATTAACATACACATTATGATTTTAATCAAATTACATGTAAATTCAGACTCATTCAAGTCATAGGACTTGAACTATAGAGGTTTGTTCTAAGTGGACCATGCATATATGGTACAAGTAAATGTTGGTATAATAAAAGCTTATTTTATGGGTATGCAAATTATTGTGTCTCATGAAATTATGATTTTTTTTCTAAAATAACATCATGTATAAATATCATTGTGTCAGAATGTTTGTCGTCTATTGTGTAAATCCTAGATATGACTATGATCTATGAATAATGAATCATGTTTAAAGAAGGGAGAAATCCCATTCAGACATTATGAGCGAGAAATCCCATTAAGACACTATGAGGGAGAAATACCATTAAGATACTATGAGGGAGAAATCCCATTAAGACATTGAGAGGGAGAAAAAGCATTATGGTATTAAGAGGGAGAAATCCCATTATGATTCAAGGGGAGATATCCCATTATGGACTAAGAGGGAGAAATCCCTTTATGTCCAAGATTAATATTAAAGATATTAATGATTAAGTCATGATGATGAACATACTTAAGGAATTGGTAAATTTTTTATATGTTCCTCAATCACGGGTCTTCGGGTAGTTATATGCTTTCCTAGCATTATGAGCTCCCTAGATGTTTTGGGCTCCTATGGGCTACTAAGAGAGGCAACATATATTTACTTATATAGCTCATCATGTTTAAATGATTTAAAAATGATTAAGATAATCCATGTTCAAGTTTATGCCAAGTTCATGTCAATTTTATTTCATGTCAAGTATACTTCATGTCAAGTTATATATACATTATGTTGTATAAAGTGTAAAATATTGCTTACTGATGTGATGTTTTTTTCATGAATGGGGACATCAAGTTTGTAGTACTTGGAGCAAGTGAAGGATAAAAGGGCCAGTAAAAAACTAGAAGATTTTCAAGTTTTTCCTTGTGGGGTGTCATTTACTGAGTCAATCTAATGTAATTAGATACTATTTACATCATATTCAGATTATCTCATCCAATTATAGTTAAGTAGAATTTGATTTCATGATGAATAAGTTTTAGATTTCATGACTATGAATATGTATGGATCTATTTCAAATGAATACAAGGTGTTTCATTTACCTTAATTGCAAAGACTAGAATATTGTGACACCCCCTTACGTAAAACGGTTCCACTCAGTTATATTTATATGTTGTGAAAAGTGGGGTGTTATAGATGTTCATCTATTTTGTCCATAATAATATCAATATGCGACAATAGGAAATCATATTTAGGTCTTGATACATGGAGATCCCTACAATTGATGCACATGCGGGGACATGTGTCTCTGACTGTCAATATGTTATCCATGCATATGTGATATGACACAAGGCATATGAAGCATGCACCATATTGTTTTCGTACTTGACACAATTGTCATTTTGCTTGATAGGACAAAATCTCATTTTACTCGGGAGAATGTACGGTGATCGACTCATTAAGTCCTGGAATGTCGGCATAGATCTAGGTGAATATGTTTATGTAATGAGATAGAAGCTCGATCAAGGTTGATTTTATCAATGGTTGTAGGGAAGCCCCTAATTTCAAAAGGCAAGTGAGTGATCCTGAGTAGATATGAATATTAGTTTTTATTCCATCTACAATGAGGAATGCTTGGTATTCAATTGTCACATACTTAGGGATGACTATGGCGTTAGAAGGTTGCTCGATAAGAATAGTATCTATATCTCAAAATGGATATGTTTGAATGATATGTCAGTGATTGAAGACTATCAGCTTTGTCTGGAATTTGAATGAAGGTACTTCTAATTAGGGTGATGGGTGTATCATGGGACCCAAAGAGGAGTTAGGAAAAATAGTTCGGATGAGACCTTCTCTTTGTTCAAAATTAATTTTTTGAAAAACTAAGAATTCTATAGAACACAATCACATACATCTTCATATTGTGCTTGTTGAAGAAATTGTGATGTTTCATGTTACATATGATATTTGGGAAGGGGTTTGGATCTTGTTGTCAACAACTATAATTTGTTTAACATTATGATGTCCTTTATCAGTTGTCAAAGGTTTGACATAGATGTTCTCTTCAAGAACATCATCACAAAAGTGTGCACAATTGTTATTTTTGTTGCATTTGAGTGACATTGTAGAAGACGTCCATTGACTCTTTTTATTTTTTTCATTGAGATACTTTTTAGTTGGCCACACCATAATTGGGTTCTATGATGGGGACCAGTATGTGACATGACTCCCTTTTAGCATAGGGGGTCCTATATAAACAAGTCAAGTGGTTTCCTGATTCTCAAGGAAGGGAACACACTCCACTATTCCTCAACATAGCCTGCCTAGGACTAGTTCTTGGCTCATATTTTTCAATTCTCTATTGTAGAAACTGGGATAATGTTGAATAGGCATGACAATTGGGATAAAGAGAGCCATTATCTCCCCCTATCACATGCTCATGATGAAGGCTAAATGTCCGAGAGGGTAGTAAACCAAGGTGACAACTAAGATTCAAACCCAGGTCTCTTTGTAAGGAGACCTAGCTATCGGAATTGTCCACGTATGTGATTGATTGTATATACCATACATGAACAAAAGAATATGTCTACGTCAATTAAAAGGAGCCACTGTCTTGGGAAAATATCCCGAATTACCATAATTACTACATTATAGTGCCAACATTTGAGGCACTAGTTTCAAATACATGAGATATTAAATGAACTTCATACTTATTTTATTGCTACCTATATGACATTGGTCCTGACCTACTTTATCATAGTAGTTCCTAGAAAGCAAATAATTGGAGATGTCACAATTGATATCAAGGACCCACGGGAACCTACTGAGGGGTGAACAGTGGTGGATTCATGATTAGAATCTGGATGGGACCCATGGAGTCACCTTTTTCAGTGTAGTGCGTGCCACTAGAATCTTGATGTTAGGTGATGGTCCCAATCTTATATAGATGCCACAAGTTCCCTTATTGTGTACTTTGTATTGATACTTTTATTTTTTCAAGAACTTTAATGGCACCTCTAAAGGTGGGACACTGTGATATAATGAACTTTTTTGACCGATCAAAAGTGTACAATTTTTTTTTATTACAATGCTTAATATCTCTTCATATGTCCTAGCACTCATTTGTGTCATGACCCTTGAGACTATGGAACCTACGAAAAGCATGTTGGTCTTGGTTTTTAGTTAGTGTTGGGAGGGGTCCTTCTATTCTTGATATTTTGAGCTATCAAAATTCAGTGAGAAGCTTCCTATATGACACCTCAAATTCCTTAGATTTTGTTAGAACATGTGGTAATTGAGTGAGCTTTTGATGATACTAATTGTGTGGTTTAAATGTTGGTCAGTGAGCCAAGAGAGACTATTTATGTGGGAACATTTTTACCCAATACTTCTCTTGTAATATTTATGCATGGATTGCTTCAAACATCTATTGAACATAGGGGGTGAGGTATAATAGGTCACTTTCATCCATCCTCTTGTGTTGAGGATTATGATTTTAAGGGCCACCTCTGGCGAGATGATTCGTCCAAGATTCCATAGGTGTTCCATATCTCACATGAAGATTGAAAGAATTCCTTCCATTACCATTTATATCGTTGACCATGTATACTCTAATATTTAAGGGTTTTGGGGATCAATTAATTTGGTAAGAATTTAGAAGTTCCTCTAAAATTACTACGACAATATATGCTAGTTCAAGTGTGCCATTGTCTATGAAATCTTATACAATGTGCATGTAAGCTCAACATTTGTCTATAATGTGTCCTAAAGAGTGGAGATATCGACAAAAAATTATTTGATCAAAACCAAATAGAAGTGGGTTTAAGATGGACATTGCATCGAGAATTTAAGTATTGGTTGTATCTTTAGGTAGATAGATGTTTAGGAGAACTAAGTGGGGTGAATCTTTGTGGAGTTTGTTATTGTGAGGAATGATCAAAATGCACATTTAAAGAGATCTTTAGAGTTGTAGTAGGTGCTTGATTACACTATGTTGTTGTTAGGAAACAAGTGTTGCATGCTTGGTGGAGGCATGGTCTGCCTAGGATAAAGTAGGTTCATCATGGGCATCCTAAACAAGTAATTAGAGGGATAGATTGGCATTCTGAATATGACAAATTGAAGGTGATATTGTTTTGCATTAGATCCATGCTTATCCTATTTATTCACTATTATAACATTCAGAGTTGTCTTCATACACTATTGTACGTCCCTTAAACTTCTCTTCAGCAGGGGCCTAGGCTTTATTTTTTTGAATAAATTGCTTGCATTGTGGTCCATGTAAGACCTATTGTACTTGATCATCTAAAAATGGAACCCAAGCATTCATATTAGACGACTGGCTCATCCGCATCATGTGGGCCAACTTTAGGACCAAATTCAATCATTATGTTATTTCTCACAGAGATGTGTGTTCATTACATGAGTAGGTAAGGGCTTCACCTGAAGGGTGGTCTAGTTGTCACATGCCCCTTATTGAAATTACCTATAACATTTTGTAAGTACATGACGGTTTATATTATAAGAAAGATGTACCAAAATGATATTTGAATATTGGATTATGCATATAAATCTCCCTAGAGAGGTGAGGGGCATGGGAATATAAATGCATAATATTTCAAGCAGTTATAGTTTCCCCTTGAATTGAAATGGGGTAGTGATATTTAAGTTCTTGAAATGATGAAGACATGATAATTAGGTTTTCCCCCTCACCGAAAGGTGAACTCTCATGGTACAAATATTTTTTAATTGAGAGAATGAATCAAGGATGCTCCATTTCTTATTGTTTGCTTAATAATCAGGGCATATTTCTTATTATGTCATAGTACTCAGATGTGCCCTAGAGTTTTAGATTGGTAATGTCAACATGGTATTGTAATTTCATGTGGGTTTGCTGTGAAAACTTGAATTTCTCCCTCCTCTTTTGTACTCTTCCCATTTCATAAAATGCCCATCATACTAAGTATGATATAAATTTCATTAATAGAGTGTGGTGACACTCTAACTTAGTCACATCAATGGTCAATTCTTCCTAAATGTGACATTAAGTAGCATTTTGTACTATGCATGATTCCTTATTATGTAACAATATTTCATATGAAATTGAATCTCATTTGTGTGATCATCTTATATCCTAGTATATTTCATGTAGAAGATGGATCAATTATCTTTCTAACGATATAAAGATCACATCGATTGGACCTTTTGGAGTCCAAGTTATGATACCTTGAACTTTGGCTATTTCTACCTTGTTTTAGCTCCATTCTATGCCTTTTCCTCTATTGGGCCGGCATATATGGGCCCAAAGGAAAATCATTGCAGTTCTTGGCCCCCTCCCCCTTCCTCTTAGAGGAAAGAGTGATGGAGGTTTTTTCCTCTACCATCTACAGCCCGATCAGGTAATGGAGGAACTCAACCACCTGATGTTCTTGAAAACCTTAATCCCCCCTCATTACTCCATATATAGCTTCTCGTCCAACCCTTCTATACTTTTCTATCTTATTTCCCTTTTCCTTCCTTTCCATGCCCATGATGTTTCTGAAACTACTTCCTTCCACCCTAGCCTACAATCAGTGCTACGACTAGAAGGACATGCTCTTGTCCACTGCAAACCAGGAAATCGTGAGTAAGTATGGTGTATGGAAGAAGTGCCAGCACTGCCTCGAGCTGTGTGGTTGTTGTAGCCTATGGGCAACCAGAGAAGGAGGCCAGGCTTTCCCTATTTCTCCCCTATTCCAACACATGGAATAGAGGAATTGTGAGGGCTGGCACAATGGGTCGGGGCATTAGAATGTGGAGTGGGATAGGGCATCTACGAGCTCAGGCGGTCAAATGTGTTTTGGGTGAGAGAGATGACACAATGTTGAGCAGTTGCGGACGACCGCTCTGGGTTCCATCACAGGCGATCGGATGTCATCAGCTACCTTGCATGAGTCTT
Source organism: Alisma plantago-aquatica (assembly GCA_963693085.1). NCBI lineage: Eukaryota > Viridiplantae > Streptophyta > Magnoliopsida > Alismatales > Alismataceae > Alisma > Alisma plantago-aquatica. Next base: position 859,352,832 of record OY856411.1, on the reverse strand, counting down.
TGGCCCTATCACCGAGCGCCACACTTCTCAGGAGTGTCCCAGCATGCAGACTCAGGTGAGTGGCCATTGGATCAATGAAGGATGCCCAAGATCATGTGCCAAATGATGTGGTAACACTCCCCTCTCAGGTTCATATAGTTTTCAATACACACCTTCTAAGAATCATATTTCACTCATTCTTTGGCCAAAATAAATGAATATTTTGATCATCTGTACGAGCCCTATATAATGAACCTATTTTTAGATTGTGAGTCTTCTTCTAATTCTTCTATTTTTCTAAAAACATGAACTTTGACTATGTTGACAATATTTTATGCATGTTGTTGACAAAGATTGGTTCTTTGCTACTCAATCTACTCTCATACTCATCTAGTTAGTAAATTCTATGGACCTTTGAACTAATGAGGCTTCTAATCACCACTTATGCACACTTGATGACTTCTTGCATATATGTGGCTTGCTTTGAGTATACATGATGAAACTTGATAAAAGTGGTGATTTTGACCCTATATGACCTCAAACCTCACTCTAATTTCATTATCAATAACTAATCCTCCCTCATAATACAAGGATCATGACCTAATCCCCTCTAGATATGGTTTCTCTATATTACACTTAATGCATGCTTGTGTCCCGTTATGTGTTTGATGTGGTGTACCTTACTCCATGAGAGGTCTTGACCTATATAATGCATAAAACTACATTGGATATCTAGAAACATTATTTTTATTATTTGTTGTGACTTTAATGACTATGGTCCATCCCCTTTCTATATTATGATGTTTGTAATCCTAATTTGCCTTATGTGACCTATGTGTCTTGCATGGTGGTTCTTATACCTTAATACTTACATGGAACCTTTTCTTGTTCTCTCCCCTATCAAATAAGGGTTGTTTATAATATCTTTTAGATTGTGATATGAAGTTCCCACTTAGGTCATGTGATGGACCCTAATGATATAAGTCATATATGTTGGATATGAAATGCATGTTAATAATTTGGAACCCTATGATGCCTAGACTTGAGGACATCAACTTAATTTTGAATATGATCCTTGTATCCATATATTACTGATCTAAATCATCACTTATACTAGGACCTTCTCACTTGATGACCTATGGCCCTTTTTTCACTATTATGAGTCTTACGACCTTGTTATGCAAGTAAGTGACTTAAAATCATGTAATGTCCATATAAGATGAATGAAATATCAAAATGACATGAAACTTGAACCCCACCTTCATGATGGAATCTAAATTATTGTAATACCATCTAAATTACTAATAAGAAACTTGGAGACAAACTTGGCCAAAACCCTAAAATGAAGCTAGTTAGGGTTAATGATGAGAATCTAATGCATGTATGTAATCTTATGCTTGACCAGGTGTTGTTTGTGGCCAGATGGTCAAGAATGAATTAGGTTATGAATCTTTGAATCATGTGCATGCTTTAATAATTTTATGACTATGATTTTCTTGTTTTAAATGTGATACATATGTATGCTTGTTTCATCATCATCATCTAAGCCTCAGTCCCAACTATGTTGGGGTCGTCTACATGGATTCTTCATTTCTATTTAGCTCTATCATGGGTCATACATATTCTGGTCAAGATGTAGAGATTCAAAATCTCTCTTTATAAGATCTTCTCATGTTGATTTAGACCTTCCTATTTTTTTATTAATTGTGCTTATCTAGATAGCATCACTTCGTATAGGCGCATTAGGTGGTCTACTTTGCACATATCCGTACCATCTGAGATGACCCTCGCACAACTTTTCCTCAACTTTGGTCTCCCCCACTTTATTCGTGATATAGTCATTTCTCAAGTGATCTTTTCTTGTCTTCCCACACATCCATCTCAACATACACATTTCAGCCACGTTCATCTTGTTGTGACCTTGTTTCTTAACCTCCCAACATTCATTCCCATAGATCATGATTGGTCATATAGGAGTTCTATAAAACATTCTTTTTAGTCTGAGTGGGATCTTCCGATCACATAAAACTGTAGTTGCACTCCTCCATTTCAACCATCCTATAGTGATCTTGTGAGAAATGTCATTTTGGACATCCCCATATATTTGGATAATAGAATCCAAGTAATGAAATTTATCACATTTTGGTATATCTACTCCATCTAACTTGGCTCCATCATTCACACTGTGAGATTGGCTGAAGTTGCAATGTATATACTCAAGTTTTCTCCTACTAATCATCAATCCATTTGATTCCAATGCCTTTGTTATGACCCCACCTTCCGATAACCCCCAATTAAGGGAGACCGAGAGGTTGAAGCTGCACCCATAATTTCTGAATCAAAGGTTCAACACTTAACCAAGAACAATTATTAAATTTTAACAAACTAAATTGAAAAGTTGTAAGAAAATAAACTTTCACATACCTTTTTTTTTTAAAACATGGATCTCTAAACTTCTATCCACTTATGGATTCTACTATAACTAATCCTCCTTGTATTTTACTTCATGTATTTCACAATATGACGATTTACTATTTGTCCTTTTGGCTTGTACCTAAAACTCCGACAAACAAAACGTCGGTCAGTCGAAGCTGGTATGTGGGGGAAACAATAATCATGTAAATATGTTAACAATGTAATCATTCAATTAATCATTTAACAACCAAGATTACATTTTATATATAACTCAGCGATCCAAGAGTACCCTATCCTCTGCGTTGTCCCCATTAAACCCCTCATGATCCACCTATCAAGTGAACCACTTTCTATGGTTGAGTCACATGGAACTACTCATAGGTAGACCACTCCTTAACTCAGGGTATGCTAAAGAGTCTCATGGCACTACACGTAGGTAGCCCAATTTCTAACTCACGGTAACCTAGACCTTGCTCTAGGATTACCCCTTTTTTTAGCCTTTTCAAAGCAACAGAAGTGGACCCGGATCTAGCCAGTTATATATGCACATTTATAGTGATAATCATAATCACTTTATAGTTGGATGAAATAAATAGAAATCCAACAATTATTTTCTAGCAACCGATAAAACTTTGAGAATCGCCGTGAAACTAGAGTGATTATTCATAAGCATAACTACATACCTGATATGATTATTTCACAAGCATTAAGCAATTCCAACCAAGAATGCAATCCAAGCAAGCAATTCAAAAATCACATAATTCCTGAAAAGAATATGTACTCTATTTATTACACATTTTATTAAGAATCTATTTTATTGACTTGGATTCACTTTCTAGGTTTTCTAATCTGAATTAAGGTTTCATTAATATTCATTAGGGTTTCTTAGATCAATTTCTCAAACTTTATCCCTTCTAGGTCAACAAACCCTAAAATACTCTTTTCTACTTATATAACCCTAATTGCTCAAATTATCCATTTTAATAGTCTTGTATACCCAAATTGACTTAGGATCATCATATCTCTATTTATTCATGGATTTGAACAAATAAAACAATTAAAATACATATGCACCTAAATTAGGGTTTTCAAGCTCATTAATGCATATTCATGCACGAAACCCTCAATTAAGCCAATTATATAAAAAGATCATCTTTTTAGATCCTATCTTCACTTTTATCAATAATAGGTTAATATTGTATTGATTTATCCAATGAAAAACATTAAATCCATCTATCATCAAATCTAATGGTTTTTCATTAATTACATCCTTAAAGATGATAACTTTATGTACTTTTAAATTTTCAAGCATATTTATGCACATAAACACTAAATTAGACTAATTACGTACAAAGTTCATCCTTTTCGATCTTAATGTACCTTTTTACAATTAACAGGTTAATATCAACTTTAATCACCCCTTAAACTAGTTGGTATGTACGCCCTGAGAGCCAATCATGGGATGATTGGTGGGATACATTAAGATTGATTGGATAAACATCAAAGGCAATCTTCCAATTCTTTCTGGTTCAGTCATATGAGATAGTGATAGAACAGATTGAATGTCTAGAGAATGACAACACTCAATGACGTATGTTTTCAGGTTTAGGACCTGAACGATGAGATCATACGAATGCTAAGAGTTTGTACATTCTTGTTATGTCCCTAGTCAGATTTCATTGTGGAAGGTAGATAGACAGCAATGACATACAAGACTAGATTGTGGTGTTGGTTGATGATAGAATCTCATTAGTCATGATATAGAGATATCAAACCAAACACATAAGTACTTGTTAGAGAACAAGTATACCGGACAGACCCACCGTGAGTTTGACACATGGAACCATGACATGGTAGTCACAGTCAGTACTCACAGTGATGGTGGTGAATGTGATTCTTTGACCTGAAATCACTACACTCAACACATGTCATTGGGCACACTTTGACATCATCAAACGCAGTCCAGAAACATGGGTTGTTATAAAGGTGATGATTGGGTGGCTTTGACACATGGGGCTTTTGAGGGGTGAGTGATAGATATGGGATTTGACCCTCCTGAGGGAGTTAGATATCCATGGCCACTTGATGAGTAGGATTGAGAAAGGAATGCATGCATGTGTGAATCAGTATGTGATATTGATGTCATACATATCTCTTCCAATCTACTCTGAGATCAAGAAAGTGAATGAACGTTGAAAGGATGATTATTCCATGCCTCGAGTTCATTCAGGATATCAGTGACAAAGGAATTATACATTCACTGTAACACTATTCACATATTGTAGGATTGAAAGTTGTTCTTCAACTTTCTATTTCACTTGGGTAGCACTAATGTGTGACTAGGCACCGCTCTTTTCTTGTGAAATCATAAATGTTATGGACTTTCACTGCCAACGTGAAATGGACCTGCAGGGTCACACACACAGGATTTAACCTGGAAGAGGAGTTTTGTCGATAAACAATGTTTAGATTGATTACTAAAGGAGTTTAGTAATTCAATTAAACACTCAATCAATTGATAGCTCAGTATCATAATGTTCAAGGTGTTGGACTGATTGATTAGAGTATCGAATTGATTGAAACTGCAATTGACTGATTCTGCACAATCTGCACTCCTAACCGATCGGCTCATGTGATGAACCGATCGACTGAGCTTGGTGAGTCGATCGACTCATAGACAAGGTGAAACGATCAGTTCAAGTGTTGAAACGATCGGTTCAACTGGTTCAACCGAGCAAGTTGGGAAAGTCAGGTTGGTGAGAAATTTCTTTTCGTTTCACTTGCCCAATTTGATTCGAACAAGGATTGGTATTTGGTACCAATTTGAAACAAAAGAGGAAAATTCAATCGGGAACTGACCAGGACCACGAACCGACCGGTTTAGAAGTGAACCAACTGTTTCATGGGTCCCAACCGATCGGTTGAGGTGTCAACTGACCGACTCAGGTCCCTAACCGATCGTTTCAGTAATGAAACGATCGGTTCAGGTTACGCAGTTGCTTGTTTTTGTGGAAAATCTCGAACCCTTCTACTCCTGCTTTAGTCCCACATTGCTCGGGATAGAGAACCCTGTCCCATGACCCTCCTATATATAGGGGTATTGGGGGCTTCTCAAAGAACAACTCAGTGCAACCAGTTGCTCTGTAAAGTTGTCGTTCTCTCTGGTTTTGGTAACCGAGAGAGCCCGAGCAAGTGCTACCCGATAAGGGAGGCACAGTACGGGAAAGACAATTGCAGAAAGCGACTAGTGGCAGGAGAGTGTGTCGGTGACTAGTACACGGACATGAGGGTGCGAATCCTTCCAATTCCTTGTGGGACAAGGAGGTTGGAGTTCCAGGTGGTCCATGTGGACTACTTCAGAGGCGGGAGATTTCTGCCACTCGGAGGACAACTGTCAATCCCGACAGTCCCGGTGCGACCAGGAGTCGTCAGTCCCGGTGCGACCAGGAGCTGCACAGACACTGTCTAAGACCGGAGGTGAAGACCACGCAAGCCGCGAGGTATTGTCGCCGAGCAAGCCTCGGGATAAGGTATGATTCCACAAACCATCCTTTCCTATTGTATATACATTGACGCGTTTCCTTGTTCTGGGTTTGGGAGGAGAAATGTTTTTGTTTCCGCTGCATTCTCTGCCTCCCCTAAAACCCAACAGTGGTATCATAGCCACGTCAACTGCTCTATACTTTAGGATTATCGATATGATTGATTTTGGTTTGTCGCCTTTATTTATTACATACGATGCGAATAAAATTGGCTTTATGCATGTCCAATCCTAAATCCACAAATCCCAAAATACATATATGATATGTAATATTAATGCACTCAATACGCGTCGCCCTTAAATGAGTTTTGTGGTGGATGTATAGTGTGGTTATGGCCAATAAACCCTATCTGTGTATGGTTGTATGTGGTTGCTTGCATCTCAGTCTTTGCACCGATCTTCCTTCTCCTATTCTTGATGTAACTCGAAATAATTCAAGATTTCTTTCCTACCTTTGCTCCCCTCGAATGTAACTCGGGGTTTCTCTTTTTACATTGTAAAATAGGATAGAATTTTATTTCCTGTTATGTCAAAGAACGAAGGACATCCTGACGACAGCTGAGACGATCGATTCAAGGCATGAACCGATCAGTTGACGTTCGAGATGATCGGTTCAAGGAGTGAGACGATCGGTTGATGACTGGTTCGAGGAGAGAGATGAGCGGGTGGCGGCCATGATGAGATGCATGACAACCAGGCGAACCGATCGGTTGGAGGAGCCAACCGATCGGCTGGTGGCACCCAGCCGACCGGCCTGATGGCGAGCCGATCAGTCATATGATGAGTTGATCAAACCCAGAAAGGCAAAGCATAGAGTTCATCTTGTACATGTTGCATGTAATGTACACCTAGATGACCGTGATTCCTCTTGGCTCAAGGAATCACATTAGGATGGCCATAAGCATCGCTTTTATTGTTTTGCATGTTTTCTGAGGGATATAGCATGTATATGATACATAATATGTATTATGGTGATTGGATATGTATATGTATATAAAACCAAATCCCTCATTAATATTAAGTTTTAGATGCCTTCCAAATGTGACACATGTGAAAAGCTTGATCGACCAAGTGTGGGCACGCCCTAGCGTGGTGCATCGTCTATCGTGGAAGTGTGAAGGATGAATGTGTGGGTCTGCCCTAGTAGGGTGCATATTCATTGTGTTGGCTTTGGGTCGGACTTAACAAGGTGACCTAGATAGGATCTAGAACCTTGAGGCATGAAGATGATCATGGCAAGGAGTTTCATATGATGCAATTGGCAAGAGTTGCCTACCTGAGAGATCTAAGTTGTGGGTGACAGCCCTAGCTGTTCCATGACTTAGACGATTTCATGATCTTGTCCACTAGAAGGTTGTATGCTGCAATCTTACGAATTGATGGTGAGGGCTATCAATTTGAAGTAAAATAGTGGGAGCGATAATTAATTGAAGGCCTAATTTATATCGTCAACCTTTCAAATCAATCAAATAAGTCAAAAGGAGTTTTGGACTGAAATTGCATATATTTCATTTTGTACAATAAATGGTTAATCAACAATAATCATTTTATTTGTGATCGGTCCTTGAGACCAAAAAATTAAATGGGAATAATTCCACGGTTGGTTAGGACGATGAGAAGTGTTCTCAATCAAAGAGAGAAAGCTCTAAGTCCTAGTTATACCAAAACCAGATGAACTCGATCCCACCACACCAATGGCTGAAAGTATGCTTATGGAAGCATACCGAGGATGGCATTGATGTGGAGTGATTGATGTTGTGTTCCCTGAACTATGAGTTGTAGAGACAACATGAGACATATGATGTCTCCAAGACACTATCCTAGTATGTCATGACAGAAGGAGATCTAGTAAGGTATTCACACACTCAATGTGATTGGGTATATGGAAAAACCTAACTAAGAAGGATTCCCTTTGAGCCAAGAGTTGCCTATTGGTATGATACTGCAAATGTTGTAAGAATCATACAATTCATGATGAACTATGACATGGACAATTTTGACAAGCATTGACAAAGTTGTTGGACATGTTGAGGACAGTAGAGGCAATTACGAAGAAAGACAAACCCTATTGTTTGATATGATCAATGAAGGGTAAGTCTTAAGGGCAAGGGCAAGGGCAAGGGCAAAGCTAAGAAGTGTTCTGATGCTAGCCAACAGCCCAAGCCGTCTTCAGCCTCAAGGCACATGGGGAAAGGGTGTATGAAGGAAAGTGCCTTCCATATCTGGAAGAACAAAAGAAGATGAAGGAGGGGATGGAAATCTCCACCTAAAGGTGTCATGAAAGTAAACTTCTAACACTTTTGAGGTATATGATACCAAGAGGTAAAGTGTAAAGAAACTCAATAAATGGGGCATGTGTTGTCGCCATAGATAGGAGTACTTTAGTTTATTTTCAGCCTAAAAGGCATGTAATACAGTTATGAACTGCTATTTCATATTTGCCAATAGATAGAAACACTTTATTTTTGCATATTGTATGACAATGATGGCAATCAATAAAGAGATGTTTCAATTTCTAAAGTGTAGAAATGCCTTGTTTATATTGTCGTATTTGATATGCATAAGATAAAATGATACCTAAAAGTTATAGATAACTCAAACAAACAAATTAGCATCAATCATGAGAAATTCATTTCTAGTTTCCATGTGATGGATAAATCTAGACTCTTTTGGTTAGAGAACCAGTAAGAGACATGAATATCTTGGACATGATTAATCAATCTTCACTAAAGGTAGTGGGAGAATGATTATCCTATTAGGTATGATACATGTGATGTATTTACATACCTATTGGAACAAATGCTAATACTTGAAATGGTGTTTAGAGAAATACCGATACGAATATCTTGAAGTGTTCAAGATTATCATAGATGAAGTGCAAATTTGGTAAAGTGTTAATTCTTGATGAGATCAATGAATGAAATACTCGGACCAAATGTTTGAGATCCTTATGAGTGATTATGATAGTGTATCATAGTGAACTTATGATTAAGGCATGGTGATGTCTAAATCAAGAAGGAATCATACTCTAAGGAGTTAGAGAATGATTATCAAATAACTAAATTCTTCTTAATAAAAGAATACCCCACACTAATAAAGGACATTAAGAATCACAAGGATTTGTAAGTTCTTATATCCTTGACGGATACACCTCGTTTATCTATGTGATGAGTTGTTCATGTGATGAGTCAACTATCTAGATGAATATGAGGAACCGAATTTTGAGTTATGGTTTATGACCATTACATCCTAAATGACATCCATGTGAACCATAAGGTATGAACTTGATGGTAGCACCCATTGGATGAAATTCATAAGTCCCAATGAATCTTAAGTGTTAAGACACATGGATAACATTTTGAGAAGGACGATGCTTGTTGATTGCAACTTAATGACTAATACATTTGGCATATGGATACTAAAACCGCATTCCTATGAGGAATAAAACAAGGATGTGTATGTGACACAACCTATAAGGTTTATGAATCCACTAATGCAAATGAAGTCTATATGTTACAATGGACTAATCAATGTGATTGATTGAGTACAAGTAACTCAGAATTGGATCTTTACTTTGATGATACAGTCAAAGGGTTTGACTGATATGTCAAAGATAAAGAAGGGATCTGTGATTTAGTGGGAGTGTGTTCAAATTCCACATGTTGATGTGAAATGGAAATGTTCTAAAATGGAAATCCAAAAGTGGAAATTATCTTTAAGGAAGATAGAGATGTTTCCTATGTGATAGGAATAGAGATCTATAGAGATAGTTTTCGAAAACCTCTTGACCTGAAAAGAGAAAACATACATTGGCAATCTGTATTGAAGGGTTCCATATGCACAGATTCAGTGGGAGAAAATATGTCCATGTTACATGGAGTTAGTATCCCAAGGCCAAGTGTCCAATTCTTATGAAGAAAGGGAATACTAAGAATAGATATGGATCTATCATGTATGTAATCATCCCATTATCTTACATGTATCGACATGGCAAGAACAAAATGCATTCATCATCTTATATGTAGGACATGGCAATATGATGTGCTCATCCTGAAAACTCATATGTGGGACATGACAAGTGGATGTCTGTCTACTTCCAGTAAGGGTTACTGTAATACCATGAGTACTTGATAAGTACTTGTGAAGTACTAGTTCAATGGAGATAAGGAAGAGTTCAATGTAAAGAGTTACATTTATGCAAACTTCTGAAAGGACAGAAAATTAATTGCAAAATATATATAGGATATATAAAAGTGAAAGTTTGTTGATAATTGGAAGTGTTCCAATAAAACCATTTAAAAGGGAATTGCCGAGTTTCCGTGTGTTAGAGAACAAACAGTGGATACTATATGGGTCTGGAAGTTCATGAGATGAACTTATAGATATTTCGGTCATTGATGACAAGTATGGAATCCTTGATCATGCAATGTGGCTAAAGGTTAGCAAAGGAATAATAGATCGCATATTACGACAACTCCATCACATACGTGTGACGTACAACGAAGATATGAGAGACATGCAGTTAAAAACTGACTTTGGCAAGGTGTTTCCATAACTCACTATGTTCGCACTGGAGCACAGTAACATGTGAGACGTGTTTGAAGATCACTATGAATACGATTCAAGGGTGGCTCACAGTGCAAGTGGGAGTCTGTTGGTATGTATACCCTGAGAGCCAATCATGGGATGATTGGTGGGATACATTAAGATTGATTTGATAAACATCAAAGGCAAGCTTCCGATTCTTTCTGGTTCAGTCATATGAGATAGTGATAGAACAGATTGAATATATAGAGAATGACAATACTCAATGACATATGTTTTCAGGTTCAGGACCTGAACGATGAGATCATACAGATGCTAGGAGTTTGTACATTCTTGTTATGTCCCGAGTCAGATGCCATTATGGAAGGTAGATAGACAACAATGACACACAAGCCTAGATTGTGGTGTTGGTTGATGACATAATCTCATTAGTCATGATATAGAGATATCAAACCAAACACATAGGTACTTGTTAGAGAACAAGTATACCGGACAGACCCACCGTGAGTTTGACACATGGAACCATGACATGGTAGTCACAGTCAGTACTCACAGTGATGGTGGTGAATATGATTATTTGACCTGAAATCACTACACTCAACACATGTCGTTGGGCACACTTTGACATCATCAAACGTAGTCCTGAAACATGGGTTGTTATAAAGGTGATGATTTGGTGGCTTTGACACATGGGGCTTTTGAGGGGTGAGTGATAGATATGGGATTTGTCCCTCCTGAGGGAGTTTGATATCCATGGCCACTTGATGAGTAGGACTGAGAAAGACGTGCACGCATGTGTGAATCAATATGTGATATTGATGTCATACATATCTCTTCCAATCTACTCTGAGATCAAGAAAGTGAATGAACGTTGACAGGATGACTATTCCATGCCTCGAGATCATTCGAGATATCAGTGACAAAGGAATTATACATTCACTATAACACCATTCACGGATTGTAGGATTGAAAGATGTTCTTCAAATTTTTATTTCACTTGGCTAGCACTGATGTGTGACTAGGCACCTCTCTTTGCTTGTGAAGTCATAAATGTTATGGACTTTCACTGCCATTGTGAAATGGACCTGCAGGGTCACACACATAGGATTTAACCTGGAAGAGGAGTTTTGTCCATAAAAATGTTTAGATTGATTACTAAAGGAGTTTAGTAATTCAATTAAACACTCAATCAATTGATAGCTCAGTATCATAATGTTCAAGGTGTTGGACTGATTGATTAGAGTATCAGATTGATTGAAACTGCAATTGACTGATTCTGCACGATCTGCACTCCCAACCGATCGACTCATGTGATGAACCGATCGGCCGAGCTTGGTGAGTCGATCGGGTCATGGACAAGGTGAAACGATCAGTTCAACTGGTTCAACTGAGCAAGTTGGGAAAGTCAGGTTGGTGAGAAATTTCTTTTCGTTTCACTTGCCCAATTTGATTGGAACAAGGATTGGTATTTGGTACCAATTTGAAACAAAAGAGGAAAAATCAATCGGGAACTGTCCAGGACCACAAACCGACCAGTTCAGAAGTGAACTGACCGTTTCATGGGTCCCAACCGATCGTTTGAGGTGTCAGCCGACCAGCTCAGGTCCCCAACCGACCATTTCAGTAATGAAATGATCGGTTCAGGTTACACAATTAGTTGTTTTTATGGAAAATCTCGAACCCTTCTACTCCTGCTTAAATCCCGCACTGCCCGGGATAGAGAACCATGTCACATGACCCTCCCATATATATAGGGGTATTGGGGGCTTCTCAAAGAACAACTCAGTGCAACCAGTTGCTCTGTAAAGTTGTCGTTCTCTCTGGTTTTGGTAACCGAGAGAGTCCGAGCAAGTGCTACTTGATAAGGGAGGCACAACAAGGGAAAGACAACTGTAGAAAGCGACTGGTGGTAGGAGAGTGTGTCGGTGACTAGTACGCCGAAAGGAGGGTGCGTCTCCTTCCAATTCCTTGTGGTACAAGGAGATTGGAGTTCCAAGTGGTCTGTGTGGACTACTTCAGAGGCGGGAGATTTCTACCGCTCAGAGGACAACTATCAATCCCGAAAGTCCCGGTGAGACTAGGAGTCGTCAGTCCCGGTGCGACCAGGAGCTGCACAGACACCATCTAAGACCGGAGGTGAAGACCGTGCAAGCCATGAGGTATTTTTGCCGAGCAAGCCTCGGGACAATGTATGATTCCACGAACCATCCTTTGCTATTGTATAGACGTTGACGCATTTCCGTGTTCTGGGTTTGGGAGGAGAAATTTTTTTGTTTCCACTGCATTCTCTGCCTCCCCTAAAACCCAACAAAACTCTACTAATTACATTAATCATCTCAAAGTAGAGTTTCTTAATCTTTAATTCATTAAAGTTGATAACTTACACTAATTTTTGAATTTTAAGAGGAATTAGATTCTAAAAATATTTTTTTTGAATTTCCCTCATTCTGAGGATCAATTTTCATACAAGATTTGTCTCAATCTAAGTTTCCAAGAATTAGTTATGATTTTTGCAAATAAAACATAAAGCGACCAATAGGGAGGTGCCACGTAGGCAAAAAACTCCCATGCACGTACCTCGTGCACGCCCATCTTCAGATTATAACGAAAATACAATTTTGACCCTGCGTAAGTAATGTCTCCTATAACTCGTGGATGAGTATAATGGTCAAAAATCCCCTCTGGCCTTCTTCTTCCTCACACAGCTTGGTTGCGATGCCCTGGTCGCCGATCTGTAGAGGTCTGCAAATCACGTCCACGACCATGAGGCTCGGAACTCCACGTCAACTGTCCCCCTAGCTCCGCCACCTCCTTGTGCACCTGGGTGCCGCGTGATCACAACCGAAGATGTCGTTAGCCTGCTCCTCTGGCCAGCGTCGTGTGGCTGCTTTTGCAGCCGTGCCGCCACTGCTGCGTGCAGGTTAGGGTAGAGCAACGTCGGCCAAGCTTCTCCCAGCTTCGCGGGACAACATGCTTCCATCTCAAACCCTTCATAGCTCCTCGTTGTTCCCTGATCATGCCGCTCTCCTCGGTTAGGGTTTAGGGACAAAAATGAGGAAGAAGAAGAAAGTAGAAGAACGTGGGGTTCTCTCTTCCCTTTGAACCAAGGCTCTACCCCTTATATAGGGGTGGGAAACGAAGCCATAGGTTGGCTATTCACGAATCAAGGAGTCCCTTTCCAAGTAGGAAATCGATTCCTTTAATGAGAAGTATATTCTCTCTCTCTCTTCATATTAATTCTATGTTTCCCTTTGATCCTTAGTCATTAAGAATTCAAAATTATTTTTTCTTATTCTCTTTATGTTTGCTTTTTAATCCATATGCATGAATTTCTATTTCCTTTTGGTAGACACTATTTTCCTTTTTAACAATATCACAAAATTCATTAATAATGTATCACATTATCCTTGTATTTTGAAAATTTGGTATTTTCTCTTTCTTTCCTCTTTATTGGAGATCCTTGGACCCCAAGAAACTCTATTATTTCAAAATCCTTTTTATTGGATACTCATTATCCTTCTAGATGCATCTAAATGCATTATTTCTCATTATCATATATATATTTCTTATTAAAATATTTCTTTTTGAGGATTTCTCATTATTTCTCTTTTATTTTCCTCATTGGTATTCCTTTTATCATTAGGAATCCTTGGGATACGAAATTCCCTCAAGGATAACCCAATTATACCTTTTTCCACTTATTTCCACATTTTATCATTGTTTTCAATTTCTTTCTTAATAAAGAAATACTTAATTGATCTTTTCTTTTCTTATTGCACTCTTTATGCAACTTTGGACTCCTTGAAACCCAAGGAACCCAAGAGGCACGAAATCTATCCTTGGATTACATATTTTTGCCTTCTAGAGGTTTCTACCTCTTTCTTTTCTCAAATATTCAATTATTCAATTACTAATTGTATTTTCTTGTTACTTGGGCCCAATAGCCAATAAAGCCCACAACACAATCATCAAGGTCATTGTAAACGAAATCCATTTATTCCAAACAAATTATATCATTTGTTGTTCAAATATATTTAATATGAGAAATTACATTTCTCACCAAATGAACCCAAAAATTGGGGTTGTAACATCCTTCCCCTCTTATAAGAATTTTGCCCTCAAAATTCCATCAAGCAAACAAGCAATTCAGGATAAGACTTTTCCATGTCCATCATTGGCCCCTATGCGGCTTTACCTTACACATGGCGTTTCCAAAGAACCTTTATGATCACATATTCTTTTCTCTGAGTTCTTTCACTCTGGCGTCTATAAACTACACTGGTGACTCAGGTCATTTCAACCTCCCTTGAGCTCACTAGGTTCATTGCTTAGCACATGGTTTGGTACCTCACATAGTGCTCTAAATTGGACATTTGGAACTTATCACACATTACTTTATCCTGAGCGGTAAGATCAAACTTAACCTTCTCCACCAAAGATGTCAAAAGAACCCATGCATCGGGAACTCAACTCTCTTAGCTATAACTTAGATGGGTTGGATTTTCATGTCACATATTTCCCACAGTGAACTGCATGCCAGTCTAGTTTGCATCTGCTCATGACTCTTGTCATCTCTAGGCTCATTTCATCCATTTCACGATCAAAGAAACTTCATCTACACACAATGTGGTCCTTTTCTAACCATCATGTGGTCCTTTCACCAACATCACCTTACTGAAGTGGTGTCTGACACAACCTCCCTTACAGAGCTTCTTTAAATCCTGATACTGACTATGGTGGTCATCATCATGTCTTTCATAGGACAAGAACTGTCTCTAGATATCACCCTCAACGAGCACTCATGCTCTCATCAGACCCTTTAGTCTAGATTATACTAACCATTAGATAAGGGTGATAAACTGTACTAACATCAAGTTCTTCATATATGTAAGGACCCTGACCTGCGTTTAGGGTTTACCCTATTTGTTTTGCTTAATCTTGGTGCTTTGGTGCTTGCTAATCACCTCTAAGTGGTGATTAGGGTTTTGTTGTGCTTTGTTGAGAGTTGAGGGGGCTACTTGCAAATAACCTAAGTTTAGGGTTTTGTGTGCAAGTTTGCCATCTTGTGAGATGTTTCTCCTCTTTGCTTCCTCTAGGGTTGAGAGGAAGGTTTGGGCTTATTGTTTGAGTTTCTTGGGCCCTGGTTGAGCTTGTTTGGGCCTTGAGGTGCTTTGTTTGGGCTTGCTTGAGCCTTGTGTCGGCCAAGTGAAGCTTGTGTCGCCCAAGGTGAGTAGTGTGTCAGCCTAGAGTTGGTGCTTGTGTCGCCCATGAGGCTTGGTCTTGCTTGGTGGACACTTGGTGCACATCTTTGACAAGTGTCTCATGGTTTGCTAGAGTGTTGGCTTAAACCCTAGGACAAGTGTCCCTTGGGTGGACGACACATAGCATGGATGTACCTTGTTTTCTCCTCCCTTCCATTCTATATATGTGGTTCTTTCCCTTGCCTTAGCTTCCTTTGATCTTTTAGTCTCTCCTCCACCTTGAGTGCACGACACTCCTTCGCTCTCTTGCTTGTGTTGGCTGATACACTCTCTTGGAGTTGAAGTGGTAGCCGATACACCCTCTTGGAGAAACGGTGGTGGACGATAACCCTTGGACCTTGGAGTGCTTCTTCTTCCTTGGAGCTTGGAGCTTAAGGCGGGTTGCATAATTTCTAACCCTAACTCCATTACCTCTTGTTATAATCTTGTTCTTATGCTAGTAGCTTAGCTTAGTTCCTTGATTTTGTACCTTTGGTGGTCGATACCCTTAGGGTTTAGGGTTTCCCTTGTGACCTAGTATACCTTGCTTTGTAGGGTTTTAATATCCTTGTGCTGAAGGTTGATGATGACCCCTGTTGGGCGATACCCTACCTTGTTTTAGTGTGTTGGATGACATCCTCTCTTGTCTTGGTGTTGGTCGACATGGGTACCTGTGTGATGGATGACATGGTGAATGTCCTTGGTGTTGGGCGATATCCTTGCTCCTGTGTTGGGCGATAGGTTGACCTAGTTTGAGTGTGGGTCGATATGGTGACCATGTTGGGCGATATGGTCCTTGTGTTGAGCAACACCTTTGTTCTTGTGGTGGATGATAGGCTAAGCATGGCATGATGGTTGCTGGTGTCAGACGACAGGGCCATGTGTGGCTTGTTTCCTTGTGTTGAACGATAGGCCATGAATAGCGTGGTGGCCAATAGCCATGGTGGCCGATAGCCATGGTGGCTGATAGCCTTGAGTTGTGACGACCGATAGGGTTGAGTTGTGTCGGGCGTCGTGCCCTTGGCTTGGTGTGTGTCGGCCGATAGGCCTTGATGGGTTTTAGTGAGGGTTGTGAGGAGTTACAGTGAGGGATAGGTGATCCTATAGTGACGGTCTCGTGTGTTATGGAAGTGAATGCTTATGCTCAAACGATAATGATGCCTTGCAAACAATAACAATGCTAATGATAGCAATGATGCTGATAATAGTAGTGATGGTAATGATGGTAGTAATGATGATGATAGTAGTATATGATGGTGATGAGGAAGGTAGTAGTAATGACATGCATATAGTAATCCTTATGCTTATATGTTAATGATAATGAGAATGGTGGTAGTTGGACTAGTAGCTTGCATAATGATAATAATGATGATAGTGTATGATGACATAATGTTAATAGTAACATTAGTACTGGTTCTGTATGTTTAACATGACTTCTTACATAAAATGAACATATTGATTACTTGTATAATCTTGATAAAATGATAAACATGGATATAGTTTGTTAATGATGTGCTTTATACACTTGATCATCAAGAAGTGTAAGAATGATAAGTACGGTATCTTGAATATCATCTTGTGATGGTAAGTATGGTCCTTATGTTGAAACTGTGATTATTGTGTACCCTAACCATGCAGGTGATGATTAGCCATGAAAAGGCTATGAGATATATGTGATGAGTAACATCACTTTCATAATTATTCTATGAGGTTGTATGTACGATGTGTTGGTCCCATGATGTTGATGTGAGCCTTGAAGAGGCAGTGACAGTGCATGATGAAGGATTGAGATCCCATGGTATGTGATGATCCTTGAGATGGATCTGGATGATTGGCAAGAGGCCAAGTGGTAACATGTGATGTTGGGTCCTTGAGATGGATCAGGTTGATGTGATTTCAATAATAATATAATGATATTTACTTTTTGTTATATCTTGCATGTTATACAACTTGGTTGAATCTTGCAATCCATCTAAAATCTACTAATTAATTTCAGTGGAATCATATCATGTAGTTTGCCTTGGCCATACATCCATCATCGTCAGGACTTGGTGATGGTGAAACGGGTTCTCCTACGGGTTAACCTGGAAGAGCATATTGTTGAATATGTGTAGGTTGCTGCTAGCCTGAATATGAGGAGGTAAGAGTGTAACTTCGGTTGCAGACTCAGATACGTATATAGAGCATGGTGAACAGGCCCATGGCTCAGGATATGTGATGTGAGGGGCATGAATGCATTCATGCCTCAGAGCACGGTGAAAAGGCCCGTGGCTTAGTTTTACTAGTGTCGAGACATGTACCAAGGCGGGCTAGAGTGAGGGTAGCCTATGGAGCTGACCATGTGGCTTAGAGCACTTCAGCATGTGACTGCGGTCCTTCTTGTGTTGTACTCGTGCACTGACCACGAGGTGGGAGGTCATGGAGTCCGACTCTTCCATTGACCTTGTATGGCACTAGATTTAGGCTTCGCAACCAAAGGTTGGAATTGAACGGTACGGTGCAATTCCTCAGGGCTTAATAATACGTAATATAGCCGTTTAGTACTTACTGCTTAAGATAAACACGAAACATTAGTTGAGGCCTTGTTTGTATAATATCTCCGTTATATCTTGCACTTACTTCTATATTCAACAGGTATGTGACAATATGTCTGATCTTGATAATCAGGTTATGTGGCATTATATCTTGTTCTGATAATCATGTTATAAAATGATATATCTTATCTTGTCAATCATGTTCCATTGAAAGACATCCGGTTATATTCTTTTGTACAGCTGGTAAGCTTGTCGGTAAGAATAGCTTTGCTTCATATAGACTACTTTTGTTATACCTATTTGTAGTTATCTTCTATTATAGTTTATCTTGTTGAGGTTATGTAGTTGAGAGAAGTGGCCTGGTGAGGTGATCTGTTGGGAAGTGTTCCGACGCGAGTTCATCACCAGATACTTCCCAAAGACGTACCTGGATGAGAAGGTCAGTCAGTTCGAGAACCTGAGACAAGGAACGACGAACATCATCGAGTATGAAGCTAAGTTTATGGATTTGTTGAGGTTTTGTCCTCACACGGAAGCAACAGACGAGGAACGGATCAGACATTTCGAGAAGGGTTTGAGTGCTGAGTTGAAAACCGCGATATCTGCACTGGAGAACCGAGAGCGGTTTTCTACATTCGTGGAATCAGTTCGACGGATTGAGAGGATAGTACGGGAGAAAAGAGAGTCTGTCTCTTAAAAGACCTGCTCAGTTTTAGGGACGAAGGTTTGGTGACTTTAAGAAGCCCAGGTTTTCAGCGCCGTCAGCGATGAGAAGTTCTGGTGTACCATCTCAGTGGTCTCTGAGTAAGGGGAGAGGTTATGTTTCTTCACCATCTAAGGAACATAATTCAGCTTCTGTGACAGTGACAGGGCCAGCTAGGCCACGGTTTGAGGACAAGTCATGTCATGTTTGTGGACAAGTCGAGCATTTCAGGCTTAATTGCCTGAATAGAGACGTTGAAGTGACGCAACAGCCGAGACAGATTTTTTAGAGGTCAGAGAGACTGCAGGCCAGTGGTAGCAGAGGTCGAGGATGCGGTCAAGCGTCTCAAGCTGGATCGTCTGCTTAGGGAAGCAGAGGTCGTGGATAGCAAGCAACGGCTTGATTCTATGCCATGAGTCAGCCGGAGGCGATAGTCAACCCGTGAGTGGTGACAGGTCAGATGGAGTTATTTCATTCTGATATGTCTTCTTCTTGCTTTATATCTGTTCTGGTTGACCCGGGTGCTACACACTCTTTTATCGCCTATAGTATGCTTGAAAACTGTCATTTACCTGTTAGCTGTAAGAAGGATAGCTT
Source organism: Alisma plantago-aquatica (assembly GCA_963693085.1). NCBI lineage: Eukaryota > Viridiplantae > Streptophyta > Magnoliopsida > Alismatales > Alismataceae > Alisma > Alisma plantago-aquatica. The sequence goes on along the minus strand of OY856411.1, from coordinate 859,333,278 downwards.
GTTCTTAGAAACCCCTCTTGATGGTTCCTCTTTGCTTTGAGAAGAGTGTCCATCTTGTGTCTTGTCTTTTTCGGGACACTGCATTCAAGTGGATCTTATACCACTTGATATGCATGGTTTCGATGTTATCCTAGGGATGGATACCTTGGAGAGATATAAGGTTGTCTTGGACTGTGGTTCCAAGCAGGCAGTGTTTGATGTTGCTGGAGAGAAGTGGATCTTCCAGGGAGATAGGAAGATTCTTCTGACGTGTTTGGTATTAGCTATGGTGGCAGATAAGTTGTTACGACAAGGATGTGAGGTGTTCCTAGCTCACGTGGTGGATACCATTGTGGTTACCAAGGCGAAAGGTCCTAGTCTTGAGGAGGTGTCATTGGTTCGAGAGTTTGCAGACGTGTTTCCTGAGGAGTTTCCTGGTGTTCCTCCACCACGAGAGATTGATTTCGAGATCAATATGGTTCCTAGAACACAGCCAGTTGCAAAATCACCGTATAGGATGGCTCCAACAGAGATGGCAAAGTTGAAGAAGCAGTTACAAGAGTTGTTGGATAAAGGTTTTATCTGACCAAGTACGTCGCCGTGGGGTGCTCCCGTGTTGTTCGTTAAGAAGAAGGATGGCTCGATGTGGTTGTGTATGGATTACCGACAGTTGAACAAGGTCACGATCAAGAATAAGTACCCGTTGCTGAGGATAGATGATATGTTCGACCAGTTGCGTGGTGCTATAGTATTTTCAAAGATCGATCTACGGTCTGGATATCATCAGTTGAGGATTAAGGTGGATGACATACCAAAGTCAGCTTTCAGGATGAGGTATGGTCATTTTGAGTTCGTGGTTATGCCGTTTGGGTTAACCAATGCACCTGCTGCTTTCATGGATTTGATGAACAAAGTGTTCCATCCGTTCTTAGATCAGTTTGTAGTAGTCTTTATAGATAACATCTTGATCTATAGTCGGGACAGGCTAGAGCATGAGCAACATCTTCGTCGAGCGTTGACTCTTCTTCATCAACATCAGTTGTATGCCAAGTTCAGTAAGTGTGAGTTCTTGTTGGATGAAGTGACTTTCTTGGGTCATGTGATATCTGCTGAAGGAGTTAGTAGATCTGAAGAAGGTGGAATCTGTTGCGGATTGGGAACAGCCAAAGAGGCCGACAGAAGTTCGTAGTTTCCTTGGTTTGGCAGGATATTACCGGAGGTTTATCAAGGACTTTAGTGTGATCACGTTGCCGATGATGAAGTTGACCAGGAAGGATGTACCTTTTGTTTGGGATGATCGATGTCAGCAAGCTTTCCAAAGTTTGAAGGAGAAGCTGAACAGTGCTCCAGTGTTGATCTTGCCAGAGTCTGGGAAAGGCTATGTTGTTTTCTGTGATGCTTCCAAGAAAGGCTTAGGTTGTGTGTTGATGCAGGAAGATCGTGTAGTTTCTTTTGCCTCGCGACAGCTCAAGAAACATGAGGAGAACTATCCGACCCATGACTTGGAGTTGGCAGTAGTGGTTCATGCGTTAAAGATTTGGAGACACTACATGTATGGGGAAGTGTGTCAGATCTTTACAGATCATAAGAATCTGAAGTACATCTTTATGCAGCAAGAGTTGAACATGCGACAGCGGTGTTGGATGGAGTTGATCAATGATTACGATTGCACTATCGAGTATCATCCTAGTAAGGCGAATGTGGTAGCGGATGCGCTTAGCAGAAAGTCTTCTTCTCTTTCTTCAAAGAAGGCACAATTGAGTTCTCTGGTATGCCATAGGCGAGATATGTTTGTTTCTCTGCGACAGATGAATGTGCAGATGGAAGTTTCTTTGTTGTCTGGTCTTTTCGCACAGATGCAAGTTAAGCCTATGTTGAGACAGCAGATCAAGGATGCAAAACAGACAGATGATGCGGTACAGTTGATCAGATCAGAGTTCGGAAGCGACAAGTGTGATGGGTTTCATGAGTCTGAGGATGGACTAGTTTGCTATCGTGATAGGATGGTGGTTCCAGATGCTGATAGTCTGAGGAAGTTGGTGCTTGAGGAAGCACATACGTCGATGTATGCTATCCATCCAGGTGTCACCAAGATGTATCATAGTCTGAAGGACTTGTATTGGTGGCCCGGTTTGAAGAAGGATGTAGATGAGTTCGTGGTGAAATGTGCGGTGTGTCAGCAAGTGAAGGTTGAACATCAGAAGCCGGTAGGTACGTTGCAACCTTTGCCGATACCACAGTGGAAATGGGATCACATAACCATGGATTTCGTAGTTGGTCTACCCCGGACAACTAGGAATCATGATTCCATTTGGGTGATAGTGGACAGATTGACAAAGTATGCCCATTTCCTGCCCGTGAAGACAACGTATACAACTGAGAAGCTTGCTAGAGTGTACGTGGATGAGATAGTACGTTTGCATGGAGTACCAGTAACGATAGTTTCTGACAGAAGTCCTCAGTTTACGAGCCATTTTTGGGAACAGTTGCACAGAGCGTTGGGAACACAGTTGAGGTTTAGTACAACTTTTCACCCATAGAAAGATGGACAGTCTGAGAGGACTATTCAGATTTTGGAAGATCTTCTTCGAGCTTGTGTTTTGTAGTTTCTGGGTAACTGGGATGTACACCTGAGTTTGATAGAGTTTGCCTACAACAACAGTTATCAAAGGACTATCGACATGGAACCTTATGAAGCTTTGTATGGAAGGAAGTGCAGATCTCCTTTATGTTGGTATGAGTCTGGTGAGTATCAGCTTCTGGGTCCTGAGCTAGTACAGCAGACGACAGAAAAGATCAAAGTGATACAACAACAGTTGAAAGTGGCACAGGACAGGCAGAAGTCTTATGCAGACAATCGACGACGATCTTTGGAGTTCCAGGTAGGAGACAAAGTGTATCTCAAAGTCTCACCTTGGAAAGGTGTGCTAAGGTTTGGTCGGAAGGGTAAGTTAGATCCCAGGTACATGGGACCTTACTCAGTCGTAGCACGTGTTGGCAAGGTAGCATACGATTTGGAGTTGCCTGCAGAGTTGCACAGGTTGCACCCAGTGTTTCATGTTAGTATGTTGAAGAAAAGTCATCTGGATTCAGGTAGCGTGATACAGCCAGTTGAGGTTGAGCTTGATGTAGATGTGACCTACGAGGAAGGTCCTGTGGCGATCCTTGACAGAAGGATCAAGAAGCTGAAGAGGAAGGACTTGGTTCTTGTGAAGGTTCTTTGGGTGCGCCGTGGCGTTGAGGAAGCCACATGGGAGCTTGAGGAAGAGATGAGGAGGAAGTATCCCTCGCTTTTCTCTTCGGATTTCGGGGACGAAATCCCTTAAAAGGGGTTAGCTTGTAAGGACACTGACTTGCGTTTAGGGTTTACCCTGTTTGTTTTGCTTAATCTTGGTGCTTTGGTGCTTGCTAATCACCTCTAAGTGGTGATTAGGGTTTTGTTGTGCTTTGTTGAGAGTTGAGGGGGCTACTTGCAAATAACCTAAGTTTAGGGTTTTGTGTGCAAGTTTGCCATCTTGTGAGATGTTTCCCCTCTTTGCTTCCTCTAGGGTTGAGATGAATGTTTGGGCTTGTTGTTTGAGTTTCTTGGGCCCTAGTTGAGCTTGTTTGGGCCTTGAGGTGCTTTGTTTGGGCTTGCTTGAGCCTTGTGTCGGCCAAGTGAAGCTTGTGTCGCCCAAGGTGAGTAGTGTGTCGACGTAGAGTTGGTTCTTGTGTCGCCCATGAGGCTTGGTCTTACTTGGTAGACACTTGGTGCACATCTTTGACAAGTGTCTCATGGTTTGCTAGAGTGTTGGCTTGAACCCTAGGACAAGTGTCCCTTGGGTGGACGACACATAGCATGGATCTACCTTGTTTTCTCCTCCCTTCCCTTCTATATATGTGGTTCTTTCCCTTGCCTTAGCTTCCTTTGATCTTTTAGTCTCTCCTCCACCTTGAGTGCACGACACTCCTTCCCTCTCTTACTTGTGTTGGCCGATACACTCTCTTGGAGTTGAAGTGGTGGCCGATACACCCTCTTGGAGAAGCTGTGGTGGACGATAACCCTTGGACCTTAGAGTGCTTCTTCTTCCTTGGAGCTTGGAGCTTAAGGCAGGTTGCATAATTTCTAACCCTAACTCCATTACCTCTTGTTATAATTTTGTTCTTATGCTAGTAGCTTAGCTTAGTTCCTTGCTTTTGTACCTTTGGTGGCCGATCCCCTTAGGGTTTAGGGTTTCCCTTGTGACCTAGTATACCTTGCTTTCTAGGGTTTTAATATCCTTGTGCTAGAGGTTGATGATGATCCTTGTTGGGCGATACCCTACCTTGTTTTAGTGTGTTGGACGACATCCTCTCTTGTCTTGGTGTTGGTCGACATGGGTACCATTTTGATGGATGACATGGTTAATGTCCTTGGTGTTGGGCGATATCCTTGCTCCTGTGTTGGGCGATAGGTTGACCTAGTGCAAGTGTGGGCCGATATGGTGACCATGTTGGGTGATATGGTCCTTGTGTTGAGCAACACCTTTGTTCTTGTGGTGGACGACAGGCTAAGCATGGCATGATGGTTGCTGGTGTTGGACGACAGGGCCATGTGTGGCTTGTTTCCTTGTGTTGAACGATAGGCCATGCATAGTGTGGTGGCCGATAGCCATGGTGGGCGATAGCCTTGAGTTGTGACGGCCGATAGGGTTGAGTTGTGTCGGGCGTCGTGCCCTTGGTTTGGTGTGTGTCGGCCGATAGGCCTTGATGGGTTTTAGTGAGGGTTGTGAGGAGTTACAGTGAGGGATAGGTGATCCTAAGGTGACTGTCTCGTGTGTTATGGAAGTGAATGCTTATGCTCAAATGATAATGATGCCTTGCAAACAATAACAATGCTAATGATAGCAATGATGCTGATAATAGTAGTGCTGGAAATGATGGTAGTAATGATGAATATAGTAGTATATGATGGTGATGAGGAAGGTAGTAGTAATGACATGCATATAGTAATCCTTATGCTTATATGTTAATGATAATGAGAATGGTGGTAGTTACACTAGTAGCTTGCATAATGATAATAATGATGATAGTGTATGATGACATAATGTTAATAGTAACATTAGTACTGGTTCTGTATGTTCAACATGACTTCTTACATAAAATGAACATCTTGATTACTTGTATAATCTTGAGAAAATGATAAACATGGATATAGTTTGTTAATGATGTGCTTTATATACTTGATCATCAAGAAGTGTAAGAATGATAAGTACGATATCTTGAATATCATCTTGTGATGGTAAGTATGGTCCTTATGTTGAAACTATAATTATTGTGTACCCTAACCATGCAGGTGATGATTAGCCATGAAAAGGCTATGAGATATATGTGATGAGTAACATCACTTTGATAATTATTCTATGAGGTTGTATGTACGATGTGTTGGTCCCATGATGTTGATGTGAGCCTTGAAGAGGCAGTGACAATACATGATGAAGGATTGAGATCCCATGGTATGTGATGATCCTTGAGATGGATCTGGATGATTGGAAAGAGGCCAAGTGGTAACATGTGATGTTGGGACCTTGAGATGGATCAGGTTGATGTGATTTCAATAATAATATAATGATATTTACTTTCTGTTATATCTTGAATGTTATACAACTTGGTTGAATCTTGCAATCCATCTAAAATCTACTAATTAATTTTAGTGGAATCATATCATGTAGTTTGCCCTGGCCATAGATCCATCATCGTCAGGACTTGGTGATGGTGAAACGGGTTCTCCTACGGGTTAACCTGGAAGCGCATATTGTTGAATATGTGTAGGTTGCTCCTAGCCTGAAAATGAGGAGGTAAGAGTGTAACTTCAATTGCATACTCAGATACGTATATAGAGCATGGTGAACATGCTCATGGCTCAGGATATGTGATGTGAGGGGCATGAATGCATTCATGGCTCAGAGCACGGTGAACAGGCCTGTGGCTCAGTTTTACTAGCGTCGAGACTTGTACCAAGGCGGGCTAGAGTGAGGGTAGCCTATGGAGCTGACCCTGTGGCTTAGACCACTTCAGCATGTGACTGCAGTCCTGCTTCTGTTGTACTCGTGCACTGACCACGAGGTGGGAGGTCGTGGAGTCCGACTCTTCCATTGACCTTGTATGGCACTCGATTTAGGCTTTGCAGCCAAAGGTTGGAATTGAACGGTACGGTGCAATTCCTCAGGGCATTATAATATGTAATATAGCCGTTTAGTACTTACTACTTAAGATAAACACGAAACATTGGTTGAGGCCTAGTTTGTATAATATCTCTGTTATATCTTGCACTTACTTCTATATTCAACAGGTATGTGACAATATGTCTGATCTTGATAATCAGGTTATGCGGCATTATATCTTGTTCTGATAATCATGTTATAAAATGATATATCTTATCTTGTCAATCATGTTCCATTGAAAGACATCCGGTTATATGCTTTTGTACAGCTGGTAAGCTTGTCGGTAAGAATAGCTTTGCGTCATATAGACTACTTTTGTTATACATGTTTCTAGTTATCTGCTGTTATAGTTTATCTTGTTGAGGTTAGGTAGTTGCGGTGGGGAGTTATGTTTCCCGCTGGGACAATTGTTCAATTGTCTCACCCCACTGGTTTACACCCTTTTTAGGTGGATGCGGCAGACGTGGTCGTGGTCGTGGTGTTGCGGACGAGCAGCTTGAGGAGCAGTAGAAGGCAAGCGGTGGATATGCTGCTGTTTTGGATGTTTTTTAGTAGAGTATAGAGTCATCCATGTATTCTCAGGTCCTTGGCAGTGTTTTGACGATGTTTCACGATGAACGATCGATGACGTTTGTATATCCTGCTGTTGGCCAGATGTGGGCGTTTATGTATACGACAGGTGGTGAACTCATGTGATGAATGAACAGTTGTTTCTGAGCTGTGGACACGTATCAGATCTCGTGCATGTATATATATGACTTGTTTCTGTGCAGGATGAGGACTGGCAAGTAATAGTTTCACAGTTTATCAGTTTTCCGCAATCGGTTTTAATTAACCTGTGTTTTCATAATCTGTCGTTATGGTGATTTCCGCACGTTTTCACGTAACACCTCGTTATCTGTGTGATAATGGGATGTGTTGCCACAATATACCTACTTCCACATTTTGTAAGGGAACCTTTAGGTCAAACTCAAGAACATTTGAACTCGCATCATGGTGTAATTGAACCATCTCTCTCATGGGTAGTTCAACCAGATCTGTCCCTTGACAGAACTCTTTCTTTCTCATGTCATCTAGGTAAGGCGATCTACCATAACCCATATTGCATCTCGACCTTCCTTGGTCCTGGGGAGATTTGCTACATCCATAGTGATGAACTCCCTTTCTCTTTTGGGGACTCTTTATCCTTTATATCCATGCACTGGGTCACTGGTGTTCGTCCTTCACCCTCGCCTTGCATGGCCATATACCACATGCAACTTTATCTTAGGCATCTAAAGTACTACTGTCACTTATCATCTTGGTAGTACGGTGCATGGTGATCTTAAAATCATGATCTCCTATATGTCATTATTCCTCAAGGTCAATACCCTAAACCATTCTAGTTGGGGTTTCATCACTTTCTTTTACAAAGAAGTACATCAGAGATTCTACCACCATCCTTTCATTGCATCAAGGATTGGACTAGCTAACCAAACAACCATTAACTGATCTCGTTACATTAGCGTTAGCCAAACATATCTTCTTTTCCAAACTTAGGGTTAGTCTAACAACCTCTTCTAGCCAAACTAGGCAGATATATCTCAACCAGAGCATCCATTACCACTTCACCTTCTTATGTATTAGGTAACATTGAAGACATACACTACTATGTATTCCACTTATCATCTCAGCTAAAACTCTGAGCCTATCTTCATTAAGAACACTCTCTGATTTCATCATCATGGTGATCAAACTCAACCTTACATCACTTGCAAATTCCACATAGCTTATGCTAAAAAAAACATCCTTATAAGATGACTACCTTATTCGTCTTTAGTGTTGGTAAACCGTCCATGTATCATTCACTACACCAGGGTATGTTATCTTCTCTATCCTCATATCTCGTGGGAACGTTCCAACTCATATCATCTTTATCCTTGGTGTATGGCATGTGTAATGTCCTATCTCTCTCTCCCATAACAAGAAGAAATAAGCATTTCGTTGCAGTTCAAATACAGAGTTCTTCCTGTTCCAAGAGTAGAGATGCTACATCCCACCTTTCCAGTACACCTTTAAATCTAAGTTGAAACGTGCCTCATACGTCACTTCATTACAATCATCTCGATATCAAAGTTACCTCCATGGAAAACTGGTCTCGAACCTACTTGAGTCACCATACAATCCTTGGTCATCTCCTCTAGGTCTATAGGGTGTCGAAACTTCAGGGGTTATTCCTCTTCCCTTATGCATTCAGAGAGTTCCCTACTCATCTGCCCTTTGGGTCCCATGAGTACATGAAGGTGATCAATCTCCTAACCCATGGCCCTCAGACAATGATAGCTGTTACATCCTGAACCTATGGTCATGTGCAACTAGGGAATTAGGCAACTCCTACTTTCATCTGTCTTATCCCTACCTGGCCCTAGGATAGACTTAGGATTCCATTTATAGTACATGTCCAACCTAGAACCTTACCCAAGCCTTCACCATCTCTCCTTGTATACATGGGTTGACATTCATCCTTTCATAGGGGTCATGCTGACCTGCCTACCTTGGTCAGGCCCCATATCGGTTACCTCCATGGTAACACATCCTCGTACACTTAGAGATGGATATTTATGGGTCTACAGGTTCATTCTCATACCATGTACTTTTCACTTAGCTTCTCGCGATCTTATGAAACCTCTTTAGGTTACCTTAACCAACAAAACTGGTATACACCCTAAAAAAGGGTCCCTCTCCCAGGATGGGAAGAAACTACAACTCTTGACCACAAGGTCACAAACATCCTTAGGTCTAGGGTTTCATCCATATGAGCATGTGTAACCCAGCAGCTACTAAGGTACAAGTGGACCATTGACCAACCATGCTAGGTCATACTTATTCTCATTCCTCAACATTGGATCAAGATCATACCTTCCCATGTCTTCAACTTAGTTACGAGGAGTTCATCAAACATACCATTAATCTTAAGAGGTTTTCCTTTCCTTTGAACATAAGGAGTTTTGTGCTCGCATCTATAGAAACTCAACTCTTATCATGAGAATTAGGTACACCACTTCCCCTCTTAGGCCTAGGAACCCTAGGTTCACTTTTTGGGTGTCCAACTGCATGCTCAACCTCTTAACCACAAACCAAACATGTATCAGGTCATCCTTTTTCCTCGATCGACACTTTAACGTTGAGTCTTCCTTGAGGACAAACAACAGGGTACATTGCCTCATAACCTGTTACTAAACCTCTCCAGGGTATACAAAACTTCTTCTTCCTTTTTCAGAGGGTAAACACTTATACCATATGCACATGGGTGCCAGAAGCCTCATCCTCTCTCTAGGGTTTGGCTCTTCTAAAGGCAACCAATATATCATCAGCCTCCAGGGGTCAAGCATAAGGCAACCACTATCATCCACTTAGGTCGCATCATCCTCAACTCCCTACTTTTCCTCATATCTCAGAGTCTAGGATTCCAACCTTCTTGTTTGGTTCCTGCTCTCTCTTTCTAGAGATAACCCTACAACCAACCTCACCATTAGAGGTCCTTTCTTTGTGAAGGATCAACCTCGAAGGAATGCCCCTACCTGGATGAAGCCTATGTTCGCTCAAGGTTAACCATAGTTCTTTATGCTTATTTCATAAGCCATCCTTCATACTCTCCTGGTTAGGGTTTCAACCTATTTCTCACACTACTAATGTACCCTGGGTGCATGCTATGCCCTACTCGCATATGCCCATAGGGTTTCTACAGGTCCTTGACTAACATCATCATCGAAGGAGCTATCCTTTACCCTAACATGCACGACCTTTCCCAGGGTTGGGTTGCCAAAGGTGCCAGTTCACCCATGGATCATATGGCATCCCAAAGGCAAGTCCTTCCAAACACCTGGTCTAACTCATCATGCCATCTCTCTCTCTCTAACCTTCACTTAGGGTTAGGGTTAGCACCATCCTCAGAGGATGTGCCAGGTCTCTACTTGCAATGTAGATCTCTATCTCCAAGACTAACTCTCGTTACTTATCCTCTTGACAAGAAGGTCTAGCCTCAAGTCTCTTTTGAGGACATGACAACTTATGTCATACAACCTAAGCATGTATCTATTCTTTAGTTTGCGCTTAATCTATTAATCTTATGTCCATGACATCTCATTTACATGCTTTTCATTAATTTGATGGAGGATTCCTTAGACCTTATTAACCTTACCCATACCTCAAGATGGTGAGGAGAAGAGAGACAAAACCCTAATCCTTAAGGTCCTTAATAGAATTTGTGATGAGAAGGGATGTATAAGATGAGACAGTCCTAAAGGTATCTTATTTTGATTCATAGCCTAAGACTTTGTCCAGGCAGTCACACGGATCCTGGAGTCCTCGTATTCTGACTAGCGGTACAGAGGAAAATATTGCCAGCCCCCGGTCATGATCCTTTTCTAGACACCTCTGTCTTTAAGATAATCCTGTAATAACTCCCTTGGGTTCTTCGAAGTTTGTAAAATTTAATAATTATTAATGGTTAAGTGAGGAACCTACACTCTGATACCAAATGTTATGACCCCACCTTCCGATAACCCCAATTAAGGGAGACCGATAGGTTGAAGCTGCACCCATAATTTCCAGATCAAAGGTTCGGCCCTTAACCAAGAACAATTATTAAATTTTAACAGACTAAACTGAAAAGCTATAAGAAAATAAACTTTCACATACCTTTTGTAAGGACCCTGACCTGCGTTTAGGGTTTACCCTGTTTGTTTTGCTTAATCTTGGTGCTTTGGTGCTTGCTAATCACCTCTAAGTGGTGATTAGGGTTTTGTTGTGCTTTGTTGAGAGTTGAGGGGGCTACTTGCAAATAACCTAAGTTTAGGGTTTTGTGTGCAAGTTTGCCATCTTGTGAGATGTTTCCCCTCTTTGCTTCCTCTAGGGTTGAGAGGAAGGTTTGGGCTTGTTGTTTGAGTTTCTTGGGCCCTAGTTGAGCTTGTTTGGGCATTGAGGTGCTTTGTTTGGGCTTGCTTGAGCCGTGTGTCGTCCAAGTGAAGCTTGTGTCGCCCAAGGTGAGTAGTGTGTCGACCTAGAGTTGGTGCTTGTGTCTCCCATGAGGCTTGGTCTTGCTTGGTGGACACTTGGTGCACATGTTTGACAAGTGTCTCATGGTTTGCTAGAGTGTTGGCTTGAACCCTAGGACAAGTGTCCCTTGGGTGGACGACACATAGCATGGATCTACCTTTTCTTCTCCTCCCTTCCCTTCTATATATGTGGTTATTTCTCTTGCCTTAGCTTCCTTTGATCTTTTAGTCTCTCCTCCACCTTGAGTGCACGACACTCCTTCCCTCTCTTGCTTGTGTTGGCCGATACACTCTCTTGGAGTTGAAGTGGTGGCCGATACACCCTCTTGGAGAAGCTGTGGTGGATGATAACCCTTGGACCTTGAAGTGCTTCTTCTTCCTTGGAGCTTGGAGCTTAAGGCGGGTTGCATAATTTCTAACCCTAACTCCATTACCTCTTGTTATAATCTTGTTCTTATGCTAGTAGCTTAGCTTAGTCCCTTGCTTTTGTACCTTTAGTGGCCGATCCCCTTAGGGTTTAGGGTTTCCCTTGTGACCTAGTATACCTTGATTTCTAGGGTTTTAATATCCTTGTGCTGGAGGTTGATGATGACCCCTGTTGGGAGATACCCTACCTTGTTTTAGTGTGTTGGACGACATCCTCTCTTGTCTTAGTGTTGGTCGACATGGGTACCTTTGTGATGGACGACATGGTGAATGTCCTTGGTGTTGGGCGATATCCTTGCTCTTGTGTTGGGCGATAGGTTGACCTAGTGTGACTGTGGGCCGATATGGTGACCATGTTGGGTGATATGGTCCTTGTGTTGAGCAACACCTTTGTTCTTGTGGTGGACGATAGGCTAAGCATGGCATGATGGTTGCTGGTGTCGGACGACAGGGCCATGTGTGGCTTGTTTCCTTGTGTTGAACGATAGGTCATGCATAGTGTGGTGGCCGATAGGCCATGCATAGTGTGGTGGCCGATAGCCATGGTGGCCGATAGCCATGGTGGGCGATGGCCTTGAGTTGTGACGGCCAATAAGGTTGAGTTGTGTCGGGCGTCGTGCCCTTGGTTTGGTGTGTGTCGGCCGATAGGCCTTGATGGGTTTTAGTGAGGGTTGTGAGGAGTTACAGTGAGGGATAGGTGATCCTATAGTGACGGTCTCGTGTGTTATGGAAGTGAATTCTTATGCTCAAACGATAATGATGCCTTGCAAACAATAACAATGCTAATGATAGCAATGATGTTGATAATAGTAGTGATGGTAATGATGGTAGTAATGATGATGATAGTAGTATATGATGGTGATGAGGAAGGTAGTAGTAATGACATGCATATAGTAATCCTTCTGCTTATATGTTAATGATAATGAGAATGGTGGTAGTTACACTAGTAGCTTGCATAATGATAATAATGATGATAGTGTATGATGACATAATGTTAATAGTAACATTAGTACTGGTTCTGTATGTTCAACATGACTTCTTACATAAAATGAACATCTTGATTACTTATATAATCTTGAGAAAATGATAAACATGGATATAGTTTGTTAATGATGTGCTTTCTACACTTGATCATCAAGAAGTGTAAGAATGATAAGTACGGTATCTTGAATATCATCTTGTGATGGTAAGTATGGTCCTTATGTTGAAACTATGATTATTGTGTACCCTAACCATGCAGGTGATGATTAGCCATGAAAAGGCTATGAGATATATGTGATGAGTAACATCACTCTGATAATTATTCTATGAGGTTGTATGTACGATGTGTTGGTCCCATGATGTTGATGTGAGCCTTGAAGAGGCAGTGACAGTACATGATGAAGGATTGAGATCCCATGGTATGTGATGATCCTTGAGATGGATCTGGATGATTGGCAAGAGGCCAAGTGGTAACATGTGATGTTGGGTCCTTGAGATGGATCAAGTTGATGTGATTTCAATAATATTATAATGATATTTACTTTCTGTTATATCTTGCATGTTATACAACTTGGTTGAATCTTGCAATCCATCTAAAATCTACTAATTAATTTTAGTGGAATCATATCATGTAGCTTGCCCTGGCCATAGATCCATCATCGTCAGGACTTGGTGATGGTGAAACGGGTTCTCCTACAGGTTAACCTGGAAGCGCATATTGTTGAATATGTGTAGGTTGCTCCTAGCCTGAAAATGAGGAGGTAAGAGTGTAACTTCGGTTGCAGACTCAGATACGTATATAGAGCATGGTGAACAGGCCCATGGCTCAGGATATGTGATGTGAGGGGCATGAATGCGTTCATGGCTCAAAGCACGGTGAACAGGCCTGTGGCTCAGTTTTACTAGCGTCGAGACCTATACCAAGGCGGGCTAAAGTGAGGGTAGCCTATGGAGCTGACCCTGTGGCTTAGACCACTTCAGCATGTGACTGCGGTCCTGCTTGTGTTGTACTCGTGCACTGACCATGAGGTGGGAGGTCGTGGAGTCCGACTCTTCCATTGACCTTGTATGGCACTGGATTTAGGCTTCGCAGCCAAAGGTTGGAATTGAATGGTACGGTGCAATTCCTCAGGGCATAATAATACATAATATAGCCTTTTAGTACTTAGTGCTTAAGATAAACACGAAACATTGGTTGAGGCCTTGTTTGTATAATATCTCCGTTATATCTTACACTTACTTCTATATTCAACAGGTATGTGACAATATGTTTGATCTTGATAATCAGGTTATGTGGCATTATATCTTGTTCTGATAATCATGATATAAAATGATATATCTTATCTTGTCAATCATGTTCCATTGAAAGACATCCAGTTATATGCTTTTGTACAGCTGGTAAGCTTGTCGGTAAGAATAGCTTTGCTTCATATATACTACTTTTGTTATACCTGTTTCTAGTTATCTGCTGTTATAGTTTATCTTTTTGAGGTTCTGTAGTTGCGGTGGGGAGTTATGTTTCCCACTGGGACAATTGTTCAATTGTCTCACCCCGCTGGTTTACACCCTTTTTAGGTGGATGAGGTAGACGTGGTCGTGGTCGTGGTGTTGCGGACGAGCAGCTTGAGGAGCAGTAGAAGGCAAGCGGTGGATATGCTACTGTTTTGGATGTTTTGTAGTAGAGTCTAGAGTCATCCCTGTACTCTCAGGTCCTTGGCAGTGTTTTGACGATGTTTCACGATGAATGATCGATGACGTTTGTATATCCTGCTGTTGGCCAGATGTGGGCCTTTATGTATACGACATGTGGTGAACTCATGTGATGAATGAATAGTTGTTTCTGAGCTGTGGACACGTATCAGATCTCGTGCATGTATATATATGACTTGTTTCTGTGCAGGATGAGGACTGGAAAGTAATAGTTTCACAGTTTATCAGTTTTCCGCAATCGGTTTTAATTAACACATGTTTTCATAATTTGTGGTTATGGTGATTTCCGCACGTTTTCGCGTAACACCTCCTTATCTGTGTGATAATGGGATGTGTTGCCACACCTTTTTTTTAAAACATGGATCTCTAAACTTCTATCCACTTATGGATTCTACTCTAACTAATCCTCCTTGTATTTTACTTCATGTATTTCACAATATGACGATTTACTGTTTGTCCTTTTGGCTTGTACCTAAAACTCTAACAAACAAAATGTCGGTCAGCTGAAGCTGGTATGTGGGGGAAACAATAATCATGTAAATATGTTAACAATGTAATCATTCAATTAATCATTTAACAACTAAGATTACATTTTAGATATAACTCCGCGATCCAAGAGAACCCTATCCTCTATGTTGTCCCCATTAACCCCTCATGATCCACCTATCAAGTGAACTAGTTTCTAGGGTTGAGTCACATGGAACTACTCATAGGTAGACCACTCCTTAACTCAGGGTATGCTAAAGAGTCTCATGGCACTACACGTAGGTAGCCCCATTTCTAACTCACGGTAACCTAGACCTTCCTCTAGGATTACCCCTTTTTAGCTGTTTCAAAGCAACAGAGGTGGACCCGGATGTAGCCAATTATATATGCACATTTATAGTGATAATCATAGTCACTTTATAGTTGCATGAAATAAATAGACATCCAACAGTTATTTTCCAGCAATCGATAAAACTTCGGGAATCGCCATGAAACTAGAGTGATTATTCATAAGTGTAACCACATACCTGATTTGATGATTTCACAAGCATTAAGCAAATCCAACCAAGAAATCAATCCAAGCAAGCAACTCAATAATCACATAATTCCTGAAAAGAATATGTACTCTATTTATTACACAGTTTATCAAGAATCTACTTTATTGACTTGGATTCACTTTCTAGGGTTTCTAATCCGAATTAAGGTTTCACTAATATTCATTAGGGTTTCTTAGATCAATTTCTCAAACTTTATCCCTTCTAGGTCAACAAACCCTAAAATACTCTTTTCTACTTATATAACCCTAATTGCTCAAATTATCCATTTTAATAGTCTTTTATACCCAAATTGACTTAGGATCATCATATCTCTATTTATTCATGGATTTGAACAAATAAAACAATTAAAAGACATATGCACCTAAATTAGGGTTTTCAAGCTCATTAATGCATATTCATGCATGAAACCCTAAATTAAGCCAATTATATAAAAAGATCATCTTTTTAGATCCTATCTTCACTTTTATCAATAACAGGTTAATATTGGCTTGATTTATCTAATCAACAACATTAAATCCATCTATCATCAAATCGAAGGGTTTTTCATTAATTACATCCTTTTTTTTGGTGAACCGAGCTCTTCCATTGCTTTTTGTAATTTTGTAAACTGTACAAGAATATGTACACTCTCTATACAAATAACAAAAGAGTGTAAACTAGGACAGCAGGAGACGAAACAACAAACTATACAGCCAAATCACATCCCAAGCAGAAAACACCAAGGAGCGCAGGCTTCAGGGATCCAACACAGCCGTGTGATCCAAAACATGGTCGTGGTCGAGAAATAACCAACAGGAAACTCAGAGCAAGGACCCAACACAGTCGTGTTAAACATAACACGGTCGTGGACAAGGTAGTAGAAAGACCACCACCAGCAGCTCGCACCAAAGAAACCAGCAGAACAGAGAATCCATTAAACTCCAACCCCTCAGGCCATGATCCGCTGAATATCATCCCGAATAAGCATCCAAAGCCTTAGAGAGTCCCTTTCGAAATTTTTGTGGACTCTGTCATTCCTCTCCTTCCACATCTAATGAAGAACACAAATGCAAACCATCAACAGAGACTTGCCCTAAAGTAAACAAAGGTCCTCAACCTTACCAGGCAACTCGAAACCATAAGAAGAACATGCTAAACTCCAAATAGACTGAGCAAAAGAACAACAGAAAAAAAGATGATTCAGGTCCTCTTCATCAAACTTGTAGAGAGGGCATCTAGAAGCAAGACTAATGCCAAGTCTCTTTACATAGCTAGTAGTAAGGATTCTGCCACGCCCAATCTTCCACCCCGTCATATGAAAGCTTCTTGGTCCATTATAGTTCCAGAGCCATTGGAAGAAAGGAATGGATCTAGCATCATTATAAGATCTTAAGCTATCCATAACCAGCCTTAGGTTCACTTCAGTCTTCCCTACAAACATAATACTATCACACATACCCGATGGAGGGGGAATAGTCTGCAGAATATTGTACAGCCTGGCATGAATCCTTGAAGCATCAAAGAACCACTCCCCATCATGAATGAGACTGCAAACTTTAGCATTCCCAGGGATACCAAGTTGAATAAGGCTTTGCCTACCAAGAACATCCACAAGAAATTTAGAGTTAGGGAGCCACGGATCGAGCCACACAAAGGTATCAGAACCATTACCAATAGTGAGCTCAATAAATCTCCTAAGAACATCACGTTCCATCAGGACTCTTTTGAAAAACCAAGAAAAGGAACCATTAAGCGACACGGTCCAAAAGGAGCATCTACTTAAGTACTTTTCATGAATCCATTTCACCCAAACACTGTCTTTCTTCTTGGCGATATTCCAGCCACTAAGAATGATAGAAGCTTTGACAACTTCTCTGATAGTTTTGATAGCAAGACCTCCTTCACCTTTAGGTTTAGTAATAGAACTCCACTTGACAAGATGAACATGACTAGAATTATCCGTATTCCCCCAAATAAAGTCACGACATAATTTATCAATATCATCGCAAACAGAAGACGAAAGGGGAAAAACAGAGGCCCAATATTGATAAGTAGTAGTGAGAGTAGACTGTACTAACTCCACCCCACCCGCCATAGACAACTATGAGATCTTCCAACTATCAAGCCTCCTTTTGATTCTATCCATTAAGGGACAACAGTGAATCTTATTAAGCCTGCCAATAAAAAGAGGGATCCCCAGGTATCTAATCGGAAGAGAACCTTCTTTGATCCCCAAAATATCACCAATAGTATTCTTGTCCACTCCCGAGCTGTAGATAACCACACTCTTGTCATAGTTAATCTTCAAACTAGTCGACAAGTACAACTTATCAAGAACATTTTTTATAGAAGCAGCACTTTGAATGTCAGCTTCAGAAAATATCATAAGGTCATCAGCGAAAATCAAATGAGAAATCTCTAAGGAATCAGAAGCCCTCAAAGGTTTAAGATTGCCTTCTTTCACCTCTTTATCAAGCAAGAGAGAGACCACCTGCATAACAAGAACAAAATGGTAAGAAGTAAGGGGATCGCCCTACCTTACTCCATTACTGGGTTTGAAAGAACCAGTTGCTTCTCCATTGACCAAAACCTCATAAGACATAGTGTAGAAAATTTCCTTTAACCAAACAATCTAGCAATGAGGAAACCTCATGGATCGAAGGATGAAGAAAAGGGCATCCCAAGAAATAGTATCATAGGCCTTAGTGATGTCAATCATAAGGCACATCCTACGTCTTGAACCTTTCTCATTAAAATCATGAATGAGCTCATTGGAAAGAAGAATCGCATCCTTGATGCTCCTACCACGCACAAAAGCACATTGATTAGCATTAACAATAGAAGGAAGCACACTTTGTAGTCTAATGGCCAACAACTTGGAGATAATCTTATAGAAGACATTGCATAAAGCAATAGGCCTTAAGTTCTTCAACTCATTAGAGTCCATGGCTTTAGGGATAAGAGAAATAAAAGTCTGATTAGCTTCCCTGAGAAGCCTACCCTAACTAAAGAAACCAAGCACAGCTTCAACCACCTCAGTACAAATAATACTCCAACAGTCCTTATAAAATTTACCATTAAACCCATCAGGACCAGGGCATTTGTCAGAATTCAGACCCTTAACAACATCAATAACATTCTTGATAGTAAAGTGTCTATCCAGCGCAAGAGAATCCACATCACTGAGAATGGGAAAGCAAAGACTCTTCAGAATATCCAAGTTGGCGGTATGAGAATTGTTGAATAAGTCAGTATAATAGTCCACAATATGCTTCTTAATGATAGACTCATCAATGCAGACCGTGCCATCAATAGATAAAGCCTTGATGTGATTAAAGTTCCTCCTAACTTTAATAGAAGAGTAAAAGAACTTGGAATTAGAGTCCCCTTCCTTTAACCATCTAATCCTTGATTTCTATCTCAATAAGGATTCCTCCTGTAATTTAGCCTCAACCATAGATTTTCTTTTTAAACAGGCATCTTCTTGAAGTAAACCATTAGTAGGGTCTAAATCCAGTCTTAATTGAGCTTCAGCAGCAATGAAATCCTTTTCTCTAGCTTTATCAGAAAAGTTACCCACTCGATCCCTGTTCCATTTAGAGAGGTCAAAATGAAGCTTCTTAAACTTAGAATAGATTTTAAACGTAGGAAACCTAGAAACTTCCTTGCTCCAACTATTCTTAACAGAACCAAGAAAATCCACCCTGAAAGCCCAAGCATTTATAAATCTAAAAGGGGTTTTGACCTTCACCCTATCCCCAACGTCAAGAGTTAAAATCTTGTGATCACTAATGATATTAGAATGAAGGGCGCCTTTAAAATCATCAAACTCATCCATAAATTTATCATTATAAAGAACTCTATCAAGATAAGAAGTAACAAAAGCTTTGCCACTTTGATGATTATCCCAAGAGAAAAGAAAGCCATTTAACCTCAACACGAAGAGATGACAGTTAAGCATGCACTGATTAAAGTCTTCCATCGACTTATTAGAAGGAGGATCCTGACCCATCTTCTCATCTACGTTCCTAACAGCATTAAAATCACCGAGGATGACCCAAGGAGAATCAGCATACTGATATATATCTTAAATTTCCCTCCAAAGCCTGACCCTATCACCATCAGGGTTATGCCCATACACAGCAGTGACGAAAAAGACTCTACCATCACAAGAAACTCTAACATGTAAGGATTGATCAGTCTCACAGACTTTGCTCATTGAACAGTCCTGCTCCTTCCACAAAAGAACAACCCTTCCCAAAACGTGGGAATTATGATTAGACAACCATCTATACTCAGAGAAATATTTGGACATAATTTTACTCATCTTCGCTTCCCTCACTTTTGTTTCATTGAGAACAACTATATTAGGCTTAAACTCCAAAATTTTATTTTGGACAACCAAGGCTTTCAGATTTAAGCCTCGAACATTCCAGGAGAGCATGTTAATAGACTTAACCATTGATAACCTTTGACACCAGTACTTCACTGGTTTGGAGCATTGTAGCAACACTGTCTTCTTTACCATCAGCTTCAAATTATCAAATTTATTAGATAGCAATTCATTATTAACAGTATCATTACTAGGAGCAACAAGTTTCCTAGTCTTAGCTTTCCCCTTCTTCCTTCTATAGCCTTTCTGGATCTCAAACCCATCTTCGACACTCACATTATCAGTCAAAGGAGGAGTAGATAAATCCACAACTACCTCTGCAGCAGATTGGACAACCAATGGTGCGTCAGGATTGAAATTTAGGGAAGTATCTTCAAATGATTCATTCGGCACATGAAACTCATCTTCTTCACCACTCACATCCTAGTTAGAACCTTCAGCAACAAATGAACCGCTACCTGGAACCCCTGCTGAAACCAGAGTAGCCTCCACATCATTTGAGAGCACTTCACTGACATCCGAGATAACCTACTTCTCCGTTAATATCCCAACAGTAGAAACATTCTGCTGCACAGTCATATTCTGCAAAGTCTCAGGAGTCAGCATATTCTTCTTCAACATTTCCTCAACCAGTGTGACTACGGAACTCGAGCTCACACCTTCAGTGATAGAAGTAGAAGGAAGAGGGGGAGGTGGAGCCTGCACTATCTTCGGAACCCATACTTTCTTCGATTGCTTCTGAGGAAAGCCCTCCTGACATTTGTGTCCAAACAGATTACACACAGAACACGGCTTGGGCTTCCATTCATACACAAAATTGATCGACTTCTTATCACCTTTCTCACTCGCCAGCTCCAAATGTTCTGAAAAAGTCGAGTTCGCCGGAATGAGAACATGCATCTAAGACTTCAATGGATCCTTTTAACTTCCAGATCTGACGTAAATAGCGCTCCAAAGAGGGAAGGTGTGGTCTGAATCCAACTACATAACCTGCTAGACACAATCTCCATTTCTCAGCATTTTTCTCTGCTTCCGCGCTTGGGTAGATGAGCATCTTGCCTCTCAGATCTATGTCTACTTTGCCTAGAGAAGTATCTCCTTGGATAGATTTCTTAAAGAGGTCACTCCAGATACTAGATTGAGCATGAGAAGCTTGTCCTCCACCCGACACATCTCCGGCAGGGCTGACCACTCCAGTCACCAAGGTCGTCGCCGTAGCCGTCACCTCACACCCCGCATTCATCACGGCTCTCCCTGTTGAGCCTTGTTATAAGGCATGCAAAGATAATATTTAATTACATCCTTAAAGATGATAACTTTATGTACTTTTAAATTCTCAAGCATATTTATGCACATAAACTCTAAATTAGACTAATTACATGCAAAGTTCATCCTTTTCTATCTTAATGTACCTTTTTACAATTAACAGGTTAATATCCACTTTAATCACCCCTTAAACTCTACTAATTACATTAATCATCTCAAAGTAGAGTTTCTTAATCTTTAATTCATTAAAGTTGATAACTTACAATACTTTTTGAATTTTATGAGGAATTAGCTTCTAAATATATTTTTATTGAATTCCCCTCGTTCTGAGGATCAATTTTCATATAAGATTTGTCTCAATCCGAGTTTCCCAGAATTAGTTATGATTTTTGCAAATAAAACATAAAGAGACCAATAGGGAGGTGCCACGTAGGCAACAAACTCCCATGCACGTACCTCACGTGTGCCCATCTTCAGATTATAACGAAAAGATGATTTTGACCCTGCTAAGTAATGTCTCCTATAGCCCGTGGAGGGGTATAACGGTCAAAAAGCCCCTCCGGCCTTCTTCCTCAGACAACTTTGCTGCGATGCCCTGCTCGCCGATCTGTAGAAGTCCGCAAATCGCCCCCACCACCATGAGGCTCGGAACTCCATGTCAACTGTCCCCCTAGCTCCGCCGCCTCCTTGCGCACCTAGGCATCACGTGATCACAAGCGAAGACGTCGTTAGCGTGCTCCTCTGGCCAGCGTCGTACGACTACTTTTGCAGCCGTGCGGCCACTACTGTGTGTAGGTTAGGGTAGAGCAACGTCAGCCAAGCTTCTCCCAGCTTCGTGGGGCAACATGCTTCCATCTCAAACCCTTCATAGCTCCTCGTTGTTCCTTGATCATGTTTCTCTCCTCCGTTAGGGTTTAGGGACAAAAACAAGGAAGAAGAAGAAAGTAGAAGAACGTGGGGTTCTCTCTTCCCTTCAAACTAAGGCTCCACCCCTTATATAGGGGTGGGAAACGAAGCCATAGGTTGGCTATTCATGAATCAAGGAGTCCCTTTCCAAGTAGGAAATTGATTCCTTTAATGAGAAGTATATTCTCTCTCTTCATATTAATTCTCTATTTCCCTTTGATCCTTAGTCATTAAGAATTCGAAATTATTTTCCCTTATTCTCTTTATGTTTTCTTTTTAATCCATAAGCATGAATTTCTATTTCCTTTTTGTAGACACTATTTTCCTTTTTAACAATATCACAAAATTCATTAATAATGTATCACATTATCCTTTTATTTTGCAAATTTGGTATTTTCTCTTTCTTTCCTCTTTATTGGGGCTCCTTAGACCCCAAGAAACTCTATTATTTCGAAATCCTTTTTATTGGATGCTCATTATCCTTCTAGATGCATCGAAATGCATTATTTCTCATTATCATGTGTATTTCTTATTAAAATATTTCTTTTTGAGGATTTCTCATTATTTCTCTTTTATTTTCCTCATTGGTATTCCTTTTATCATTAGGAATCCTTGGGATACGAAATTCCCCCAAGGATAACCCAATTATACCTTTTTCCACTTATTTCCACATTTTATTATTGTTTTCAATTTCTTTCTTAATAAAGAAATACTTAATTGATATTTTCTTTTCTTATTGCACTCTTTATGCAACTTTGGAATCCTTGAAACCCAAGGAACCCAAGAGGCACGGAATCCATCCTTGGATTACATCTCTTTGCCTTCTAGAGGTTTCTACCTCTTTCTTTTCTTAAATATTCAATTATTCAATTACTAATTGAATTTTCTTGTTACTTGGCCCCAATAGCCAATAAAGCCCACAACACAATCATCAAGCCTATTATAAACGAAATCCATTTATTCCAAACAAATTATATCATTTGTTTTTCAAATATCTTTAATATGAGAAATTACATTTCTCACCAAATGAACCCAAAAATTGGGGTTGTAACAACCTTTCTCCAATGTTCAACTTTATCATTCAATCCATCTTTAGTTTCTTCATTAATACCATGTCATATGTAAATAAAAAACACAAAGGAATATCATCCTGAACATTCCTTGTCAACTCATCTGCAAACCTTTTTTTATTCTTGTTTACTTGCTCAAATATTGCCTTGTAGTATTCTAGTATTATACTCGATGTTTGTCTTTCATGTTGTTTAGTAACTTGCAAACATAACATAGAAACTCCATTGTACAAACCTCATGCACCTAACTGATGTTTTTTGGAAAGGACATAAAGTTGGGCATTCTACTTGAGTTATCAAGATAGGGTGGACCATGTCGATAAAAGGGTTAGCTAATCTTGAGTACCCTCGTAGACTCTTCTAATGGGAAGTTGTCCATCAAATCCCTAACAAATCCATGATATTGATGAATGCAAAAAATTATGGTATAATTGGAGTGAAATGACATAAAACACTGGCTCTCCTCTTGCTAAATACTCAACTTGTTCGTTCTTGCTCATTTACTGTTGCAAATCTTTTCAAATTATGCAAAGCCCATGTATATGTATCTTTTAGCCCTGTACTTGGCACCTTGTGTGCTTGACCCACCTTGGTTCACGTATTTTATTGGTTTAGAGATGGATATAAGTTTATAGGATTGGTGAGCTATGTTCAGTGTTCTTGTTGTAAGATCCCTAGTATACATGAGAAGGCTTATAAATATTCAATCTTTAGCATGTAATGGAAATCTTGTATTGGAAGAAATTTGCTTAACAATATTGTTGAATGGTGAGATTGTGTTGGTAACTTTATCTTGTTATCCTTTCATGTATTCTATGACCGTATTATGAGGGTTTGATATTATAAAAATATTCAAGATTTACCCAGTAGGATGTGGCTCATGTGTTTTAAATGGTTTCACCAATAGTTAAATATTAAAATCACCAACCTTATAAGTTTTGTAAAAGGGATTTTTACTAAAATTGCTGTGTGAAACACACATTATGTCGATTGGATTCTAAAAATGATGTTTCACTAAAATTGATACTTCATGTAGGCATGATGTAGCTTGGGGTTAGGAAAATGTTTCACCTAGAAAAAGATTTGGGTAGCATTATGGCTCTATCTCATGTTTTTTCAAAAAGGTTTTACTAAGTTTGAGGCCTCTTGATGGATAAATGTAGCTTGGGTTTTTAGTAAACATTACCAAGGAACCAAAAATCAAGGTAGCATTCTAACTTTATCTTGGGTTTTCAAAAGGGTTTTATCCGGACATAAATGCCTCAAAAAGGGCATTACATAGATCACATTTTGAGGGTTTTACCAAGGTCCTAACATTTGAGTAGGAATTTTCGCTCGACCTTGAGTTTTGAAAAGGATATTTTGTGGAGGTCAATTCCTCAATGATGCAAAGAAGTACCTCAAATTTTCAAAAAGGTGTTTTACCAAGGAGCGAAAATTTGGATAACATTTTTCTCTACCTCGAGTTTTGAAAATTACGATTTGTCAAGATCAATGCCTCACCCACGAATGACGTAGCTAGGGTCTTGATAAAAATTATAGATGAGATGAAATTTGAGAAACATTCTAGTTGTATCTTGGATTCTTTTTGCAATAAAACAATAATTGTGCTCTTCCTTTTCTTCCAAAAAATAAAAGGCTCTTTCCGCATTTTACTATACATGAGTCTAACAAATATGTCACCAACCTATAAACACATGGTCATAAACAAGTGTAATGGTTGTCCTTAACTTCATTAGGGGTACAATATACTTCAATACTACATGGGTCTCTGGGTTTAGATTGGGTCACTATCCCCAATATACATCACGATCATGGTGAACACAATCAATCTTTGGTACAAGGAAATGTGTGTACATTTGTAGCTAAGGAGTGTTCCATTTGTGTGAGATCCCTTCCACTCCTTTACATACCTTCCTCATTTTATATACTTCTTCAAAGATGATAGAACATAAGATATCTTAATATATGATAGAAAAACTATTGAATAGAAATAATGATTTATATAATTGTTGGGTTTTTTCAACGAAGTTAAAAACACTATTACATAATGAATTAATTCATCTAATAAAAAAGTATCTGAAAAAAAAGCACAAGGGATTGCTCTGGATGGGTTATAAAAATGATAAAATTATATAATGATGAGCATGAAGAAGGAGATGATGCTCATGCCTTTCAGTATGAGCACTACACTTCCTTACTTGTCACCTTAGGTAGGGAGAGTGTAAAGTGTAATGTGTGAATTTTAAAATAGAAAACTCAATATTTGTTACAGTAATAAAGTGATGTGTGAATTTAAAAATCACAAGATAGATAGAGGAATAATGCGAAAAGAGCATTAATGTGGTTCCCTGCAAGAATTTTCATTTAAGAAAAATATTTTAGTAAGGAATTTGCAATATAACATAGAACTGAGACCTTGAATGAACTTTCATGAATAACAAAATCTATGATTTTTTATTGTTGTTCATTCAGAGGTTGCAAGGACGGGTCTTACTTTCAATTGATGATCCACAATTTTATGATTTTCTCTTGTGTAACTTTTACCTTTTTGTGTATTTTTATATTTAGCAAAAATGACTGTCAAACAAAAAATACAAAAGAAAAGAGGAAAGAAAGAAAGATGCAATATATCTTGGCTATTGTAAAAAACAATGGTTTGAAGGCTAGGATAGGGGAGACACATAAAGAATATGTCACCTTTAAGACAAAAAATGAAATAAAGTATGATAATTGCAGCCTATAGGTCAACATGCTTAAGGAACAATTCCACATTTGGCCTGAATAACATATAAATTGATTTCCCGACCCCACTCATGATTTTCTAATAACATAAAAGAAAAGGGAGAATGTTTGTTTGAAGAACACCCCTTGAATGTTTAAATGAACAATGATCTTTGGGGCTAGGCCAAATGATCAACAAGTAGAGGTTCAACCATGGACCCAATCCCACCTCCCATGCCATGAGATCGTACACTCAACAAGGGTTGTTTAAGATTGTTTTCCACTCACCAGTGAAAGCTTAGATCTAATAATTAAAGACCTTAGGGGCACATGGAACACCCTTTAGGTTTGTGTATGAAGAAATGATCCAAGGGAAATATGCCAGATGATCATTAACCGTCCCAGACATGCACTTAATTGCTCCTCCAAGGGCATGAGTTCATACATCCATTAGAGGCATATGCCAAGGCAATACCCCCAACAATAAAATCTTAAATCAAAATAATGAAAATGAAAAGATCATAGAGGTTGCATGAGTGGCACACAACATGAATAATATCAAGATTGTTGATATCACCATTTGGTTTGTGGATAGTTGACAAAGAATGTTTTAGATGATATTCACCTTGGTTTATGTTATTTGCTGATGATATTGTCTTGGTTGATGAAACTAAAGATGGATTGAATGATAAAAGTTGAACTTTGGAATAAAAAAGATTGATGATTAGTACGAGAAAAACTGAGTATATGTATTGTAATTTCAGCCAATCTCACAGTCTGAATGGTGGAGCCAAGTTGCAGAGAGTAGATATACCAAAATATGATACAATTAATTACTGGGGTTCTATTATTCAAATAGTCGGGGATGTCCAAAATGACATTTCGGAATACCCTCTCAGATAAAAAGGCAAGTTTTATAGAATAGCTATGCAATCATCCATGCTCTATGGGAGTCAATTTTGGGTGGTGTAGAAATAAGGTAACAAGATGAACCGAGATGAAATGTGTATGCTGATATGGATGTGTGGGAAGACGAGAAAAAATTGCTTGAGAAATGACTATATCATGAATAAAGTGGGGTGGAGATCATAGAGGACAAGCTGCATGAGGGTCGATGCAGATGGTATGGACATGTGGAATGCAGAACGACTAATGCAACTATATGAAGCAATTCACTTGAGTCAAGAACAATTCATAGAAGAAGAGGAAGGCCTAAATTAATATGGGAAGAGCTTTTAAAGAGATATTTTGAATCTCTACATCACAACCAAGATATGACCCATGATGGAGCTGAATGGAAACAAAGGATCCATGTAGTCGACCCCAACATAGTTTGGACTGTAGCTTAGATGATGATGATGATCAAGCAAGAAACACAAAACAATAATGATCTATTAAGAAGAGTCAATAGTTCAACAATAATTCTTGTGAGGCTACTCCCAAATCCTAGAGAAAAGGATATTAACTTCTCATGATTGATGTTTTGTCCAAGACAAGAGAAAGGAATGCAAATATGAATTATGATAAGAGATAAATAAGAAACTCCAAGCCAAAAGCCATACGACAAGGTTAGAGGTGATCTCAAGAAACTACTGTTAACTGATACATTATCTCGCTGCAACGTGGATTCTAATTGAGATTTTCTCCTCTCCTCTTGCTCTAAGGATGTGTCCAAACCTCTAAAATGGAGATGTATGGGACACCCATATAAATTAGGCCTTAAGGAACCTATCAGTCCATGTTAGATTAGAGTTATTGGATTAAATCTTAAAAGTTTTGCAAAAACTAATCTGATATGTCAATGCTATTGACCTAGATGTTGATGCATTGGACGCTTTGGCTGCACATCATTATCATTTGACCCATAAGTTCCATTTTATTGACTAAATTAAATCCATTGTATTGTATATTTGATACTATTGACATTTATAATTTTTCAATTGTTTATAATTGAATGCATATATATTAGTACCATGCATGTGTGTGCACACATTACCTAAGATATTCAAGATATTAGTTAAAGTTTCATTTATTTCTCTTCTCAGCATGTTAAATGGTCCACAAACTTTTTTTATCTAGTAGTGGCCACACGTGCATTTGTTTTTTAGGGAAGGATCCTCATGTAGAACCATTTTACTAGGGGAACTGGTGAGGATGGCACAAAATAACCTGGTTAATATATAAGATATTGAGTTTCAACCTCAACATATATATATATATATATATATATATATATCTATGTGTGTGTGTGTACGTGTCTACATATAAATATACATATGTATATATGTATGTGCATATATATACATATAATTATATACATATAGACATACATATATATGTGTGTATATATATATATATATATATATATATATATATATATATATATATATGTGTGTGGGTGTTATATATACATACATATATATATATATATACATATATATATATATAGTTATGTGTGTATGCATATATATATGTATATATATATTTATTTATTTATCTACATGCATATGTATATATTTATATACATGTATATATAAAACTCATATATATATATATATATATATATATATATATATATATATATATATATATATATATATGTATAAATATGTACAAGTATGTAGGTATACATATATGTATATATGCATATATATAGATATATGTGTATATACACAAACATTTATAATACATATGTATGTATATATGTATATTTATATATACAACATTTATATATATATATATATATATGTATGTATAGTTGTGTGTATGTATATATATTAATATATATATATATATATATATATATATATATATATATATATATATACATGCATATGTATATATATATTTATGTACTTGTATATATATAACTCATATATATATATATATTTATATTTATATATTTATATTTATCTTTATATATGTATGAATATGTACAAGTATGTAGGTATACATATGTGTATAGATATATGTGTATATACACAAACATCAATAATACATATGTATGTATATGTATATATACATCATTTATATATATATATATATATATGTATATATATATATATATTCGTATGTATGCATATATATAGATATATATATATATATATATATATATATATATATATATATATATATATATATATATATATATATATATATATAACTTTTTTCTTAGTTCCATGTTTCTCACCATGTACTGACAAGTTCATAATCCAAATGAGATGAGTTCTCCATGATCTATAGGATGTATAGAACTAGTTGACTCTCATTTATTAGTGTGTTTCTGCCTAACCAACTTCAATTTTGACAGTTCACACACCTACACAATGTCTTAACATTTGTGGGATAGATTTTGTGCATCAGTGATACAATGATTATGGCACAACAAATTACCTTCGGATGAAATCCCAAGTTTTACCTAAACTAAGAATACGACAATCCCACCCACAAGCAGTATATTTGTTCCTTGTTTGGTATTGAGACTTAAACCAAATGAACACATACTTAAGGAGTAATCTGATTAAGGTGACCAAATAGCGACTAGCACTTAAAATTGAATTTTGAGCTATTCTTTAAACTAAGTAACAAGTCAAAAAAAATATAGATTAAAGTCTACATTTACCAATGGATGGAAATACTATAGAGGATGTGTTTCACCATCACTACCCATATTTCACTCTCTCCCAATATTGTAATAAATACGAACATACATATGTCGATATAGGTTAAACCCCTCTTTTGGTATTAGGATGAAAACTAGACAAATATTTCTCTAGGATCACCCACAAGTTACCTATAGATGGTTTACCTATCTAATAATAAAACACCTATTTGATGTTCTCATCAAGGGTTTAATATGAATTAAATTATATCTTAGATCTTAGATTCAAAGATATCTACATCTAAGATCTGATAAACATACAAAGCAATTGGCCAATAAGATTGCAAGAAATAAAATGTTTGGTTCATACGAGTGATGTTCATATAGACATGAAAACAATAAAGACAATAAATTTAGGTAGCATGACTATTCACCTCACCCTAGAAAGAGGACTACTCACGCATCACATCACTAATAATATTAGTGGAGGAAGGAAAGAATGCCATCAACACATTAGATAAAAAGGAAAATATATGGTGTTTAGATGCTCGTCTTTGAGGCCAAGGATGAAGGCTCCCAACATAGATATCTCCTTGACATTCATCTATAAATGTATTAAGATTGACACCTTCCTTCTCACAATTAGGACCAGTCTACAATATGGAAGGAACAAAAGGTTGATCATGGTGGTGGTCGTCAGTTGATGAATTTAGCACCATACAAATAATGTATTTTGAGGTCTAAACTTTGGATTCTTGATGTATGTCAAGAATAGGTGTCGTCCACTTATGTAAAGGGTCAATGAATATTGGGATGGATGCTCAATATGTATCAATGAAAATCTGGTATGTGTTACTAAAGATGTTAATCATTGAAAACATCAACCGATGAAGGGAGAAATCAATGAAAATATGGTCCTTTTATCACCATATTATGTTGATGCATAAGGTACAAAGCTCAAACCTAACATTGTAATCTAGGAATTGGGTCAAAACCTTATAAATTAACATAATAACTAAGGAAAACTAAATTGATGCTAACTCTTAAGTAAAACGAGGAAAGTGAATGCAAAACTAGCAAGGAAATGGAACTAAAACTAGGATGAATTTGCATTCATCAGTGTGGTGCATATAGTGCATGAACCATCATCTACATTATGTTCATATCTCATCCATCCTTTTGTTGTAATGCTTCCAATTATCACTCTCCATAGAAAATGTTAAATCTATGACACCCAGTAAATGTTCAATATATAGATCAAAATCTTTTTTGAGTGTCTCTCCCATTTTATTATGTAAAGGGATGCTCCTGATTGACTCATCTTTTAGGAAGACTGACTGAGAAGAAGCCAGATTTAGATGGACAACACAATGGAGAATCATGTTCTGATGTATGTCTTGAATGTGATTCTAAAATTTTCTTTTGACATCTCTCTCTTGAACACATTCAAGATACATTCAAAATCCCACAAACTACCATCCTCGAGGAGCATATCACTCACCCATTATGGTTTTCACCTCCTTAAGGCCGGAACTCATCTAGATTTCCATCTACATCCAACACCCACTTGTCTTACTAGATGTTGATACATTTTCTATTATCCACACACCAAGCCATGCTTTTCAAAATTAGTGTTTTACTCCCTAGATACTCTTCCATTTAAAACTTTGAACAAGACCCAAGTGTGAGTTTGTGATAATTATGTCTGGGAAATATTCGCTTTCAAAACTTCAAATACCATTGAATCCTTCTTTGTTACCAATCTCCAAATTTCTTGTCCAAGAGACTTGGTTAAAGGTTATCATGTCTCTGAATCCGATGCCGCTATCTTTTTTACTTTTTAAATTATTTTTCCAGCAAAGCAAGGAAATTTTCTTTTTCAACTTCTTAGAGCCACATTAAAACCTCACAACCATACTATTTATCTCTCAACTAGGAAAATTTGTAATTGAAAATTGTTCATTACATAAGTAGGGATTGATTTGCAATGTCCTTAATCAATACCTATTTTCTTTGTTTTTAAAGTAGTCGTTCTTTCTATCCTTGTAGCTTCCTCTAAAACCACTTTTTGATATAAGTAAAGAGCTACTTCTTTGATATGCCAATTGTTGTTGGAGGTCCTAATGACGAGCATGCCTCTCTACCTCCTGTACATTGATAATTGTCATATCTTTCCCTTTTTGACCCTTTTAATTCCTTATATAAAATCCACTTCCATCTTGGATAAATTCACCTTTAGTCCTGAAGCCTGTTCGTGCTAGCTGATTATGTCAACTATCATCAAGCATTTTGGGTGGTTTGCTGTGAAAAAGAGAATACCACCATCCACAAATAAATGTTTAATATGTGGTGGCCTGCAACTTAATTTCATGATATGAATAGAAATATTGTTTTCCACAAGGATTATCAAGGTAGAAAAAGATTTCAACAATAAAATAAATCGGTAAGGTGATACAGGATATCCATGTCATAGTCCATGTTTTAGATGAATGGATTTTGATATATCCTTGTCGATAGGAAAAGAGTAGTTGACCATTGAGACACAATCTAGATACATGTCCCTACATTTATCTGTCAACCCCAACTTTCTAAAAATTTCATACATAAATCTTCATTCCACCCTATCATATGCTTTGGACATACCCAATTTTAGTGTCATCTAACCCATTTTTCTCCTTTTTCAATTTTCATAGCTTGAAAACACTCTTAGGAAATTTAAGTACTCTACTTTTGAGTCACAATGTTGTCCATGAGAATCTGTTAGTTTGACAATTTGAAGCAATTTGTTAGATGACATTGCATAAGCTAATTGTCTTGAATTCTATGATTTTCTTTGACTTTTGGGTCTTCAGAATCTTTACTACCAAAGTGGAGTTTATTTGTCTCACCAATATCTGACCTTTCCATGAAACTTCATATATACTTTTCCACATCCTTTCCCATTACATGCCAATATTCCTTAAATAAAATAGTTTTTAGACTATTAAGACTAAGGGTTTGTTAGGATGCATAACTCTCGTCGCTACCCCGATCTCCTCATAAAAAAAACATTCTCAATTGCTACAATCACAATGTCATTTGTCTTTGTAGAAATGCTCCTCGTAGCTTCTGAAAGAAGTTTAGAACAATAACTAAGATATCCTCATCTTCTGCATTCCTATTCTCATTAGTGTCTTTTATCCCCTCAGTGGAGTTTTTCTTTTACATATAAGAATCCTTATGGTGGATATGGTGCCTTCTATTCCATTCCTTCATCTTCTTTATCCATGATCAAACACACTACAAAGCTTTGCCGCTCATTTGCCCATTTGTAGTTCATTTTCCAACAAATCACATTTTTTCAATTTTTATTTTATTAGATGGATTCTTCTAAGCCTCAAAAAGCTCGTCTTTAGTGTCCTTTATCTTTCTTTTCAAATTCTCAAAATGTGAGATGGCCCAATTCTTAA
Organism: Alisma plantago-aquatica; assembly: GCA_963693085.1. NCBI lineage: Eukaryota > Viridiplantae > Streptophyta > Magnoliopsida > Alismatales > Alismataceae > Alisma > Alisma plantago-aquatica. Next base: position 859,300,533 of record OY856411.1, on the reverse strand, counting down.
CCTTTAACTAACACCATTCATTTTTGTAGTGATAGAAACATTAGGCAGATTCTGCCACACTTCACCTATAGCCTCCTTGCAACTCTGACCTTCAGTCCAAATAGGTGCAAAGAACAAATGTATATATATTATGCTATTTTTCTTTTCACATTTTACAACCATAATTATAAATAGAGGGTGCTCAAATTTACCAAAAAGGGCAGTGTTTCACCAGACAAACAAAATAGTGAACCATCCACTACTCACAAACTAGTGCATTTTCCAACCTTTCCTTCATATAGGTGTCTTCCAAGTTCCCCTCCACCATCTAAACTTATTTCTAGAAAACCACAATAAAAGAATTCTACAGTCATGAATCAGTTCCATAAGGCTTTCTTAAAATACTCAGGCTTGGGCACCCTTCTTTTTTCTCATTGTTAATAACTATTTGGTCAAAACCTCCAAAAAAGTGTAGGAAGACTAGAGTCCCAATTTAGCTTCCTCATCAACTCTTGAGTGTTGTAATTATGATCTTGGTTCACCCATCCTTAGATAGCTAGACCTCTCCATAGAAAGTTTGCTTCCTCATTTGCAATGCAACAATCATATCAGTATTGGGAATATTGATAATGATTAGCTTAATGCCTTTCTACCATATCCATATCCCTTTAACTCTCCCAATGCTTGATATACACAGTCCATCCACAAAACCACATATTCTTTTAATTTTTCCACTTCTATGTGTAGGTAACATGGTTTCTTTGACATAAACCACATTCTGTCACTCACTCTAGGAGGTGGTCTAGAATGCATTAGCTAACTTAGAATGGCTAAAACCCTAACAATTTCATTACTCTTAAAATATATGGTAGCTCCCAACACCTGCTACTTTGTGTGAGACACTTGTACTATATATCTCCCTATTTTGTTTAACCATGTATTTCATTTTCTCCACCACCTCATAGGTGCTTCGTCACATTATATATCACATATGGTACTTTTCATGACCCTCTTCCATGAAATTAAGGCCTCAACATTTTTGATTGGTATCAGGCCTTTTTTTATTCCTCAACCCCTACATATTGCTTCTCCCTTCTGTACTCATTTAACAAAAATAGTGTTTCTTCTTTCCAGTTCTACCATTCTGCTCCATTGCTAGCACTCTTTCTTTCTTCCTCTTACTTTTCTAGGCCCTTGTTTAGATAGAAATTGATATCATGCCCTAGTTGAAATAATACTATAAATTTCACTGGCTTTCTATTCACCTTGTGTTATATCAGTGTGACCATTACCACTTCCATGGATCCGCTCTTTTGAATCACACCACTGACTTTCCAAAACTTTCTCTTCCAGCTTACTCAACCCAATGACTTTACCATATACATTGGTTTGTCTTGATTCCATCATTCATTATCACCTGACTTAGTCCACATTCATTTTCTATAAAGTCAAATTATCTAATCTCTACTTGCTATTTTTAGAAGTGTAATTTGGCTCACTCTTCTCAAATGGCTCCCTTCCAATCCCTGAACCATACCATCTCCTAAATATACATGTAATAGCTTTGGGTTCTGTTTGTGCTATTGATTTGTTCAACTAAAGTTGTCACTTTTTCATATATTCTTCTCAATTGTGACATTTTATATTGGATCTTTCCTCTCCTTTAATAGATTTCCAACGTACTTTTGTTGATTAAAGGTTAGACGTGATACCCTCATCTTATTTACCTTGCTCTAGACCGAATTCATTGCTTCCTCCTCTTCCCTCCCTAGAAAAGAATGTACCTTTTTTATTTTCATAGAGTTTATAGATGACTCTAAGTTTTATTTATTTGACTAATTACTAGGGTTTCATTTTAAAATAAAGGTCAACATACTTTTCACTTCCAGATCTGCATCCCCATATAACTCTAGAACATGAACCCTTTTGTCTAACACGTGTAGATTTTAGCCACTAAACTCAAGACATTATTGAATATTTGTCCTCATCGTACATCACATGATCCTTTCTGTGTGCCCTAGGAATTCACACATAGTAAAAGTTGGGGAGTCTTTTGTAGATGGTCTCGAGATTAATGGGGGTGCTCTCCTTGCATCTCATCCTTTAGAAACATTTCAAAAGATTCTTAATGTCAACCAAAAGGCAAACTCAGTTTGATGTTTCCCACGCCAATTTGTCTCTATCAATATTTAAAACCTTTCCAATGCTCTACTCTAATGTGATCATTGTTGACTCAGATATGCAATTGATTCAAACTGTAAATATGTGCGTAGGAAGCACAATCATTGAACTTGAATTTCACCAGTTGATCACCACTCTCAAATTCATTTTTTAACAATAACATGTTCTCAAGTTTCCATGACCCTTCATTCATCAACATCTTCTTATCCTTCCGCTGCCCGAACTGTATTATCCATGTTGTGGCATCAATTAATTTTAACATAACTTTGCTTGACAGTGCCCAAGTATGCACGAATGTTTTCTTTATTGCCTAGAAGTTGTATGATTGGTATGTGACCATGAGGTATAATTGTAGGTGATATACCATATCAATGCTTTCCTCTTCATTCATATTGATCATATCCTCTTCCTCCTCATCAATTAATGGCCACCTACAATGACCAAGTAATTCATCAATCATCTTTTGGGGACGGGTTCCAAAACCTCCTGTAGAATATGCTTGTACATGCAAGAGAGAGCCTCGAGATGAGAGGGAGGCTACACTCACCTTCTTCATCCACGATCGAGCTGGTATTCTCCACAGAGTTATGGTTTCAAAGACTGGATATATATATATATATATATATATATATATATATATATATATATATATGGGTATATCTTCGCTACCCGTGCGGGTATATATATATATATATATATATATATATATATATATATATATATATATATATATATATATATATATATATATACATACATACATATACATATACATATACCTATACATATATATACATACATCTCGATATATGTAGACACATAACACACACACACACATAGATATATATATATATATATATATATATATATATATATATATATATAGAGAGAGAGAGAGAGAGAGAGAGAGAGAGAGAGAGAGAGAGGGGATTAAGAAGTGTGTATCAACCAACACAATACATGCAACTTATGTGTACTAGCCATGAAAATGACATATGTGGAATACATTCATTCAATTCAAACTTTTCGCTTGAATAAAAATTCAAAGGATTAGATTTGTTATAAAATCACAACCATACCTCACGTATATCATGAGATATAATAATATATCATTCGATAATTGTTATAATTTTTGAAGCTTATCATTGATTAGAAAATATTTATATTCTTTCATTTGATGATCTATGAATTTTCAAATGATATTTGATACACATGTTATCTAAGGGGATTGATTTTTATACTTATGTAATCATAAAAAATGAATATGGGTACATGTAAGCAACATGTACTTGAGTACACAATTTATATATATATATATATATATATATATATATATATAGAGAGAGAGAGAGAGAGAGAGAGAGAGAATACTCTATATGTATTATAAACTAACATTTAATAACTGGCACTCAAATATTGAAGTTACTACATACGAGATTAATTCTCTACTATAAGAATTGAACCTGATAATGTACCATAATGAGAAAATAATGAGTTGTTTTATACTAAAACATATAGAGATATGTAGTAAATATGCATGAACCAAACTCAACCAAGATTTAAAGTTTCTCATCCTCAAGAAATGAATCTCTTATATTTGATTGAACTAGTGAGCCCTTATAGATGACCCAAACCTATCCATCCAAACAATTAACACGTAGCGGCTCTAGAGTGGTCAATAATAGAAAGCTCAATGACATTTGTAGTAAAACCAATAGATCATGAGAGGTGGTTGGAATAGGAAATATTTCATGACTATGATTGGAAGCATTTCCTACATCATCATATCTCCCTACCCTAAGTTACCCATGATTGATTAAAATTATATGATGGAAGTAGTCCCTTGATTTTAATGCATGTTCGATCGGTAGTCATGGAGGTGGCCAACCAAAAGAGCAAGGGGTAAATGGAATAGGTGGGTAGCATTAAATTGGCAAAGTAGTTCACATGCAATGAAAATGATGATCCTATATGATGTTTGAAATGCATCCTAATACTACAATGAAATTTCAATAGTGAAATTATGCGTATAATAGATACCTTGTCCTGATATGGACCATGGGGTGCAATTATGTGTAACCATACTCTTCACTTTATTGAATGAGTTATGGGGACAATATAAGATTTATATTGCATGAAAGAAGGAGTTTGCAATACTAAATTCTTTTCCAAAACTATTTATACTAAAAATACAAATATTAAATTTATGTATGGATAATTTTATGACCTCCACTCGAATTCTCATCATCAATTATTTCAACTCTTTCACCTTTGACTAGAACACTTTTTTCCCTATTAAAGTAATCACACCAATTATTCTATGTCTTTCTGTGAAGAGGAGATCTATAACATTTTCACTCAACTTGGCACTAAACATCTACATGAAATGATGGATTTAGACTAATATTTTATCTTGGTAATTGGAATAAGATCAAAAAATATTTCATGAATCTTTTCCAATACATTCACCACATTGATGACATTTCTACTCTGGTTGAAATTCCAAATCAAACTTATATTGTACTTACGAAGAAAATTCAACAGTCCTTTTAGTATTACACACAATTCCCTAATAGTATGACCAATGCATCATATAAGATCATCTACAAGGCACTTTGTAACAGAACGATTGTACATAATTAACTTATTCGAGCTTAAAAAAATTAGCAAATGTTGTTGCTATATGCATTCACGATGCTTACATTTTGGTTAATGAAACCATCACTCGTTGCATCACCTAAGAACCCCTTTGCCAATTTTCAAGCTTGACTTTTAAAAAGCATTTGACATTATCAATATGATATTTCTAGTTGATCAAGTGTATGCATTTGGTTTTCGAAAGAGTTGAATACATTGGATCAAAAAATATAATAGCTCAACACATTTTCCACTTTCATTTGTGGATTTGCCTTTGGTTATTTTAGGATGGGATAGATTACTATGGGGTGATCCCCTATTCAATTAACCTATTCTAAATATTGGCCCCTATGTTCAAAATAGGCAAATCTACTTGTCATCATCATATACATCTTAATTGATTTGAGAAAGACAATAACATCAAGTTTGATGAAGATGTGACCATATTTCTAAAGTTGGTGATAAAAACATGATCAACATGGTGCAAATTTATGTATTTTCTCACATCTTTTTCAGTTATGCATTACCAATCATAAACCATCGACTAATAGTAATTATGTTTCTGATGTCAGTATGCAACCCTTCAAGCATATTCTAGGATATCAAGAGGGAAATATCTCAGTCTCCCTCTTTCACCCCTTAAACTTAAGAATTGTTGTGTAGGAGCCCATAATATCTAAAAAACAAATTGACACTAGCTAATTGGGAGGCAAAATTTCTTAGAAGAGCTTGTAGATTTGCTCTCCTTAATGCAATTCTAACGAATATGTATTCATGCCATTGTGGAAAGAAAACCAACATTGTCAGAAGACATTTCTTATGGGGAGATACATCTGATGTCGACCACTATCATCTCATTAACTATGACACAACTTGTGATCTTTGAAAACTTGGAGGATGGGGCTTCATGAACATGAAGCTCCACTCACACTAATTATTTAGTTGAGTGTGACTGCATTATGTGACTGGAAAAGTTTTAGTTGGTTGAGGCATTTCATGACCATGTATTATGGGAAACAAAATCCATGTGGGAAAATATTCAACACTAAATTCTCTCTCTCTCTCTCTTGGGAATACCTCGAACAATCTGAATACATCATCCTAAACACCATCCACACACCATTAGGAGATTTTCCTAGGCTTGACTTTTTGTCGGACCCATGGATGAACATTAACAGAACTATGTGGAACATGCAAAATAGCTATCACCCCTATACTGAAATACTTAGATGTATCCATAGCTTCCAATCTCCTACAATCCAATAGGACAAACCATCTCAAACACACTATGATTGCTAATTACTTTAAGGTTAGGAAAATCTAGAAATTACTTGAGTGTATCAAATATTTTCCAAATGTCAACATATAACTTGACACTAGGTTGAACCTCGAGGGTCTCTAAAGCATTAAATAATATCATTAACACGGGTATACACATTATGTTTGGTAAGAAATGTCGCAAAATAAATTGCCCTACGATGGTACAACCTATTTGGTAAGAGATATCGGACAATAAAATGGCGTATGAAGGTGTCAGTTGATGGCGCACTTGAAAAATATATATTTTTGTTGATGCTGCTTTTTCATTATATTTGTTTTATTTTATTTTAACTGGACTATATAATGGGATTCCACCCCATTCAATGTTGACGAGGAAATTTATCATGTGGGCTTCTTTCTTGTGGCTAACCTCATCAGCCACATTCAATGTTGACGAGGAAATTTTTCCCATGGGCTTCTTTCTTGTGGCTAACCTCATCAGACACAAAGTTTTCTTCTTGTAGCTGCTTAGGTAGTTCCTATACCATGTGCATCCATTTCTTTGTCCTCAAAACTTTTCTCACGATTTCCATTACTATTTTATTCCTATCTTGTAGGTATGAGTGATTATTAAAAAAAAGTTTGCCCACAGTATCAGTTATTAGTAATTAACTATTTTTATCTCTACTCGTTTAAATTAACAGATGGTGATGCGCTCTCCGTCGAAATAGTAAGAGAGTATCGTGTTAAATAAAATGGTCGTGGTTATACCTGTCAAAGGAATTTATATATATAATATGAGGGAGCTTTTCTCTCATGCATGTGACAAACCCATAGGGTCCATGCTGTACTGTAATTGTTGTTTCAAGTGTTTCAACTTGGCGACATCCATGAGGATTGAAAACAAAGTGATTTAGGGGCGGAGCCAGAAGGGGGTGTTGTCCAGGTTGAAGCCTCCCTTGCAAAGAAATATTTTTATTATTCCTATGATACCATGTACAATTTTATATTTTGTAAAATTACTTTATTACATCATACAAAATGCGATTTTTAATCTTATAATTTTAGTCAATTCTATCATCCTTCTACGTATGAACTACTTAATGGTTTAATTTAATATACATGTAGATCATGTGTCTTATCTCCTTATAAATCATAAAATTTACAGTCCTAATATAGATGTCATCGATTGTGACTTCAAGAAATTATATCTTTACTTTCTCTCCTATTAAAATTTAATAAATAATTTCATACTAATTGTGTTAAGACTTACAGAAATTGTCTCCATACCTTTCTTCAAAGCAGATTTATATAAAGACTAGGGGACATGTATCCAAAATTAATTATATAAAAAGAAGTTTATAAAAATATATCATCATGATGTTGATGTATTAATTGGAATCTTCTGCAATATGGTTGACTTATTGATTGGAAAACATTATTAGAAATAAATTGAGTACGTTCACTCAATTATAATTATACACAATTGGAAAAAGTGATAACTATACATGCACAACTAACCACCTTCTATTTTTTTTTATTCAAACTTTTATTAGTCAATGACTCTCAAATTGAGAAAAGATCTATACTACTATATCGAAATAGATCCAAACGATATTTATTGTTACATGATATTTCACAAACTTTTAGTTACAAAATATTTAGATATTATAAGTTTGAAGACATAATAATTATTAAAAATTTACAAGAACTTGAGAAGACAATGATAATATTTCTGTCTATAAAAGAAAAGAAAATGATTGAAGGGACATCAGGTGAAAAAAGAGTAAGAAAATATGTAAAATGAGGGGTAAGAAGGAGAAGAAATGGTAAGAAAAGTCATCTTGTAGATGTAATTTTAATCAAATGAAGACATAAAAATAAGGATGACATGTAAAATGAAAGTCAATAAAAATATATAATTATTTCTTTCATATCCTTTGTTCTTTAACTTTTAAAGAAAAAATATGTTTGGATCTTTCCTCTTCATTCTCTTTGCTTTTCATTTTCCAATTTCCTTCTCAATCATATATTTTTTATACAATCACATTAAATACTTTACTTCTTCTTTCTTTTTGAAGTTTCCTTCATAATGATCATTGTGTCAAGATCTTATAATATACCTAGTACATTACACTTATATTCTTTACATTATAAGATTTTAGTACTACATTTTTTTGGGTTTTCTAGTATGACACCATCCACTAAATGGTGTCATATTATATGTTAATGCTTATTTTCCACATAAAATTTGAGTTTGTTCCCATTATTAATATAACTGATACTTTTCTTATGCACTACTAATTGTATGCACATTGCAGTAATGAAGTGACCGTGCATTATGATTATATTATTGATCATCTAGTTGCGTCTTAAAGAAATGGTCAAATAATGTGTTATTTATGACCTTAGACATTTAAATATATTTATTATTTTGATATATTGAATTTTATCATTTCATTTATGTTAGATTTTTTATTTTTTTACAAATAGCTTATTTTAATATCTTGGAGACAATGAGACATTATGTTAAGTGTATTTTTCTTCATTTTTTAAATAAGTATTATTTTTCCCATCTATATGTATAGTCAATATTTGTCACTACTCATAGTAATCTGGCCCCTCCTATGATATATTTCTGAATCCACCACTGACACGATTGCATACTCTCACCCCACTCCATCATAGTCAATTAGGACCTGCAATCACATCATCTTGTGTTGATTTTGATTCGATTCAAAAGCCTTTCGATTGAATCTTACGACTAAATCGAAAAAATGGGTCATTTCAGGTTGGATCGTGATTATTCAGGTTTCATATATATATATATATATATACATATATATATATATATATATATATATATATTGATACAATATATATATATATATATATATATATATATATATTGATACTTACATATATATATACACATATATATACATATATATATACATATATATATGTATATATATGTATACACACACACACACACACACACACACACACACATATATATATATATATATATATAATACACTCGAGTGTACAGATCACACAAATACACTCAAGTGTGCTTTCATATAAAGACTAATTTTTGCAAAATGTGAATCACTGATCTTCACCGTCATATTATAACTAGGCCACATACAAATTTTGAGCCCATTTGGATGAGTGTAAGTCACTCATCTGAGGGCAATAAAATCGACGCGTGAAACTCATTTGAAATGTATAATTTTTACGGTCTATATAACATGACCTAGAAATGTCCAAATGTTCTCAAATTTTGTATAATGAGTTGTTCACAAGATGTTTAAGAAGATTAACGGATTAGATTAAAAAAAATATTACATCATGAAAGTATTATGCTCCGAATACACTCGAGTGTATTTTAGCCTGACTCTCTCTCTCTCTCTCTTTATATATATATATATATATATATATATATATATATATATATATATATATATATATATATATATATATATATATATATAATGCCCGGTTCGACCGCTAATTGCCTTTTATCATGGTGATCAGTTCGGTTTTTCTGGTTCAATTTTTATATGTCATGTTGAAATCATTTCCAGTCCAATCGGTTCAACCGGAATACCGGTCCGACCACCAGTTCGGTTCTTAAAACATTGGCTGGATTTTCATTTGAAAAATAATATATGTAGTAATTTGTAACAAACAGTAAATTCCATTTGGCTTTATTTCACAAGACAAACTGTATAACTGCAACAAATATAACCAAGAAGAATATTTTTATTTTATGCAATTTACTTGTGACGTGACATTCTCTCTCAAATCGACGACTGAATTGTTAAAATAGAGAGAGGCGTTGTTGTCGGTGCTCCACTAGTAGTGGTTGAAAAGCATAATCTAGAATGGCACTATTAAACAAAACAAGGGAATACTATACCTGCTGCATTGCACCACAATGCATGCGGGCGAGTTAGTGACACGTTACTGAAAGCATCCAGTACGTGAATCCTTTTGCAGGAAAAAATATGACCCCAGCGGGAGAAAGAAATCTAAAGACTGAAGTCTCCCACCGCACCCGTTGTGTGATCACGCTCGTGGTTTCTTCCATTCTTCCATCCCATATCTTTCTCAAAAAATGAGTGTCTCACGCACTAACGGGGTCACACGCGTTTCATGCATGTCCCGGGGCATTTGTAGACGCGGGTTTGGGATAAGGTTGTTTTGGGTGGCGGCGGGTGGTTTTTGGGGTGAGGTGGCATGAGGTAGCTCCATGGATAGAGAATGAGAGGGAAAAAGGACAGAAATTTATATTGCGTATAAGTTTCAATTTGTAATATATTTTTGACGAAATAAAAATAATTAGATTTGTTTCAATATATACAATCCAACAAGACTAATATTGATATATTTTGAAAAAAATAATATAGTCTATAAAATTTATATATGCATTACAAATTAGATGCAATACATGCTAAACATGGTGCATTGCAAAAAAAGGTGTATCGATACGACACAAATTGGGCACAATCATGTCCAAACTAGGCCCATTCAAGTTGGAATTAGCCGCATTGAAGTTCAAACTAAGAGATATCAAATCTGAATACTAGTTCCATCGACACAACATTAACTGGGTGCAATCATGTTCAAACTGGGCACATTCAAGTGGAAATTGGGGGCATCCCAGTCAAAATTGGGTGCAATCAAGTCTGAAACTGGGTATTCAAGTCCAAATAGGGTGCAATTATGTCCAAAGTCAGTGCATTCAAGTCAAAACTGGGCGCATTGTAGTCCAAACTGGGCGCAATCAAGTCTGAACAGGACATTCAAGTCCAAATAGAGTGCAATGAAGTCCAAATTAGGCCCAATCAAATTCAAACAGGGTGCAATCAAGTCCGAATTGGGTGCATTCAAATTAAAATTGATCAAATGGATGCAATCAAGAAGAAGAAGAAGATGATGATGATGATCATGAGGATGATGATGGTGATGATGATGAATAAAGAAGAAGAAGAAGAAGAAGAAAAAGAAGTTGATGATGATGATGCAATCACAAGTAGGCACATTACAACACTAACTAGGCACAATCATGTCTGAACCGAGCGCATTCAAGTCCAAATTGGGCGCATTTAAGTTTGAATTAGGCTCAAGACCGAACCAGGTGCATTCAAAATCAAACTAGGCACATTCAATTGATAGTGGGCGCAATACATGTCAAACAACATCTATTTTTATTATTTTTTCAAAATATACTAATATTAGTCTTGTTGTAAAGTACTTTTTGTAAGGATTATAATGGTTATTATTTCATGAAAAAACTCTTTACAGATCAAAAGTTTTAAGCAAAATAAAACAAATATATAAAAAATAAATAAGAAATGGCTATTTGAGGAGAGAGAATTAGTGGGGGAGAGGAAGGAGGGGGTGAGGACTGGCAGGGGCAGTTTCACCGCGCTTCACCCCCCACGCTTGTGAAAAATGAGTGTCTCATGCGCCCAAGGGGTTCATACGCGTTTCAAGTGCCTCCTGGGGCCGGTTTTGTAGGCGCAGTGTCCGAGTTAGGGTGGTTTTTGGGGGTGAGGTGCCATGAGGTAGGTCCCTATAGAGAGAACAAGGGGGAAAAGAGAAAGGAATTTATATTGTGTGTAACTTTCAATCCGTAGTGTAATTTTTGACAAAAGAAAATGTATTAGATTCGTTACAAAATTTAAAATTCAAAAAGATTAATATCGTTAAATTTTGAAAAAAATAATATGGTACATAAAATTTGTTTGCGTGCTACAAATTGGATGCAATACATGTAAAATATGGTGCATTGCAAAAAAAGATGTATTGATGTGACACAAATTGGGAGCAATCACGTCTGAACTGGGCACATTCAAGTTGAAATTAGGCGCATTGAAGTTCAAACCGAGTGAAATCAAATCCAAATACTAGGTGCATCGACACAACACTAACTCGGTGCAATCATGTCTAAAATCGGCACAATCAAGTTTGAACTGGGCATTCAAGTCCAAATAGGGAACAATCATGTCCCACATGGGCACATTCAAGTCGAAATTTGGCACTTCAAGTCCAAACTGGGCACAATCAAGTCTGAACATGACATTCAAGTCCAAATAGAGTGTAGTGAAGTCCAAATTGGGCCCAATCAGATCCAAATTGGGCGCAATCAAGTCTGACGTGGGTGCATTCAAATCCAAACTGATCAAATGGATACAATCAAGAAGAAGAAGAAGAAGAAGATTATGATGATGATGATGATGATGATGATGATGATGATGATGATGATGATGATGATGATGATGATGATGATGATGATGATGATGATGGTGGTGGTGGTGGTGGTGGTGGTGGTGGTGGTGGTGGTGGTGGTGGTGGTGGTGACAATGATGAATGATGATGATGATGAAGAAGAAGAAGAAGAATATGATGATGATGATGATGATGATGATGATGATGGTGCACTCATAAGTAGGCTCATTACAACACTAATTAGGCGTTCAACTCCAAATTGGGTACATTCAAGTTCCAATTAGGCTCAAGATCAAACTGGGTGCCTTCAAAACCAAACTAGGCGCATTGGATTGATAATAGATGCAATACATGTCAAACTACATGTATTTTTATTATTTTTCAAAATATAGTAATATTAGTCTTGTTGGAAAGTACTTTTTGTAAGGATTCTAATGATTTTTATTTTGTGAAATAACTCTTATGGATCAAAAGTTATAAGAAAAATAAAAATAAAAAATAATAAAAATGGATGTTTAAGGAGAGAGAATGAGTGGGGGAGAGGAAGCAGGGGGTAGGGACCACGACTGGCAGGGGTAGTTTCACCGCACATGAAACACACTTCACCCCCCTCTCTCCACGTGTGTGGGATAAGTATAGATCTATCTTTCTATCTTTCAATCAACCAAATCCAATAAAAGCTAAACAACCGAGGATTTGGGTATCTAGCGGTTCAGGGGGTGCATGAAAGAGTGGTGCGTAGATGCCCATATGCCAGAAATCTAATAGCTGCATGAGCAATTATTATTACAACTCATCAGTGTAGGCTACATCTGTACTAAAATTGGGATGCGACATCAGGCCTGAACATGCTGTGATTTTCTGGTTCCTTTTCGAGAAAGTATGTCCCTAGATAAAAAATGGACACTTATCGATCTTCATCTATATCCCATGTTTGGTTCAGAATCTGATATGGATCAGATGTTATCTTTTTGCATCACATAGACGCCAAATTTGACCATCTCATTTAGAATCCAGTGCCACACTGTTTGGAAAAAATTGGACTAACAGAGTCTATTTGTGATTCCATAATCTTGTGATCCAGACCAAGCCAACCCTCTTTTTAGAAAGATTAGAAATCATTATTTGAATTTAGCTATGTTTTATATGTGATTTTATTATATATAAAACATCGAAAAGGAGATTTGTCCAATCTGGTCACCAATTGGGTTGCAAAATTAAATTAAATTGGATCGAGATCATATTGATCTAGATACTTTTACTAACCCAATCTTGACTATGGAATCGCGGTCATGAACCAGACACCCCCTTGATGTTATTGGTGCATTGCACACACATACCCACCTAAAGCAGAAGTTGCAGAAAGCTCGCATATGGTATGTTTAGTTAGTAAGGTTTTCAAAAATCTTGTATTTATCCATCTGCACTAGTAAAATGCTGAATTGAAATTCTATGTTGGTTTGGTAGATCTGATAAGAATGAAATTTATTTTTTATTAGATCCTCTATCAAGTTCAAGTAGTATTTTGGCATCGAGAAGAATTTCAATGGAGAGCGAAATGCAAGATTTCTATTATGTCTAAACATCTCTAAATTATCTCCACTATATTAATCCTACAAACCAAATATAAGATTTGTACAAATATATTTTAAGTTACAATCTAATACGTAAAATCTGAGTAACCAATCACGCCATATGTAATCATAGTTTATTAACTCATATACCACACCTTTGTTCCTTGATTTCTCTTGTTTTCTATGCATTTCCACTCCCGACACCTCCTTAGATGGACTCCATAAGCCCAATCAAATGCCCCAAAATGGACGCTTCAGTGTACATAGGGATAAAATAATGAGAAAAAAGTTAAAATCTTTGCTGTAACATCCATCATAGTACTTTTCTAAAAACAATATATAGAAACTAGGTGAATGTGTTGGATAAAAAGAATTAGTTGATTGGATTTCGAAGCAAGCAAGTAATAAAATAACAACATTAATATAGATATGAAGAAAGAAGGTAGACCATATAGGAGATGCTAACTTTAGATCCTAAGGAGAAGGTGTCTAAAATACAATCTTCAAGAAAAATTCCCCGTTCTACTTGGGTGGGTATGGCATTTCAGGAATTGAGGCTCCAAATAAAATAATTATATAATGAATAATTGGACTACCAATATAAACAATGTGCACCTACTTTTTTTTTAGGTAGATAATTAATAGGTAGTCCTGAGTTAAGTGTGTTCATCTTGTAGTAGTACTAGGATGGATGATTTGTAGAGAAGTTTGTTTGTGATTGAGGACAAAGTACACAACTGAAGCTTGTGTTTGTCTATAGGACCACTCATCATTCCTTAAACACTATAGAGCTGGTTATGGGGCGTGCATTACTCACAAGCTCTTCAACATGCTCTCTCCAATATTCAACCATCCTAACTCTTGTACGGTCATTCAATGCACGGGATAAGACCATGTTGAACTCGTTCATTAGTCTATAGTCATAGTAGAAAGGAACATATGTAAGTATCATCAGTTTGGAAGCAACATGAAAGGAATAAGGAAATAGATAAATGGAGGCAGAGATAAGGAGAATAAGTGTAAAAGAGTAGGTACTTTTCACTATGTTTTTCTAAGGAGTAAGGACATATGCTTTTAAATAGAAAACAAGTCCTAGATGTTTCCTGTAGTATCATTCTATGTGTTGCACTCATAATGTTTGATCTTCATCCATAGATCGATGTGTGGCTTTGACATAGCATTTAACAGGTAGTCCAAACCGTAGTTAAGATATTGGTAATTCATGATAACTACATGATTTTAAAAACTTGAAACAACACAATTTTGAAGTTCAAGAGACTATTTAAGAAACTAAATAATTCAAAATAAAATATCTACTAAAAGATAAATCACATGCACCGAAGGGAAATAGACCTGGTGTGGCATCACAAGATGAGGCAATGGAAGGTGGAAGCGCTCATCTATGTGTATGTTTATTATTTCAAAAAGCTCATTAGCCTCAAAATTCCAAGCCCCTTAAAATCCCGTAGAGACTTTGATAAACTCATCAACATAAAAAGACACATCTCACTTTAGAAGTGAGCATTGTGGGATTAAAGTTGAAAGGACAAAAAAGTTTCACAAAATGTATGAATATAGCATTATTTTGATACTAGATACACCTTATAAAATTAATAAATAAATACAACCTTAATATTATTCTCAACAAAAATAAGTCATGACCTTTAACATTTTCAAAGTATGAATCACTTCCATCAAGAGATACTTAATCGACTACATTTTGAATTAGGCTGCTTTGTTTGTACTTTAATAAATCATTCAACCATAGCATGGCCATGACAACAAGTTATGTGGTGTATCACGTCCTCATGTCACCACCTCATAAAGGGATTTCTCAAGTTCCTTTAGATTGTTTAACTTTGTCTAGGGATACTTTAGTATCACAAAGTCAAAATTAAAGGAAATGGCTATAAAACAATTGAGATACCTATAGTAGAATTTAAAGACAATCTGCCAAACAACAAATTTAAGATGAAGAAATAAACTCAACTTTGATTCTGGATCTTGGTCTATAGTTTTCCTGGAAGGTTTGAAACTATTCCTCCTCCCATGAATAACACATACCTACTAGTAGACTTGGTTTCATCGAAATTGCAATTGGTATAATCCTATAATATGATTTTGAAATAATATAACTTGGCAAAAAGTATACACAATGCTTAAAAGTATATTTAATGTATTTGAATACTCTAATTAAATCCTTCTAATAACCTATAGTAAGATATCTTGTATACCAGATAATGACTACAATGATGAAGAAACAAAGGAACAAATACCAAGAGCATGTTGTTCTAGATCAAGGCCTATTTAGTCAATAGATGGAGATTCCCTCTCAAAGAGGAACCCTAAGGAAGAGATAGTGACAATAGAACCCTGGAGATTGTCAAGAAACCGTTGAGCATGGAAAGGCAATCATCAAACCACTAGGAACACAGTCGGTAATCTAAGGTAGGTCATATGAAAGAGAAACACTAAACTCATGAAGAATTTATAGAATCATATAATCTAGGAAGACATAATTACACATAAGATTGTGATGACAAAAGCGATGGAAGGATTCAAGAGAAAGAAGCCACAAGAGGTGAAAGGGAGAAAATAAGAAGCAAGCAAGGGGAACTAGAAGGAAGCATAAGATAACACTAAAGACTACGAGAGGAGAGAATATACATGAGCCTGATGAAGAGGAAGCAACTTCAATAATCCCTATACCACAAGAAGCACCCAAAGACAAGTCAGTTCAAGAGGAAGATCGGGCGACAAGCACTAGAAGGAAGGAAGATCTAAAAAAATGAAGAGCAAGCTAATAGAACCTCAACTGATCGACATAGTTAGAAATTTAATGAACCATACAAACACGCCGCTTACTAGCTCTGGGGAATTCCTTAGCCAATAAACTAGAGTATACCAAAATAAGAAGGTAGAGAAGATGGTGCATAATCTTTCACACGATAACATAGAACAGCCATTGGATTGAGTATTTTTTTGTTTCACTAGGAACCTTCAGAGACGACTCCCACCACAAGTAAAAAAACTATCCAAGCACTACTACAGAAAATGCTTTTTACAACGGGAGATAGACAACAGTTCTGATGATTGTGTTGTAGTTAGCATACTTATCACAACAATCCCATTTTTGTATTGTATATTGTATATTTTATACAACGCAAGTCATTTACAACATGCCAAACCTGTTGTAATATAGGAGGATACTACAACAACTGCTAAAGTGTTGTAATAGGTTGTAGTATCACAACATATTCAAAACTGTTGTAAAAGATGTTATTTACACAACATATTTTGACCCGTTGTAATAGTCACATGTTGTAATAGACCATCATTAGACAACGCAGACTCACTCGTTGTAGTATGTATTAATTATACAATAGGCTTTTACATGTTGTATTTGGTACATGTTGTAATAGACCACCATAATACAACATATTAAAACTCATTGTTATATCCCAACATGAGACAACAGACTCCAACCTGTTGTTATATATTATAATTACACAACATGTTGTAACATGTTGTAATATCCACACATAAAACATCGTTGTAATAGACCTCCATTACACAACGTAAAATAAACCATTGTAATATACTATAATTACACAACATGATATCACCTGTTGTAATAGCTACATATTGAAAACGACCATAGTTAAACAACACATCATATTCACATAATTCTCTGAATTTTTCAATTATTCACATATAATATATGTGTGTGTATCCATTATAATATTTTCGTATAATATTTGCTTATATATATATATATATATATATATATATATATATAAATTCTATAGTTTTAAACATCACTATATAATTTTGATATTGTATCCATTAATTTTAAATACTTCTATTTGCATTTATATTTTATTAATACATAATATTTATAAATGCAGATAGAAGTATTTAAAATTAATGGATACAATATTAAAATTATATAGTGATGTTTAAAACTATAGAAATAAAACATATACACACACACACACACACACACACACACACACATATATATATATATATATATATATATATATATATATATAGATATATTAATTCTATAGTTTTAAACATCACAATATAATTTTGATATTGTATGCATTAATTTTAAATACTTCTATCTGCATTTATATTTCATTAATTCAAAATATTTATAAATTCAAATAGAAGTATTTAAAACTAATGGATACAATATAAAAATTATATAGTGATGTTTAAAACTATAGAAATAAAACATATATATATATTAATTCTATAGTTTGAAACATCACTATATAATTTTGAT